>JBAIZL010000005.1:136194249-136356749 GCA_036971475.1 Prosapia bicincta
TGTCCGTTAGCTTCGCCTTTGAACTTGATTGCATAACGTATGTCCCAAGAACGTTGACCAGCTCATCACAACCGACCACTATAACTATATACCCTACTGGATTATGAAGGCAGCTCCAAAAAAACAGACGGCGTCGCATTATTGGTGGCCAAAGCATTGCTATATCTACATTACGTCGATCGGCCACGTAAGGGATTAAGATAGAAAGAATGGGTAGGTTATTGAGGTTGGCAGGTAGGTAAGGTAAAAGATTAACGTAGAAAAGTCATTTAACGGATATACACGATGAAATTGTTTGAGTAATATATTACAAGGTAAAAAAACCCTAATAATAAATAAAAACAGTTTACCGTCCGACCAGGCATTCTGTTCCTCTTAAACCTAGACTCCAAGACAGCATCAATCGTCGCCAGTATGTCTCATATTGAAACAGTACAGTTATAACAGAAACAAAACTTCAGAGCATTTTTAGGTCGGATAAGTCTCCAAATGGTGATATGGGCGGATGAAGTTGCGGGGGCGTTAGTAAAGTGAACAACTACTATAATATACATGCAAGGAAGGATAATCTTTCATCAGAGTTTAAGAATGATATCCAAGAACCCGTATGACGATACAGTAGGGCGGGAGATACTAAAAATGGTACAGAGGACCTAATGACATAATTGGTATAAGGTACACATAGGAAAGAAAGGAATCTTTTTACCAGAGTTAAATATTGTTAGCCTAAAACTAAAGTGCAAACTCATTCTAAACAGCTGAGATGCTGTTGGGCTGGATTTTTAAAGAAACATAACTACCTAGAAACATGGAACAGTTGGAATTTAACTTTCATAAAAACAGAGCCTACAATCATACAAACAGCTTCAAAAGTGTTAAAAAATAATTTAATAAGAATTGCAAACGGAAAAACACAGTAATCTAGCGTTTGTTTCAAGTGTACAAATGGCATTGCTTAGCAAAGAAAATGAGAAGAAAAGTTACCGAGCGTTCGGAAATTCTTTGTTTCGACGCTGATGACTAGAATCATTGTTTCTAGGCTGTCATCCAGCTCTGTATCAACCAAACTACTGTCTTTTGGTCCCGTTTGGAAACGTTTCATTCACAATTGAAAAACGTTCAGTGAATGCACGCCGATTTGATTCAACGTAATACAAGAAAGAACCGAGCTGCGATTGACGGAAAAGCTGCCATCAGAAAACAGTTAGGCATTCCAAATGAAAAAAATTTAATAATTTTACTTTTAATTAAATATAGTTTTAGTTTAAGTTGCTGTAAAACTAGGGTACATGTTTATATTACAAAAAAAAAAATTGAAGCCGAAGTAAATAATTTGGAAAAGGTTTTTTTTTCAATAACAAAACTTTATGCATATTAAAACCACCTCGCTCACACACTTTCAATAGGCTATTGGCGACCACGCCCTGCTATTGATGACCACTAAACCAATAGCGCTCCTAATCAGTAACACAATTACACGCAAGTTGTCTGCAAACTTTTATTCAGTTTGAGAAACGCCTTTATTTGATAATTACTCGAAGTTGGCAAGATATCGTGAACTGTTAACGTATGCTCAAACATGTATAATATGATTAGATAACTGTTCGAGGCTTACATTCTACAAGGATGGGGTACCTAAACACGTAACGTAAAGGTATGACACAAGCACACCCACGCAGACTGGGAGCAGAGAGGAAACCCCTGCAAAATAGGTATCTCGGTTGTCTAGATGAGTATTAAAACTAGCTTTACTTTTAATTAAATAAAATGGTAGCCTCCTAGATTTACCCCGGATGAGGGATTGGAAAATTATTTTCTGGTCTAGCGGAAAATGCTCAATAGCATAGAACAAGCGTTTTCCTCAGAGAAGGGATGTAACGAGAAGCAACTGTTTGTGATCCGGATAGAAAGGGCATCTTCTTCAAGGAAGAGATTCTGTCCAAGCGCAGTCTTAATTTCCTCATAATTTCCAGGACCAAAAAAAAATTATTTTTTATGCCAAAAGAAAATTATTTTTAGTTACATTCGGTATGTGTTTTCTTCAGTTCCATTTATATTCCATCTACCTAGTTTTGTCTTTTTTAATAAGGAAATCTAACGAGACAAAACTGTGAGAGAACTGTGAAAAATCCTCTCTTCACTGACAATTTGGTCACAAAAGCAATCCTGCGACATCTATCCTATTACCGGAAGTCGAGGGTCATGCAATAAGTAATAAGTGTAACGAGAGACAACTATTTGTGACTGCAATAGAAAGAGCATCTAATTCAGGTAAAAGACCCTGTCCAAGAGGTGTCGTTTATCCTCTATATTAGTTTTATGTTCCTACATCATCAAACACCTCTACGTCACCAATTATGCCTAATAAGTTCTAGTTCACTTGTTACAAGCTCTTTTAGAAAATTTAATGACACTGCGTTTCAGGTATTTTTTTTATGTAATTTAACCAAACATATCATATAATTTCACTACAACGACTTACAACATAAACTTATATATAGTATTATATTTCCAATTATTTTCTTTTTAAGGCTAGCCATTTAAGATCTAATCCTAAAACCTTTTTATCAAAATATTTTAAAATACTGTAAAGAGTCCAAAATAACTCCAAAATATAGCACGTTCAATACACAATTTTTTGTTTCGTAAATTGAAACAATTACGAAATTTCGAAAAAAAAGCTATATAACTTCTAGTTTCTACTACTATTTTTAATACTAAAAACAAAACTTGATCAAATTCGACTTTTTGTTACATAAATTAAATATTTTTAGGTTATTTCGTCAAAAATGTAAAAGTTTTTCGAAAATTGTAGTATCATTTTCGATATAATCTAGTATCACTTTGCATGAATATAACTATTTACATAAGAAATGTGTTTATTTCCTATTGCCTACATAAAATCGTGTCTTGCCTTTTACTTACGTCCACTAAAAGGCTTAGATCGAAAGGTGTGGGTCACTTTGCTTTCGTTAAACACATTTATTATTGAGATAGCTATTACTGCCATTCGTAATATTACTTACGATTTTATATTGGGTCCAACCTTACTTTCTTCCCTGCATAAATAAAAGCGTTAAATAAATATATAACGCCTAAATATATAAGGCCTTCTATACGATTAATAGCATTTTGAACATATGATTCTTTTACGAGTAAGGTTAAAGCGTTTTACATTTTAATTACATACACGCACTCGCACGCACGCACACACAAACACACACACACACACACACACACACACTGTAACGGGCTTAAATTAAGAATTTAAGCGTTACAATGGAAACTTTAAATTTAAAAAATATAAAATTTTACCTTACGATAATAAACATAAATATAAACACAATGCCATAAGTAGATATTTCAAAGACAATGTATAAAGTAAAGCCATTTTAAAGGGGGGAGTTTTTTTTTATTGATTTGAAGGAGATAAGCAATAAAGAAAAATAGACAAAAAGTCAAACTTCATGCACAAAGTTCATCGACATTTGAAAATGTGCAGAATGAAAAATTAGAACATCAAGAATAAGAAAACCACCTAAATCCAAAATTTAAAAAGTTACGGCTAGATTTAAAATTGTGTACTAGAATTTAGAAACTACTAACACCGGAAATTGTGACGTAGGGATCAGGCGTTCTGTAAGGGGTATGATGGAACCATTCTACGTCACTTTTTAACATCTATGCTGATAGGACCAGAGACAACAGGTGAGAAAGTGTAGGTGTAGAGTGTGAAGACAAGGCGAGAGGAAATGAGTCAGTGATTCTCGAAGTATCGTCATCACTAGACAAAGTTTCAACTTACTCCGCTTTTTAAATGTTTTAAAAGTAAATTCCGACATCATGTGCTAAGTGCAGGGGATATGTGGCTGCAAAAATGTAACGGTGCGATTCCCCGGCCTTTTTTAGGGATTTCGGTTACTAAAATTAGTCCCTAAAATTCAAAAAATGTGGTACATTACAAATAGATCAATAAACGGAGGGTTCCAAACTTTATGAACAGTAATTTGTTTTTTTAGAAGATACGAGGAATAACATTAAAACTCGCTAAAATAAATTTTAAAAAAGTTGAATGTAAAAACAAAACAGAAAACATCAAGTTATAAAGAAACTGTTTTACGGGAATAAAATCAGTGAAACTCATTTCGGAAAAACAGGGATAAGAACTGTAAACGTTTAAAAATTTAAATTCGCGGTGACGCATGACAAAGGAACGAACTGAAGAAAGTAGAACATGGAGAAGAGCTTCACGCCACAAAATCTGGACAGCCCAAAGTATGAGGAATCTAGCAGGATCCAGGAAACGGCGAGAACTCACAAAGGTAGTCTTTTCAATAAAAAATATAATGAATAAACTATGTTATAAAAATGATGGCTTTATTTAAATTAGAAGTGAAGAAACGCTAAGGAGAAGAGGCGCCATTTTGACCTGACGTCAGCAAAGCCAAAATGGAGACCAAACGGGTTTAAATATAAACAAATAAAGTGGTCAAAATTATTAAATAAATGCCTAACAGTTTTATATGTTACCGTAATTATGATTAAGTAACTGTCAATTTTGTTAGAATACTAAAATAGACAAATTAAAACATTAGCTAGTGTTGGATAGGAAAAGATATAAAAATTAACCCAGCATAAAGGGTTCCAAGTGAAACTGGTTAGAAATTAACAAATTAAAATTAGTATAACGAAATGTCAGAAGACATAATAATTTACGTACAAGCAATTCTCAAATTTACAGAAAGTAAATAAATATTGTTCAAACAAACTACAGTCAAAAGGTATATTTTCAATATTAATTGATAAATTTAAAAACGTATGATTTCTCTCTATATATAAATGCTGATTTTACAAATGGTGAGTAAATATTAGGATCTAAATATGTTTGAAATTAGTTAGATGCTTCTGATTACATTATTTGTTGGTTTGGGATATATTCTCAATAAGATTTGTTGATCAAATGGATGAGGCTTAGTTAATAATTTTAAATGTTTAAAATGTGAATTGTCTTTATAAATTGTTATATGGTATTATTTGGGGGTTTTCTTTCATAATTTGTTTTTTATATATAAATAATGGGAAATGATCAAAATGTTTAATGCTAAACTAGTAAGTGTTAGCTAAATTGTTTTCTGATCATGTGGGGTTGTTTTGAAGGACTGGAAATCTTAAACATGCATAAATTGTATATGTAAATTGTAATTTGTATAAATTGTGAATATTATTATGTGAAAATATAGGGTATAATTTTTTTTTTATTTTGAATAAGTGAAACATTCTGGTAAAATGAGATTTATTTACATAGGTGAATTTTCTTACGAAATTTTAAATGTTAATATGTTTCTCTTTTCAGGGATATTTTGTGTTTTTCTTTATATATAATTTAAATATAACAGTAAATCATAGGTTTTCAGGATATAAATATATGCTAAAATAAGTATATTTTTCAAAAGTTTACATTTGGAACCAAAGGGTTCAAAGGGCTAAAAGACATTAAAATGTGCAATTATCTAACCTAGGGTAAAGTCATTAAGAAATAAATACTAAGTTCATTTATAAAAGTATTATTGTGCTTTAGAAATAATGTATAACGAAAGTTTTTGTAAGAAGTTATATTTTGCAAAATTGATTAATCTGTGTTAAACCAAAAATTGATATATAAATAAAAAACATTGTTTTTACTAACTTGCAAATTGAGTTGAATTTTATTTAATAAACAATTTTCTTATACACTCCGACACCCTGGCCATTAAACTAAAATGCCTAAAAAGAATTAATTTCAAGGGAAACAGTACCCAAAGGGTTAAATCTCCGCGAGTTAAGGTTTATTAAAATAAAGTCCAGTGACCGGTTCTCTGGCAGATTTTGGCAAGCGTTAGGACAGGGCTGATTTCGGTCGGCGAATATTGTTCAAAATTGTTATCTGCCTGACTCTTGGTAAGGCCGTCGCAAAGGAAACATGGCGCCAAACTTCGTGGGGCATGATTTAGAAGCCAAAGAACAAATTTGTAGTACTCATGCTTCATACCAAAAGGCCGATCGAGGTACACTGTTAGACTTACTCGTAAAGCAAATCTCAGTTAAACAAAAGGCATGACTTAATTTGACCTAGGATATGTAAGAAATAAATAATAACAGAAGTAAACAGTTAAAAAAAAGAGTAAATAATAAATAGATAATGAATAGTTGAAATGAAAAAAATAATAAATAAAATTTTTAAATAAAAATAACAGCTAGTATGAAGCTAGTATGAAGAGTACATAAGTATAGATAGGCAGAGAGAGATGGGTTAATAGAAAGTAAAGGTAAATAAAAATAGTTAAATTGAAGAATAATTTTACTTATATAAAAAAGATAAATGAGGTCTAGTATGAAGAGGATATAGGTAGAGAGTGAAAGGTTAAGAGTAAGAATAAAGGGAGAAAGGAAAGGGTTCAGGAAATAAGGAAATGCACACAAATGGGAACAACGAGTTACATGAGACACCACAGGTTTTTATTATATATATATATATATATATATATATATATATATATATATATATATATATATATGTATATGTATATATATATATGTATATATATATATATATATATATATATATATATATATATATATATGTATGTATATATAAAATACGTTTTCATGTTTCATAATTTAAAACAACATAGTTTATTCAAATACAAGAATATTTATTAATTTATATCCAAAGCTTTTCATTGGTAAACAGTACCAACATCATCAGAAATGAAAATCATCATTTTCATTCCTGATGATGGTACTGTTTACCAACGTAAAGCTTTGGATATAAATTAATAAATATTCTTGTATTTGAATAACCTATGTTGTTTAAAATATATATATATATATATATACATACATACATACATATGTATAAACAAAAAGAAGCAAAATCAAATTAAAATTTATATATATAGCCTAAGTAGCAAGTAGAAAAAACATAAACAGCCGCTATGGCGAAAAATACAGAAAAATGTGACATGAAGAAGTTGATGTTAAAAAAAAGAGAAGGAACAATATTGAGAAGAAAGAAAGAACAGTAGGAAATAAAACCAAAGCCGGAGAAAATACAGGAGGAAGCAAACAGAAAGCCGGAGAAAGAGCAGGAGAAGAAAGAAAGAGAACAGGAGAAAAAGGAATAGGAACAAAGACGAGTGTAAGAGAAAGATAAGAAGAAGAATTGAGGAGATTCAATTAGAGAGAAGAAGCAGAAATGAGATGGCAAAATGAGGTAGATAGGAGAATAATGGAAACGGAAGCTAATAAAAAAGAAAAAAAGGGTAAGCATAGGTTAGAAAGGGAGGAAATGAAGTTGTTCATAGAGAAAATGAAACAAAATTTTAAGAGTCACAAGAAAGATATAAACCAACATATGGTTAGTGTTGATAACCGAGTGACAGTGTGTTAAAGTAGAGTCGATTAAATGCAGACTCGGATGAAGCAAAGAGATGAAGAACAGCAAGAACAAAAAAGAATGACTACCGATTGAGGAACTGGATTGAAGAAAGTAGAAACCAGTTTAAAAAGTTAGGAGAGAGATTAAGAAACCTCGGCCAACCTGAAGGGAGTATCCGCTGAACCAGGTCGAAGTTCTGAGACTGCGGCGAAGTAATAAAAACGAGGAGGATCAAGTTCTACAGAAAAGACAACGGTGATCCGGTCGCGTTCGTCAAGGAGATGGAGAGTCTGTGTGATGAGGTAGACCCCATGCTTGAAAAGGATGACAAGCTAAGAATGGCTGTTAGAAACCTACGAGGAACGGCAGAAGCGTGGTGGAAGGCCATACAGCAGCTAGCAGTTACTTATGAGAAGTTTAAGGCAAAGTTTCTGAGTCGGTACTGGGATTTCTCGGCCCAAGAAAAAATAAGAAGACAACTGGACACTGGGAGATATTTTGAGATGGGACCGTACATCAGGTAGGAATATTTTGTTCTTATAGTAAACAAAGCGAAAAACCTGGATTCACCAATTCCTGAAAGGTATAAAATAATGATGCATTTCGATAAAGAAGTTCGAAATTCCAGCTTAGGGGTTCATTGGGAATCAATAGAAAATGCAATAGTTTTCTCAAATGAGGATAGGACATAGGGGACAAAATGGTAGGGACATGCCGCAAAGGTTTCCACAGAGAGTTATACTAAACCAAAGACATGCCCCACACAGACCTCCTAGGGTGAGACCAACCAGTTTAAAGAAACCAGGCACCGTGATAACCCTAATCTTACGCCTACTAATCCTAATCTCGGCCATGAAACATGGGCCAATGTGATCTATTGCATGAACTAAAAGCCGTATAAACATGGAGAGGTGATTTATAATTTTCGGTATAGAAGGGTGACTGGTTACTCTCGATTTTGTTAGAGAAGAGGACCAACAAGGTCATCTTAAGTGTCAAGAAGGACATCCAGGAGGGCCAAAAGGCTATCCTGAAATACGGTAGGTCATCAAAGGATGCCACAAGGCCTTCTCAAGATGCTAGATACACCAACAACCATGCCAGTATCGTTAAAAGGGGAGATGGTTTGTCGTAGGGAAAGGACAGGACCCTGCACCGGCGTCAACTGACTATCTGGCTGACGTCGTGACCCCTACCGAAAATTCAAACCATCCGCGTCTCGGTGGGAAGATGGGATATGAATCCCAAATATTTTATATTTCTTCTGGTCAAAAACAAGATCAGTGCGAAAACAAGGAATCCCAAAATGAAAAGTTTAAGAAAAACGTTATAGTAGAGGAAACAACAAAAATTTAAAAAGAAAATGTTGAAAAAAATATAGAAATTACAAAAGGGGAAAAAGGATTAAAAAATAAAAAGTTAGCAGTAAACGAAGTTACGATAGATGAAAATTCTGAAAGTTAAGGCGGAGTAGCAGAAAGAGTAGAAGAAAGAGAAAAATTTAAAAATCCAGGAAAAGAAGGAAAAAGAATAGAAGAAGGAGAAATTAAAAGGGGGGAGAGAGCTCCGGAAAGGGAGTAAAAAACAAGGGCAAATCAGACCGGAAAGTGTTGGAAGGGATCAGCAAGAGGAAAACTAAAATAAGGACGGGGTTGATAAAAGGGGCTAAGCCCAAACATGCTAAAAAGCATCAAAACAAGAAAGTGTAGGAAAGGGAGAAAAGCGAAGAATTAGTAGAGACAAAGGAGAAATAGAAATAGTAAGTGAAATGGGAGTAAGAGTACAGAAAAAGGCTGAAATAATTAAAAACCCAAAATGTCCAGAACATCCCGCTATCAACCCAGAAGAAAACAGGAAAGTTTTCAAGCTAATGGAGAGCGAAACCGACAAAAAAGAAAATTACAATAATTGAAGAAAAAATTAAAGAAAATAAAGAAATTAGGGTACAAGGCAAAAAAAACGAGAACTTGGAAAACTAGAAAAAAGAAAATAATAAAGAAAAAGCTTGTTTAAAATTTTTATCTACGTGATGGTTGGTAGGGCCGTCGCAATAAACAAACACACACACACACACACACACACACACACACACACACACACACTGTAATTGGCTTAAATTGAGGATTCAAGCGTTACAATGGAAATTTTAAATTTAAAAAATATAAAATTGTTATTTTGGGAAATAAACAAATATAAAAATAAATACAGTGCCATAAGCAGCTATTCATAGAAACTTTACAAAGTAAAGCCATTCTTGAAGGAGAGGGAAGTTTTTTATTATTTTGGATTTGAAGGAGATAAATGCAGCAACCAGGAAAAGGAAAGGAAAAGTCAAAATTCATGTAAAAGGTTCTTCGACAGTATTTGAAAATGTGCAGAAAGAAAAATTAAGAAGAATATCAAGAATAAGAAAATCGCCAAAACTCAAGATTTAAAAAGGCCTGATTTTAATACTAAATATAAAATTGGACAAACACCAGAAATTGTGACGTAGGGATCCGACCACTTTAAGGGTTAGATCGTATGATTCTACGTCATTCTCTAAGCTTGCTGATTGGATCAGGGACATCAGGTGATATCGGAAGTTTTGAAAAAAGAGCTGGAAAGAGAAGAGGGATAAAGTCAGTAAGTCTTGAGATGCGGTCAAAGTGGGCTACGGTAGGCTTGATCCGCTTTGTTATGAGTTAATAGTGTTAAAATTATAACATCATGTGTTAAGTGCGGTAAATAAGTAGCTGCTAAATGCAACTGTGCGATTCCCATGCCTTTTTTAGGGATTTCGTTCCCTAAAATTGGCAAAATTCAATCAAAACGTGTTGCATTTCAAATCAATCAAGCAACGGAGGTTTATAAAGCTGATAAACCGTAGATTGCTTTAAAAAGATAGAGACATTAGAATTCGCTAAAACAAATTCTAAAACTGGTTAATGTGAAACTAAATTAGAAAAGCAGGGATAGGAACGGTAAACTTTTACAAAAATTAATTCATGGCGACGCGTGAGGAACAAAGGACCGTGAACAAGGCCGATCAAAAATGGAGATCTTCAATCCACAAATCTGGGTGCCAAACTGTGAAATTAACAAGGGTCCAGGAAGTGGCACAAATTAAAAGGTAGTTGCTTTCTTCTTCTTCAAATCTGATATTTCATAAATTCATTTATTTTTGGGGAAATAAATATTCAAGTAATTATTTTAAATTTTAAAAAAAATTAATAAACTATGTTATAAAAATAATGCCTTTATTTATATTTGAGGTGAAAAAAATCTGTTAAAAGGGTTGTTCATAAAGTATACAGCAATACAAATAATATGTAAACAATTATGCTTTTGGTAAACAAATAAAGGGGTCGTAATTAGTATATATATGCTTAAGGGTTTTACATGTTACAGTAATTATGATTAAGTATCTGTTAAGTTTGTCTGAATACTAAAATAGAATAAATTAAACATTAGCTAATTCTGGATAGGAAAAAATATAAAAATTAACCCAGCATAAATGACTGTAAGTGAAACTGGTTAGAAAATAACAAATTAAAATTAGTATGGAAAACAAATGTCAGAAGCCAAATAATTTATGTTGAAGTAATCCTCAGATTTACAGAAAGTAAATAAATATTGTTCGAAAAAAGCAACAGTCAAAAAGCATATTTTAAATATTAATTGATAAACTTAAATAAGTATGAATTCTATATAAATATAAAAATTTTAAAAATAGTGTGTTAATATTATTAGGATCTAAGTATGATGTTTAAAATTAGGTAAATGTTCTGATGGCATTAGTTATCAATTTGGGTTAAATTCCAAATAAGATTTGTTGATCAAAATAGGTGAGGTTTAACGAATTATTTTAAATATGTTAACTGTCTATATAAAGTCTTACATGTTAATATTTTGGGGTTGGTTTTTCATAAATTGTTTTTATTTTTTGAATAAATGAAATATCCTGATGTGATATAATTGCATAGGTTATTTTTCTTATGAAATTATAAACGATAATATGTTTCTCTTTTAGGGAATTAAGTGTATTTTCCTATAAATTAAATTTAACTATAAAACATAGGTTTTCCGATATAAAGGTATGCTAAAACTAAGTACATTTTTCAAAGGGTTACATTTGGAACCAAATGGTTCAAAGGGTTAAAGGATATTACAATATTCAAATAATTAAGCTAGTTTAAATCATTTAAGAAATAAATACTAGGTTCATTTATAAAAGTTTTATTGTGCTTTAGAAATTTTGTAAAACGTATGAAGATGTTTTGTAAAAAGTTAAATTTTATAAAAGTGATAAATCTGTGCTAAATCGAAAATAGAAATAAAATAAAATAGAAATAAAATACAAAACAGTGTGTTTCAGTAACTTGCTAATTGAGTTGAAATTTATTTAATAAACCATTTTTTTACACACTCCGACAACCTCTTCATTAAGCTAAGATGCCTAGAAAGAATTCATTCGCCGGGAATCAGTACCCTATTGTTTAAATCGCCGTGAGTTACGTTTTTTACAATAAAGTCCAGTAACTGGATCTCTGGCAGATTTTGGTAAGAGTTAGCACAGGGTTGACTTCGGTCGGCGATGTTCGTTCAAAATTTTTATCTTTGTGACGGTGGGTAGTGCCGTCGCAACACACAACACTCACACACACACACACACACACACACATGTATATATATGTGTGTGTGTGTGTGTGTGTGTGAATTATATAAACTATATATATATATTATATTATACATAAATTATATATATTTTAGGATTATTGAACAATACACTCAAAGCTTTTCGTTGGTTGTCATTACCAACATCCTCAGGAATTACAATACCAAGAATGACAAAAAACTGTCTAACAAATATGAAGTTACTAGATAAAGCATTACACAGTTGCTAAATCTATTACAATATTTCCAAACCTATTCCACTGCTGCCACAACATTATATACATTGAATATAGTATGGAATTTAGAACGTATTTGAATTTGTTCATCTATCAATTTGTTATCAATAATATGCTTATATATTTCAAAAGCTTCACATACGTTCATTTTTAATCCTTTATTTATTTCTTTTATAATTTTCATATTATTTATATTAGGAAACATATGATTAATATTAATACAATGGGTAGCGAAATTTGACTTATAAATATTTGGTTTTAAAAAAGCATTAAAATATTCTTTATACCTTTCTTTTAATTTTTTCTTTGTTTGTCCTATATAAACTTTATTACAAAATTCACATTCTAATTTATATACTCCATTTTTCTCATGTATAGGCCTACTATTTATATTAATATTATGGTTAATTATATTTACTATTCTATTATTAGTTCTATATGCAATTTTTATGTTTTTATTAGTAAATAATTTGGAAATATTTTTTATTTCAAAACCAGTGTATGTAAAAGTACTCCATACAGTATTATTATTATTACTACTATTGTAATGAATATTATTTTTTATTTGTTTTTGTAATATATTATAATATAATTTATCTGTTTTCTTTTCGTAACCATTTCCTACGGCTATCTGGTATATTATGTTTTTCCCCTCATTTTATTTTAATTGCTCTTAGGAATTTTATTCATTCTATAAAGAAGATTATATAAAGCAGCCATTTTCTGATTATATGGATGGTTGGAATAATTAGGTATTATTTGATTGGTTTGTGTAGGTTTACGATAAATTATATATTCTAAACTCGTTTCATTTCTAATTATTGTGATATCTAGGTAATTTATTTTAGCATTATTTTCCATTTCAAATGTAAAATCAATACTATTAATAATTTTATTTATTTCATCTAATATATTTACTAAATTAATATTATTATTATTTGATACATATCACCCATCATCCACATACCTAAACCAATGACCATTTTTATCATATTTTTTATAATTGCATTTATATTACTATCTATTTCTTGTAAAAATATTTCAGAAACTATAGTAGATAAAAGGGAACCCATAGCTAAACCATCTTCTTGTTTATAAATTTTGTTATTATATGAAAAATAGTTGAAAGTTAGAGTTTGTAGTAGTAACACTCACAGATGATGATGACTTGGTCATTGAAACGCGTATGAGTAAATAAATGAATAATTTGTGAGTTTTGTGTATGTTTTTATTTGTTTTTATATGAAAAATAGTTTTGATTTAATATTAATTTCAATGTATTAACAATTTCTAAAATTAATTTTTTATCTTTTTCATATTGAGAAATTTTAGGTTTTATTATTTCAATAGATTCTTTGATAGGAATGTTAGAATACATATTTTTAATATCAAAGGATATCAATTTCGTATTTTTATCTATATTAATATGATTTAAATGTTCAATAAGATTAATTGAATTAATAATAGTATAATTATTATTATGTTTTACTTTATCCTTAGGAATACTGGCTATAATTTTTGATATTTTGTAAGATGGAGCATTTATAAAATTTATTAAAGGTCTAGTGGCTTATCTATTTTGTGGAGTTTAATAAGTCCACTCATTATCGGAATTTTAGGATTATCATTTATATAATTATGAAAATTATTTTTATTAAATAATTTATAAGATGTGTTTATTATATATTTTATTTCATTTTGAAATTTTCTAGTAGGATCTTTATCTAAAATACAAAATTTATTTTCATATATATACATTATTCTGATTTAGCAATATGTTCATTTTGATCAATTATAACAATAGCATTACTTTTGTCTGCTTTTACCGCAATTAAATTTTTATATTATAATTTTCGTTTAATATTAATAATTTCTGAATATTTTCTCTTGTATGAAACATTAAATTCACTGTTTCTAATAATTTTCTTTAATTCATAACTTGCTGCAATCCTAGTATCTTCTTGTATGTGATCATCTAATTTACTAATAGCCAATTCAGTATCCATAATGATATTATTAATGTCTTTCACAATATTTCTCTTCAAGTTAACTTTATTATTTTCTAAAATTTTTAGTTCGCTACTATTAAATGTAATTTGTGATAGATTAACGACATTAGGATGAAAATTATGATATTTAACTACAATTTCTTCTTTTCGTTTATATTCAAATTTCAAATTCTCAAGTTTTTTATTTATATTGTTTACTTTTATAGTTCTAATCTGATTTACATGTGTTATTATTTTGTTATATTTTTCTTCCCATTTCAAATTATGAATAAAATAAGCTAACTTTAAATGTAATTTATATAACTCATTAGTTAAAATATTTTTCTTTTTATATAAATTCTTTATTTCATTTTTCACCCATAATTTTTCTGCCTGTTTACAAGTTTTTTGTGCTGTATGACTTTTATTCCTAATTATAATTTTAGCATATTTTGGAATTAATAATTTCTGAGTATTTTTTCTTGTATGAAACATTAACTTCACTCTTTCTTAAACTTAACTTCACTATTTTTCTTAAAAAAGAAAAATATATAAATGAAAATAAATTTTTGTATTTTAGATAAAGATCCTACTAGAAAATTTCAAAATGAAATAAAAAAATACAATAAACACATCTTATAAATTATTTAATAAAAATAGTTTTCATAATTATATAAATGATAATCCTAAAATTCCGATAATGAATGGACTTATTAAATTTCACAAAATAGATAAGCCAATTAGTCCTTTAATAAATTTTATAAATGCTCCATCTTAAAAAATATCAAAAATTATAGCCAGTATTCCTAAGGATAAAGTAAAACATAATAATAATTATACTATTATTAATTCAATTAATCTTATTGAACATTTAAATCATATTAATATAGATAAAAATACGAAATTGATATCCTTTGATATTAAAAATATGTATTCTAACATTCCTATCAAAGAATCTATTGAAATAATAAAACCTAAAATTTCTCAATATGAAAAAGATAAAAAATTAATTTTAGAAATTGTTAATACATTGAAATTAATATTAAATCAAAACTATTTTTCATATAAAAACAAATAAAAACATACACAAAACTCACAAATTATTCATTTATTTACTCATACGCGTTTCAATGACCAAGTCATCATCATCTGTGAGTGTTACTACTACAAACTCTAACTTTCAACTATTTTTCATATAATAACAAAATTTATAAACAAGAAGATGGTTTAGCTATGGGTTCCCTTTTATCTACTATAGTTTCTGAAATATTTTTACAAGAAATAGATAGTAATATAAATGCAATTATAAAAAATATGATAAAAATGGTCATTGGTTTAGGTATGTGGATGATGGGTGATATGTATCAAATAATAATAATATTAATTTAGTAAATATATTAGATGAAATAAATAAAATTATTAATAGTATTGATTTTACATTTGAAATGGAAAATAATGCTAAAATAAATTACCTAGATATCACAATAATTAGAAATGAAACGAGTTTAGAATATATAATTTATCGTAAACCTACACAAACCAATCAAATAATACCTAATTATTCCAACCATCCATATAATCAGAAAATGGCTGCTTTATATAATCTTCTTTATAGAATGAATAAAATTCCTAAGAGCAATTAAAATAAAATGAGGGGAAAAACATAATATACCAGATAGCCGTAGGAAATGGTTACGAAAAGAAAACAGATAAATTATATTATAATATATTACAAAAACAAATAAAAAATAATATTCATTACAATAGTAGTAATAATAATAATACTGTATGGAGTACTTTTACATACACTGGTTTTGAAATAAAAAATATTTCCAAATTATTTACTAATAAAAACATAAAAATTGCATATAGAACTAATAATAGAATAGTAAATGTAATTAACCATAATATTAATATAAATAGTAGGCCTATACATGAGAAAAATGGAGTATATAAATTAGAATGTGAATTTTGTAATAAAGTTTATATAGGACAAACAAAGAAAAAATTAAAAGAAAGGTATAAAGAATATTTTAATGCTTTTTTAAAACCAAATATTTATAAGTCAAATTTCGCTACCCATTGTATTAATATTAATCATATGTTTCCTAATATACATAATATGAAAATTATAAAAGAAATAAATAAAGGATTAAAAATGAACGTATGTGAAGCTTTTGAAATATATAAGCATAATATTGATAACAAATTGATAGATGAACAAATTCAAATACGTTCTAAATTCCATACTATATTCAATGTATATAATGTTGTGGCAGCAGTGGAATAGGTTTGGCAATATTGCAATAGATTTAGCAACTGTGTAATGCTTTATCTAGTAACTTCATATTTGTTAGACAGTTTTTTGTCATTCTTGGTATTGTAATTCCTGAGGATGTTGGTAATGTCAGCCAACGAAAAGCTTTGAGTGTATTGTTCAATAAATTATTCCTGTAATTGTGTATATTATTTAATCTTAAAAATAATTTTAACAGGAAAACATATTTGATATTATACATATATATATATATATATATATATATATATATATATATATATATATATATATATATGTATGTATGTATATTGTAATCTTTAGATGAATTATTTTTTCTTGTTGAATATGTATGGTGAAATCAAATAAATAATAATCAAATAACATTTTATAAAATGAAGTAATACTCGTATATTCTTGTTTATAAAAGTTATTTTACTTCACCATATATATATTGTTAAATTTCTGATTCATTAATAAAATAAATTCTATTCATCCGCTCAAATTCAATTAGATTGTTTTTACCTTGATCTGATGGTGCTTTATGTAAATACAGTGTTTTAAAATAATTCATTACTTAACTCTAATAAATAATTTTAATGGTTAATTTCTCTTTCTGTTTTGCCACGTAATATTACGATTCTGTCATCTGTCGTATATACTTCCTTATATTTATTGTAATTATTTAATAAAAAGAAACTAAAATAAATTTGTCTTTGTTGCCCTAATTAGGAACTGACGCTAAAAATGTTTTATACATAATAGAATTACAGGAGATCTTATTAGATTGTTCTCGTTATTGGAGATTTTTATAAGTTCCACTTAATAATGTCGAAGTATACTTATATATCTGTCAAACCTGGCAGTGTTTCATTCCAAGATTATTCAGGTGATAAATTGTGGTTCAGTGTCCCATTTTATACCTCTTATTCGAAACATATACAAACTGATAAATTTTGCTGTAGCAATTTAGCTATTTTCTGTCATTGTATATAATATTTCATTGTATATAATATTCCACTGTGTACAATATTTCATTGTATATAATATTTCATTGACTTAATATTCCATTATATATTATATTTCATTGTATATAATATTAACATTTTGATGAAACATATTTTTTCATAGACAGGATAAAATATTTTCAACATAAGATTTTGGCGAAACATATTTTCAAACGTGGGACAAATATTTTCAACATTAAAGAATTTCTTGGAACATATTTTTTCTTACATATGATAAAATATTTTCAACAATAGAAATTTTGGCGAAACATATATTCATCAGTAAAATAAAATATATTCAACATTAAAGATTTTGGTGAGACACATTTTCAAAAGTAGGATAAAAAATTGTCAGCATTAGAGATTTTGGTAAAAAATGTTTTCAAACATAAGATAAAATATTCTCAACATTAAAGATTTTGGGTAAATACGAGTATATTATAACACTTATAACGCTAAATTAGTAAAGAAATAATATTATACTAGTTCATCCATGCAAATGGTTACCTAAAGCTGTATTGTTTTACTCCTTCACGTTGAGATATGTGTAAACTGATAAGGAAGCTGTACAATCATCGACCATGACATACTATTCTTACTTTTTCTGCGTCTTAAATAATGTTTTTATGTTGTTTCCGAAACAATTCAAGACAGCTTAGTGGTAGTATTATTACTGGTTACGTCGTTCCAATGTCCTCGTTTTAGCTCTACTTTTGTTTGTCTATATGTTACTATAATTCTCATTATATTCACATTAGTTTGTATACTTAGTAAAAATTCACTCGCCTAACTTATAATGGACGTAAATTTATAAAAACTCGTTGAGAATAAAGCAGCCTTTTTCAGTGTCTAGGATGACCGCTAGTGCGTTTGAAAACGTTCTCTACGTTGACTTTGTTCGGCAAATGGTAAATTCCCTATGTTTAAACATAAACGATCCTCCAAACGTCATGGGAAACAAAGCCATAACTTACATGACATTCTCTTGGCATTTTTGTTTTATTACAGCTGTACAAGTGTAAGATTTAACTAAGAGTTAATTCAATTTTTACCAAGCAATGGTAAAACCAAGCAATCAGGTTTAGATTTTTTACAACCTTGACAAAAATAGTTATTAAAATTACAACTAAATAGGTAACCAAAAAAATCTGACGGTACAACAACAGAATTTCCTACTGCGATTTTTGTAATAATATATTTCATTGAATAATTATTTTGGATAATTACTGTACTAACTGATGTATGTACTTTATTTAAAACCGTCAATAGCTAAATACATCACTTAGCTGTAGGACGATAGGCAAGAGCCGTCTTCAACGAAGACAATAAATTTACAGGTGATTTTTTAAATACTTAATCAATGTAAAAGTTTCAGCTTATTTATTTTCAAACCATACTTCCATAAGCAATAGTAGCGTGGGGCTAATAGGACTTGCTTTACTTCGTCATTCCTACAAAACCCCAATAGAGAGTACAGTAGCGTGATTATAATGAACAATTATAAGCTAATACTACAAATATTTACTCAACCGTTATATACAGAAGGTTATATCCTCAGTCTAACCGCTATGCTCTCTTGTAGGGAAACTAAGAGTAGATGAAATTAGGGCATCGAGTGGGCAAGGATGCTTACTTGAAGTAAGCAAGCACTCAACCAGGGTAAGGCGATTTATTACTATTGTTCCTTTATATAGTAAACTACTCGCCTGTCTAGATTTCTACGAACTTTCAGCCACTAACCTTTCGTCCAGTCTCCAAGAAGATCGACTCATGTCGGACCATGCGCTCATGCTGCGACTCCTCCTACGGACGTGCATCCTGCTAGCTCTGCGGGAACTGGTGTCTACATCCGGAGGAAAGTTCACTCTCACTACGGGCGGCGGTCGATCTTTTTCCAAATTTTCGTCATCGTCTCCTCCTCCGGGATCTATGGGATCCGCTAGAAGCAGCTCACTGCTCGCCGCATCAGGGACCATCTCGTACATCGGCCACCATGGGTGGCGGTAAGTGGTAGAAGAAGAGGTATTTGTGGACGTGCTATTCACATTAGCAGACATTGCAATCTATTACGTAGTTTTTGAGTAGAAAACCTTTTGACACGAAAGGGTGGACAAGAACTTCATCTGTAATTTAAACCACTTTCACTAATATTTAAAAGACTGAATTATGCGACAGTTTTTATTGAATAACACACAGTTCGGAATGTTGTAAATTTGGAAAAACTTGTCATACACTCTGCAGATCGGATTTTCTGTTTCTATGGAAACCGTCATTGTAAGACTCCCAGTGTAAACACCTGTTCAAGACAACGCCATAATCAAATTCCTAAAAATAAAATACTACCTCTATTACGTAAGTAGTAAGATGCCACCACAAAAGATTTTGTAAGCAACAAGCTGTTAGTCACAGATCCTATCTGTCTTCTAACTGATGTTGCCTCATGTGTTGAAACAAGGTTTCGTATCTTCCAATCATTTTTTGACACACATTTGTCAGAAATATTAAAAAAAAAACATATTATTAAAATTTTTAATGGTTCTAAGACTTATAAACAGAACTTAATTGGTTCAGAATTACCAAATACAGAAGGAAAATATGGCATTGCCAAGGAGAAGGGAAGGATATTATTTAATGAGCGACGACAGTAAGCAACCCAGAGCCGTATGGACCCCACGTAGCGCGCAGGCAAACCAAACCCGTAGCTTTGGATATGATATCGACCATGAAATGGCATTTATAAGACTCAGCAGAAATTAACATAATCTAAAGCCTAGAAGCTTGAATCTCTAGCCAAAATAGAGACACTATATATATAGAAAGAGAATGTATTTGGCATGGGAATGTGGCAAGAGCAGGACAACTAAAGAAACATCGAGAGTGACAGTGGTGTAGCCCAATGGGAAACTGTGGAGAAGAAGATAGAGGAGGTCATAACGGGAGGAGACAAATGAGGCCAAGTAAAAAAGAGAAGTAAGAGAAGGAAAGTGGAACAATAAAACCGTGTGGAGAAACCGATGAGATGAACAGTTAAGAGACAGGAAACGATAGAAAATGCTTTGTTTTTAGCTAATATATTATGTATCAACTGTGTAAAATGTAGGACACTAATAGATTCACACACACACACACACACACACACACACTATAATATATATATATATATATATATATATATATATATATATATATATATATATCACTAAGATTTTGTTGCCAGTATCATATTATTCTATAGAAATGCTAAAGAGAAATGTTCCAGAAAGACACGGAAACGCTCAAGACATATATAAAGCATTAGTAGAGAAAAAACATGAACTATATAGAACACTACAGTATCATAATAGAAAACAAGAAGACATGACTTTAAAATGAATCAGTAGTACAATAGATACTTTTAAACTATGATGTAAAATAATACATTGAATATCAACATAGCTAACGTTTACTTGGCCTTCCAATAAAACATAAATAGGGTGTTGTTATTTGAGACGTTTTAATTAAACTCTTAATATTTACCTCAATATTTACTCGCGCAGTAATTGCATTGCAATACGGTGCATTAACCGTCCAACAGCGCTGGGGAAAACGTTCTGTTTAAAAAGCAATTTAATTGTTTATTTAGAACTGCTTGCAGAGTACTATAGAGATTGGCAATAAATTGAGTGACATTTTCCCGTCGGATCTCCGGAACAAGTTGTTCTTTAGGGAAATAAAAATAATTGTTTACAGTTAAAATATTTTCCTATTCCCAAATGGGGCGAACTCTATTGGGCTCTGTCGGTATTTTGCGTGTTGTGAAAGAGAAATTTATTCTGTCGAAGTTGGTAATGAAATCAAACTAGAAATATATGTTTATTATAACAGTGTTGTTGAGTATTACACTTCCTTATTGACTTCAATAAATAACCGTGTTGTCTGACGAGAGGAAGCTTTGTGTTATATTATACAGTCGGAGTGTTCGGTTGTAGCCGGCAATCAAAAGTAACTAGGTGGATAATAAGCTACTAATATATGATGGAACTATATTTCTAGCCTGAGGGACTTGTACGAAGGTTTTTTATCCCTTTCAAATCCAGACTTTAAAGTTAGGATCAGTAATAGACACGAGTAATAGGATAAAAGAGTAACAACGCCCTAAAGGAAAACATTGTTCAGTTGGCTCCAGGCTGATGGTACCATCTAAGGGCATCCTTATAAAGATATAATTCACAATGAGGGTAGATGCTAACATGAAGTTTCTTTGTAGCAATGCATTAGACGGAGCTCCATCTCCCACTATAAGGTTAACAAAAAAAATATCTCATGACCGCTACCATAAAGGAATTCCGTCAAACCTGCCAGCTTTGGGAAAGGCAACTACTATTGGGCTTATATTTATTCAGAAGAAAAAAAACAAAGAAACTGTTAAATGCATAAATATCTAGGAGCCATTGCATTAAAGATCCTTCAGAGAGTTTCCAATTAGGATCGTTCTGTCAATAATAATAAGAGCGGCGGTAATAAAAGGTAACACATTATAAATACTTCCTGACATATAACAGGCAATAAAGCTTTAAAATGTCGCATTGAAATGTCAGAATCAGTCTTCTTTACCCTTATGTATCGCCTTAAAACGTCCGTTGCTGTCTGCGTTGCCTTTCGAAATGACTTGGGAACATAAACGCTAAAACAAGTCAAGCGAACCACTCTATAAACGATGTAATGTACGCAAAGTACAATCATAAAGTATTGAGGTCATTGAAGTAAACTAAACCTAAGAAGTAACAAATAGTGAGAAAGACAAGGGCTGAATAGGTAGGCCAGGTTGTGACGGGGAGAGTATCTCAGTTCATAAAACAAGTTAAAGCAGTGAAGGAGAAGGACGGGTCTGTGGAGTTTATGACAATGGTTCGGTTGTAGAAAAGGGTACAGCTCAGACTGCAGGAAACGGGACAGCTCAAAAGAGCGACAATTAAACCAAAATATCCATCCCCCGGTAGGAGTGCATTCTTAAGAAAGAGGTAATTTAATATTTAGGGCAACCGGCAAAAGAGGGAATATATGAACTACTGAATTACTGGGGCCAATAATGTCTCAATAAACACAAGAGCATTTAAAGTGAGCTACATTAATCGTTTAGAACTAAATAGAGGCATAACAGTGAATATGGATATTCTGCTAGTGAACATTGCATTTTACAATATACGGGATTGGTGTCAATCGATAAAAAACCTACCGAAAAAATAATTCTCACAAAAAGTGCTTTCTGGATGACTTGCTTGACCCAATTTATCTAACACATAAGTATTTTCTAACGCCCTGCCTTGAGGCTGCTGTATGGGTGTGCCACATTATATCGTACCTTTAGTAATGAAAAACCTCCTAAATAATTAGTTCCACAAACATTGACATGATTGTCAAAGCTAGGATACGAGGGTAATTAGGGATAGTTTGATTTTGCCAGTTTACTAGTTATACAAAAAAGCTTTCAGCGCAAAAAAAAATTTAATTTAAATTTTAAATCAGTAATTAAAAGATGTAACGTAATTGTTCATTATTTTCGTTTGTACCTTCGAGACTGAAGTTTTAAACTGTCCGACAACCGAAATCACTATTCTAAATAAAAACAAAGATATTAACATAGAAGACACCAACTAAGATTTGCCTTCGGTAAGTGTTTATGACACTGTTAGCTAAATATATTAGAAGTAATGTGCATATAGTAGGAATTCATTCACGCACAGGCACACGCACACAAAGAAGCACAAAGAGTAGAGGGCGACCGATGCGATGTACAGCACGCGGTATGGTGCACTGACGCCCCACTCGCAGTAGAGCCCAGGCACTCATCGATTCGCCCCACCCCCACAACCCTGTCCCACCTCCGCTTTGTCTTCACATTGTTTAGTCTTCAATGAGAAGTTTCTACTTGACCACGGCAAGTATGAAAACATAGAGTAATTAAAACCAATTTCTAACGTAAATTGACCGATTATAAT
Source organism: Prosapia bicincta (assembly GCA_036971475.1). Classification (NCBI taxonomy): domain Eukaryota; kingdom Metazoa; phylum Arthropoda; class Insecta; order Hemiptera; family Cercopidae; genus Prosapia; species Prosapia bicincta. Next base: position 136,217,807 of record JBAIZL010000005.1, read on the forward strand.
ACTGTACAGTGCGCTTGTATCTGTGACCGTTTGCACTGTGTTTGCTAACATTTCGGTCAATAATTGGTAATTGTATCTTATATGCGTCACCAACTGATATTTGTTTTTAGTTTAGGCTATTTTGTGTATTTTAAAGTATAGACCCTAATTATTAAAAAAAAGTTATATAGTATCTCAAAATCAATTATACAAATATCTCTTAAAAATCGTTACAGACTTTCAAATAGGCTTCTCATGGCTTTTTTGAAATACTGACAAACCCAATCTGTGCAGACGACCGATTGAACTGAATATGGCGTGAATTCCATCTATATACACCAGACACTACAAGCGCCATGTTTTAATATAATATCAGAAAAAAAATTAAAATAATTTTCCCGAAGTAATCTAGCCGGTTGATGCGTGAATTAACCTACAGTTTGTCACTTTAACGTAACAACATTCATTACGTAATAATCGTTTAAACGTTGGGTACGTTGTTTTTTATTTCTTCCAAGAACTCACTCGAGGCGCTAATAGTGAAATCTGTATTGTAATGTAATCTTATTAATTAATGTTCCGATGCTAAATAATTTTTGTAATCACACAAAAACACTACGATGCCCAATATAATTTAATTTTTTAAAAAACTGTAGTTGGCACAATATATAATGACCAATTACCCATGAATGTAATTTCCTTAATTATAATGCCATTAACGAATCCTTTTTAACCAATAACACGGTCTAGATAAGACAAAATAGAGCTACTTACTTAGACCCTTATATACACAAACCCTAAAAGCGGACAAACTCACAAACATTTGAAATCAAACAACAAATTCAAAGTAATAAATAATTGTTACGATGTAAAACTATGTAAGGAGACGATAGTAAAGCACCCGGCCTCGAAGAACATTTGTCCTGGAGACACTGCAAAGGCATATTCTTTTCCTTTTAATAGAATCCATATATATATATATATATATATATATATATATATATATATATATATATATATATTTAAAACATCATAGGTTATTCAAATACAAGAATATTTATTGTTTTATATCCAAAGCTTTTCGTTGGCAAACAATACCAACATCATCAGGAATGAAAATTACAATAATGTAAGCTATAGGCCTAAAACATATGTTTAATTAGAAATAGAATTGTTGAACACCAATTTCCAAATATAGAAAATATGAGACTTATAAAAGAAATTAATAAGGGATTAAGAATGAATATATATGAAGCATTTGAAATATATAAACACAATAATATTAACAAATTAATAAAAGAACAAATACAAATACATTCTAAATTTGATACTATATTCAATGTCTATAATGTTACAGCAACAAAATAAATTTGGCAATTTGTATAAATTTAGCAACAATTCTATTTCTAATTAAACATATGTTTTAGGCCTATAGCTTACATTATTGTAATTTTCATTCCTGATGATGTTGGTACTGTTTGCCAACGAAAAGCTTTGGATATAAAATAATAATTATTCTTGTATTTGAATAACCTATGTTGTTTTAAATAATTAAACAAGAAAACGTATTTTATATTTATATATATATATATATATATATATATATATATATATATAAAATTTCGTAAGCAGAATTTTGAGAATAACATTGTGGGAGCTTGGAAGATACAGATCTGGGAGATGTCTTAAAATAAAGGTATTTACACGAAGAGCGGGAGAAAATATAGGTTTTTCTTAATTTACAACATTCATACTGTTATGAGGAACTTAAATTTACCAAAAATCTCCATAAGGAATACATTGCAATAAAAAACCGCTGAGATCGATTTTGAAATATTTCAGCTGAGAAAAATTATATTAAGAACAACCGAGTACAAATATTTTAACAGTATTAAAAATTAATTAGAAATATAACCTCGGGATCAGGTTTAGTTAATGGAGTACGTCTTATCGTACTAGATATGTTGGACAAGTTTATTAAATTAGAAATATTCCCTGGCTCTGGAGTAGGAAACATTATATTTATACCAATAATTAAATTAATATTAACAGATCCTCACATATCAAACGAAAAAACCTATTTCCTTTAGGTCTTGCGTTTTCAATAGCTAGAAGTAAGGCTTTAATTGAGCTAACCTGTTTTTACACATGATCAATTTTATGTTGCACTAAGTAGAGTAAAATCTCAAGATGGATTAAAGATACGTATTGATAATACGATTGGTCAAAAAAATCAAAAATTGAAAACACATTCACAAAAATATATAGTTTATGAGGAAACTTTGTTATGAAAATTTTGAATTACTGTATATTAAATTAATTTGCATTAAAAAATAAAATTGCTATACAAAAGTTTAAAATTTGTTTTAATATGAATAGTGGCATTTGCCCCTACAAGCCCCTATTTCAAGTATAATTGTCAATCTTAATACATTACTTGACGCATTACGCAGTCTCCATGATATGAAAGCTCCTTTTCAGACACTATTGCAAGTTAAGCGTGTATAATTAAGACTTTCCATGAATGCGGTCCCCCTACTTAGAATGCGTCAGCATTCTACGAAGGGAAAGTCGTCAAGCTAGGCAGATAATTGCACCCGAACTAACACTGTCTTTGTAGAGGTCCTTGGGTTTATCGCTAAACCATCTCTGAAGAACAGAGAGGTGAAGGAAAGAGAACCAAGGGTATGTAGTCACTTGGCGCTCAGAGTATTAGGTCACTGAGAAATGAAGCTGGAAAGAGGCGAGTTATCCGAAGAAATGTACTACTGTAAACGAAATTGACAATGGAACACAGAGTAAATAAAACGACCAAGTAGTAGGGGGTAGTATAAATAATAATTGTTAACTCGATCTATTTATAGTTACGTCTACTTTATTTAAACCCGTTTCATCTTTCCGGTTCTGTTCCATATTCACTAGGTTATCCTGCGGAATCGAAAGGAAACCAACTATATCGTTAGAATTGTAACAGACAAGGAACAATCACTGCGGTGCCAGACCGGAGAGAAGACTCTTGCATCCTAGCAAGAACCTTACCGAGGCACAATCGACCAGCTGGCATTGCTTAAACGTTTTAGAATTGACCTTAGTTGCTCTGCAATATACTCCCCCTGACGTTTTATATTGTGGACACAGAGCGGAATAATCTTGTACTGGAACTCAACAATGTTCTGTGTCATGCGTTTTTATAGAGCAAAGCTTGATTAAATTCTTCCCCACAGCACCGTTTATATCAAACAAACAATCAGTGTTGCGGATAGAGAAAGAAAATATTAACCTCGCGTACTTTTCTGATCATGAACTTAGATGTTAAAATCACCAAGTTTCTTGACTCGTTGATTTACTATTAGCTTTTTTTTATTGCTTTATTCTAAATAATAAAACATTCGTGTTATATATATATATATATATATATATATATATATATATATATATATATATATTGAAACAACATAGGTTATTATACATAGGCCAAATACAAGAATATTTATTAAGTTATATTGTATTTGAATAGCCTATGTTGTGGTGTGCCTATATATATATACACACACACACACATATATATATATATATATATATATATATATATATATATATATATATATATATATATATATATAACTTTGCAAGTTGGCGATGATAACCACAAATGGTTTTTCGCCAGGAAAAAAAAAATATATATATAACTTTGCAACACTATTTTCTTGTATTCAAATAACACTTTCACTACATGTACTTAAACAAGAATCTTACTTGGTATTTATGCGAGTTAACTTTCAAAGATTGATAATATCTCCATCGCCGAGCATCAACTGACGGTGGTTTTGTAGTAGACTGCCAGGTTTATGGAACTTCCGTTGTCATGTAGTGTACCGTTATTATTCTATTTTCGGATTCACTGCACTGTGGGAGTCTTTTAAGTTTGTCTTGGAGTTAATTTTGTCTAATAGTATATCGTTTTTTTATTTTATTTGTAGTTATTCGTTTATGATATTACTTTTATGTTTATATATTTGTAGTTGTTCACAGATTGTCATGTTGAGGTCTCTTTGTACTTTTTTTATTAGGTGTATGTTTCTAATGTGGGAAAAGTATGTTTTTTTTTATACGAACAAATACAAATAAAATTCAAATACAATAATAGATTTTATTTATATGTTATTCTTTATTATATTTATTCATTGTAAAATATTTATATATATATATATTAGCTGACCCGGCGAACTTCGTACCCCCTAAAAGTAAATGAATGTCATGTCAACATTAGCTGAACTTAATTTAGTATTTTATTAACGTTTATAGCAACCGATTGAGTATGTGTGTAAGATATGTGTGTCTATGTGTTTGTGTGTGTGGTGTGTGTGTGTGTGTGTGCGTGTGTGTGTGTGTGTGTGTGTGTGTGTGTGTGTGTGTGTGTGTATGTGTGTGTGGTGTGTGTATGTGTGTGTGTGTGTGTGTGTGTGTGTTTGTGTGTGTGTGTGTGTGTGTGTGTATGTGTGTGTGTGTGTGTTTGTTTGTTTGTGTGGGTGGGTGGGTTGGTTTTTTGTATGTGTGTGTATGTGTTTGTTTGTGTGTGAGTGTGTGTGTGTGTGTGTGTGTGTGTGTGTGTGTGTGTGTGTGTGTGTGTGTGTGTGTGTGTGTGTGTGTGTATGTCTGTGTGTGGTTGTGAGTGTTGTGTCTGTGTATGAGTATGTGTGTGTGAGTGTGTTGTAACGGAAAAAATTGGTTCCGTAACAATTGAATAGAAATTGAAAAATCTTAAATTTTATTGAATAAGTTTATCTAGTTTCGCTAAGCCATGAAACTCAATTGCTAGTTGAATAAGATTAAAACCGATTGTAATGTACACAAATGATGACTTTGCGAGTGCTTTGTGTGCTAAAACCAGAATCAAGTTCCAACAGAATATTAAATAAGCAATCAAAGACAGGAAATACGCTTAAAATCAAAACTGTGCCTGAAAATGAAGTAGTGGGGGTAAGCAGCTAATGAATTGGTTGCAGGTTTAGAAAAAAGGGGACTCTCGTTTGAGGATTCGACCGAGAAGGTCACTGTTTAAATTAAATTGCAGAGAAAGTCATAATGGACTTTTAAATTTCATTGATCTGGCCGCGGAGTGCGCGATTTGGCCGTAAAATGTCTAACAATAACGAAAACGCAAGTTAGCTATCGATCATGATAAAATCCCGGTTAGATTTCATTTCTTGAAGAAGATGACGTCGCCTTGTGCCGCAGCCTGGAAGGAAAATCCTTCAGACGAGAACAACTGCCAGTCTGAAAGGAAGGATCTGACCACCCAGGAGATACAAGGGGGATCCAGGAAAGTGCGAGTCGGGCAAGTCATAATTTCTGTACAATTTTAAATATTATAAACCAGATTATTTGGAAAAATTTCTAAGGTCAAAAACGACAAATTCAATGTTTAAATAACTAAGTCATGGCTTTATTTCTTGAAAAATAAACTAAAATATGAAGCTTATTAAACATATATAAAAGATTTATGTGAAATTTTAAATGATTGATAAATGTTAAAGTAATAACTGTTTTAATTTGGAAAGATAAACTTATAAAAGCACAATCATTAAGATGTTTAGAAATTGATATGTTTTTATTAATTAACGTGAAATCATGTATAACTCGTTTGATAAGTTATAAAGGATTGTTGTAAATCCAAACTCAGTTTATCAGAAATTGAAGGTAAATTGTACATGTCCAAAAAATTGGTAAACAATTCTTAAGTGTTAACCAGTAGTGTAGTAACAATTGTATTCTCTAGTAATTTCATATATGAATAAATAAATGTCAAATAACTGCTGGTGCAAAGTCAGCCCATAAATTAAATGAGTGCAGCAATTTGATATATGATCTGTCAACCTCCCTGCAATCAATGAAAATATGTATTTGGGTAGTAAGAGAAAATTTAATTTATGTTCTAATATGTATAAACGTCATGAAATTATGTTGTTAAAAGAATATGATCCTTTTGTTTAACAATTATTATTTTCCACGCGATTAAATGAAAATGTAAAACTAAATGTCAAGATATTATTTTGATCTAAAGAATATGTTCATTTGTTTAAACTTCGTTATTTCAATGTTTATTAAATTCAGATATAAAATAAAATATCAAGATATTATTGTAGTTCAAGAATATGATCATTTGATTAAATTTCGTTATTGTAATATTATTAAATTCATATTTCGAGCAAAGGTTAGTGCAAATTTTTATTAAATAATCCTGTGTGCTAAGTAATAAATGTAATATTTCCCAGTTAGAAAATTTATTTAATAAAACCATTGAAAGCTTTAAATGCCATACCAACAAGCCTAATAGGGTCATTTATTTTAATAAATTACATATAATTAATGATCATAGTGCCCCTTATAATAATCGAGGAGCCCACCCAAAGAATTAAATTTAACAACAAAATCAGTTTGAGCTAGGCCAACACTAGCTGGGTTTATTTCCAAGTCCAGGGGTTGATACCCACTGGCAGATCTTATCGTATATAGCACAGGGCCTCAGTAAAGAGGATATGGTAGGATGTTATCTGACACGGACTTCACGAGAGCAGGAACATGGAGCAAACAGGTCTACAAAGCATGGTAAGGTGTTAATTTGTGTGATAAATTTCTGTGTTTTCAGCTACCCAATGTTACACCGTTTGACACATCACTGACATGACCATGCCATTTTCAATCTTAGTAGACAGAATCCACAGGGTGGGTTTTTAATTATGATTTAAATTCATGTTCTTGTAATTACGAGTTGGGCAAAAGTCGACAGGTTTGTGGCAGGTCGATTTTGCTAGGGTCGGGAGTGAGTGAGCAGGGTGAAGGTCCGTTGCAGATATGGCGCCAGAACGTGGGGCTCGAATAAGGAAGGCACGATTAGGCAAAATCATTAATAAATTTTAAATTAATTTAACCCAGCTAAAGAATTTTAGTGGGTAATTAATTATAATAAAAATAAAATAACAAAAAAATAGGCAGGGAGTAAAGCCATTAAATAAAAAATAATTAAATAAAAATTAAATTAAAAAGAAATAACTAAAATCAAGAAATCTAACTAGGTACGAGAGTACAACACCTTAGGCATTATCTACAACCCGCACCGAACGGCCAAACCAAATATAAAATAAATTTATAAAATAAGAAATCACATATAAAAATAAATATCTAGTCGCATCTATAAATTTAGTTAAACAAACTTTAAATTTAAACAAAATGGCAAAAGCCGAACCGAAATCCGACATGGATAGGCTTTTAGCCTATATGAAAGCTGAAAATGCGGCTAGGGACAAGCGCGAGGAAGAGAGGCGCATAAAAGATAGGGAAGAAAGGGAACTAGAAAATGCGGCTAGGGAAAAGCGCGAAGAAGAAAGACGGCTAAAAGAAAGGGAATTAGATAAAGCGGTAAGAGAGGCCGAAAGGGAGGAGGACAAGAAACAACGTCGACAAGAGTTAGAGTTAGCCGAAAAAAGGTGGGAGTTAGAGAAATTAGAATGCCAAAAGATCCTAGAAGCGTTTCACGATGAAATGAGCAAATATAGGGCGGATTCGGAAAGTCGAACGAGCAACCTAGAAGGGAAAATGACCAAACAGGCCACCGTGATCGAAAAAATAAAAAACGATGTAGAGGTTCAAACAACGCAGTTAAGCGAGAAAGTAAATAAAGTAAGGGAGGACGTAAAGTCTGTAAACCAACAGGTGAAAAAATTAGAAAATAGGCTTACTAGTTCAGGGACGGCAGGGCCAATAACACAAATATGTTTGCCTACAGTGTCAAACAAATTGAACGAGACATCCTATAGGAAAATAGAGTTTTGGGGTACATCGCGGGAAGACCCGATCGAGTTTCTCTGTGAAATGGAGTCGTTATTTTCTGAAATCGATAATACGATGGAGGAAATTACAAAGCTCAAGATCATAGAACGATATATACAAGGTTCAGCCGACAGTTGGTGGAGAGCTATAAAGAAGGGGTCTGAGACATACCAGGATTTCCGCAAGGAATTCACTCAGCACTTCTGGAGCTTCCACCAACAGGAAAGGATTCGGAGGAAATTAAGTCAGGGCAAATATAGTAATAACGGACCTTCCAACATGGCGGAATATTTCGTCATGATGGTAAACAAGGCGAAGAACTTAGATCCAGTAATTCCCGAAAAGCAATTAATCTTCATGATCATGAAGCATTCCGGGACCAACGTTCAATTAGCTAGTGTGGGCAACCCCACGCAGAACTTTAAACAAGCTATTGCGTTTCTAATCCAACTCGACAACGTGACGTAGAACGACCGCGCTAACGGAAATGCAAACCGGGCACCACCGCGCTTCGTCACTTCTAACCACCAAAGACCCGACCATAACCCAAGATCCTATGGCGAACACCAAAAAACAACCCCACCGAAGTATCCTAAGAAACCCAATCCGCCACGTTATATCCCCGGACCTAGTGACACACAGCAAAAAAACTAGAAACGAGGATCTCTAGCAACAAGGGGCATTGTCCGTTAGCGCGGCTAGGGATCCGAGGAAAGAGATCGCCGGAACGCAATAGCCCGAAAAGAAAAAATCGTCAAGTTTACCATCGTGACGAGATAGTGAGCCTGAACGGTTTAGCCTTATTTATGCGGGACGAATTGTTAGAGGAACCCGATAGTTGCATAAATAGAATTGAGCAAGTAGAGCAATGCCCATTGATTAGCTGCAAGATAAATGGTATGGAGATATTCGCAGAAGTGGACACTGGTGCACAAATGTCCGTGATTAATGCGAGCAAATACCTGGCCTTGAAACAGCAAGGAAACATGTTTTACGAACTACCAGTAGCTAACATGGGGGTTCTAACAGCAATCGGCTCGAAATGCAGACGGGTTAAGTTACAAACTTTCTTACCTCTAACTCTTCAGGGTCACACAAAGGAATTTGTATTCCTAATAGTGGAAAACTTACGAGTTGACCTCATATTGGGGATGAATACTTTGTGTGAGCTTAAGACCCGCATAAATCTGGAGAAATCGTTTATCTCCTATGAGCTGGACGGGGAAATGCTCTGGCAGGATTTCGAAAAAACGGGAAAAGACGGAAAAATATGTTTACCCAATAAAAATAATAAACAAAGGCTAGAAGCCAACAGGGAAATAGAAAATATAAATCAAATAAACAATGTAAATGAAAAGAATGTAGGCGTAAGAATGAAAAGTGATAAAATGAATGTAAAACAAAGTATACAAGACAACCCAATTAACCAAGGCAAAATACCATCTTACCAGCCGGAAGTGGGGGGGTTGATTGCCAACGGCGAGAATATGGGGCCGTTAGCCGTTGTATATCGAGAACAAAGGGATCTCGATATACAACGTACTCTGTCACAGACAGGAGAAAAAAACAAAATTTAAAATTTAAACAAAACAAAAATGTAAAAAATCCGAAACTAGAACCAAAAATAAAAATTAATGCAAATATATCAGTAGGCGGTAATCCCCGAAATAGCAGGGAGCGAGAGAAGTTAGAAAATAAAGGAATAAATGTAGGATGTAATAAAAGGAGCAACCCAAATCCATTAAAAAATGGTGAAACTAAAATATATCAGGGTATAAACCCAACAAATATAAATAAAGGGAAATTAAGGAAAGAGATTAAAGGAGGAAACGGGATCAAAGAATCCACAAATAAAGGCCATGAGCCACAAATAAAAAAATTAAGTAACTTGCAGGATAGACCTGAAGTCACAACAAAGAAAAAAGCTAATTATAATAAATTAGCCAACTGCTCATTTTATACACAGTCTAATAACATAAATTCGTCAACTAACGAATCGCTAAAATCAAAGCCCACTGATCGCGGCAAAATTGGAAAAACCTTAAATAAAGAAAAGGAAATAAATTACAAGGGACGGGCCGAATGGAAGAGGTTCCGTAAAAAACGGGACAAAATTAATACCGATAAGCAATGTGTAAAAATAAGTAAAATTGAACTACAACATGTCCAAGATAAAAATAGTATATTAAGTGAAAATCAACAGGCAAAATTAAATGATTTATTAAATGAATTTAAAGATATATTTAGTGACAAGCCAGGCAGGGAGACTAAATACAAACATGCGTTAAAAATTCAAGAGGATAGCACGTTCATAAATAGGAACTATCCCATCCCTACGAATTTTCGAAATCAAGCCGAACGAATAAACCGAGAGATTTCTACCGAAGGCTTGTATTAACGATGGCGGGTTAACCCAGAGAGATGTAGTACACACAGTTTTCGACAGGATCAGAAGGAAAGGCATAAGAAGAGCGGAAATAAAAAAAAATTCAATGTAAGGAGATCACCTTCCAACAAGGGGAGTTAGTGCTAATTACCAAACATAACCGGTCAAATCTGAGTAAAATCCAGACCGATAAATTATTATTATTGTATCAAGGGCCTTATCGTATAGCGCGGAAAATTGGACGTAGGACTTACCAGGTAGAAAACATAATTACAAATAAATCTAGGGGAATTTACGATGTAAGGGACATCAAAAAATTTCATCAATAATTATAAATATGTAAAAGATTAATTAGGCTATGAAGTATTTAAATGTACAATTATGAAAGGTTTTTAAAATTTTAAAGGGACAAAAATAAACGTAATGTAATAATCTGGATGGATTAGGTAACTTCTAATAACTTTAGAAATGGAATTTGAATAGGCTGCGATAAGTTAAGTAGTTGCGTATTGAACAACAAATAAGATAAGCAATCAGCTGCTTGGACGGACATTGGGCGACGGCCTAGAGTAAATCAAGCTAAATAAAACTTGTAGGATATTGCGTAGCATTGCACAGATAAAGTCGATGGAGAGCAGCGGCGAGGTAGATTACAATAGTACATTGAACCTTGGGTGATACGATAACGCTGGCTGTCAGAATCAGCTGTAGTTGTCAACAGCGCGAAAGTCGCGTAATTCGAACATATAAATTGTCCAGATAACAGATTAAGTATAAACTGTAGGTGAAATTGAAATAAATCCATGTTAGTTCTATGTAACTTATAAATATAAAGTATGTAAATGTTAAAATATGAGTACAAGGTATAAAAAGAATTTATGGATCAAGAAATAAAGCATTGTTTATGGGTATTAAGTTCAAATAAATTGTATGATATGGAAATAATGGCTTGCATCGTGAGTGCAAGGAGACAAAGTTTCAATGTGTTGAAAGTGTAAGATACTAATAATATATGTGTTATGTGAGTTTCAGGGAGAAGGACGCCTGAGGACATGAAGCCAATATATAATAGTGTTAAATACTAGTAAGTAGTATTAAGCTCAATTTGGGAAAATGATCCCAAATTTCATTTATTAGCAGGGAGGTTGTAACGGAAAAAATTGGTTCCGTAACAATTGAATAGAAATTGAAAAATCCTAAATTTTATTGAATAAGTTTATCTAGTTTTGCTAAGCCATGAAACTCAATTGCTAGTTGAATAAGATTAAAACCGATTGTAATGTACACAAATGATGACTTTGCGAGTGCTTTGTGTGCTAAAACCAGAATCAAGTTCCAACAGAATATTAAATAAGCAATCAAAGACAGGAAATACGCTTAAAATCAAAACTGTGCCTGAAAATGAAGTAGTGGGGGTAAGCAGCTAGTGAATTGGTTGCAGGTTTAGAAAAAAGGGGACTCTCGTTTGAGGATTCGACCGAGAAGGTCACTGTTTAAATTAAATTGCAGAGAAAGTCATAATGGACTTTTAAATTTCATTGATCTGGCCGCGGAGTGCGCGATTTGGCCGTAAAATGTCTAACAATAACGACTAGCGCAAGCTAGCTATCGATCATGATAAAATCCCGGTTAGATTTCATTTCTTGAAGAAGATGACGTAGCCTTGTGCCGCAGCCTGGAAGGAAAATCCTTCAGACGAGAACAACTGCCAGTCTGAAAGGAAGGATCTGACCACCCAGGAGATACAAGGGGGATCCAGGAAAGTGCGAGTCGGGCAAGTCATAATTTCTGTACAATTTTAAATATTATAAACCAGATTATTTGGAAAAATTTCTAAGGTCAAAAACGACAAATTCAATGTTTAAATAACTAAGTCATGGCTTTATTTCTTGAAAAATAAACTAAAATATGAAGCTTATTAAACATATATAAAAGATTTATGTGAAATTTTAAATGATTGATAAATGTTAAAGTAATAACTGTTTTAATTTGGAAAGATAAACTTATAAAAGCACAATCATTAAGATGTTTAGAAATTGATATGTTTTTATTAATTAACGTGAAATCATGTATAACTCGTTTGATAAGTTATAAAGGATTGTTGTAAATCCAAACTCAGTTTATCAGAAATTGAAGGTAAATTGTATATGTCCAAAAAATTGGTAAACAATTCTTAAGTGTTAACCAGTAGTGTAGTAACAATTGTATTCTCTAGTAATTTCATATATAAATAAATAAATGTCAAGTAACTGATGGTGCAAAGTCAGCCCATAAATTAAATGAGTGCAGCAATTTGATATATGATCTGTCAACCTCCCTGCAATCAATGAAAATATGTATTTGGGTAGTAAGAGAAAATTTAATTTATGTTCTAATATGTATAAACGTCATGAAATTATGTTGTTAAAAGAATATGATCCTTTTGTTTAACAATTATTATTTTCCACGCGATTAAATGCAAATGTAAAACTAAATGTCAAGATATTATTTTGATCTAAAGAATATGTTCATTTGTTTAAACTTCGTTATTTCAATGTTTATTAAATTCAGATATAAAATAAAATATCAAGATATTATTGTAGTTCAAGAATATGATCATTTGATTAAATTTCGTTATTGTAATATTATTAAATTCATATTTCAAGCAAAGGTTAGTGCAAAATTTTATTAAATAATCCTGTGTGCTAAGTAATAAATGTAATATTTCCCAGCTAGAAAATTTATTTAATAAAACCATTGAAAGCTTTAAATGCCATACCAACAAGCCTAATAGGGTCATTTATTTTAATAAATTACATATAATAAATGATCATAGTGCCCCTTATAATAATCGAGGAACCCACCCAAAGAATTAAATTTAACAACAAAATCAGTTTGAGCTAGGCCAACACTAGCTGGGTTTATTTCCAAGTCCAGGGGTTGATACCCACTGGCAGATCTTATCGTATATAGCACAGGGCCTCAGTAAAGAGGATATGGTAGGATGTTATCTGACACGGACTTCACGAGAGCAGGAACATGGAGCAAACAGGTCTACAAAGCATGGTAAGGTGTTAATTTGTGTGATAAATTTCTGTGTTTTCAGCTACCCAATGTTACACCGTTTGACACATCACTGACATGACCATGCCATTTTCAATCTTAGTAGACAGAATCCAAAGGGTGGGTTTTTAATTATGATTTAAATTCATGTTCTTGTAATTACGAGTTGGGCAAAAGTCGACAGGTTTGTGGCAGGTCGATTTTGCTAGGGTCGGGAGTGAGTGAGCAGGGTGAAGGTCCGTTGCAGTGTGTGTGTGTGTGTGTGTTTGTGTAGTGTATCAAAACAACTGAGGATATATTAATACGAGAATTATTTATTAATTTTTATTAGTCTAGGCTTTTCGTCGTCAAAACGTTCTAACATCATTAAGAATGAATTAATCTTAACACATATGTCAGATTAGAGCCAAGTTTTTTTGCCAAGTTTATCTTGCCGTAACGTTATAGACACTGAATATAGGAATGATACTGGCTCTAACCTTCCATTTTTATGTGTTGTATGATTTGCTTTATTCATTCCTGATGATATTGGCATGGTTGCCGACGAAAAGGTTTGAATAAAAAAAGTCATAATTAATTCTCGTATTTCTTCATTTGTTTTGATAACTGCACAAGAAAACATAATTTATAATTTATATATATATATATATATATATATATATATATATATATATATATATATGCATTTATATACATATAACATACTATAACTTACCTTCACTTATGATTGTCTACAGGATATTTTGACTCTTAGGAAATTAAATTAATAACCCAGCTACTTGCCTTTATAATAACAGATTTATTTTATTCTGAGATCAATATTGCATTTATAGGTAGTTCATGTAATTCGTTTTACTAACTCTAATATTTGCCGATAGGCATCAAGACTCTTACTTGACTATTAATTTTAAACAATTCTAATTTTACTTTCCTTTAACGATCTAAGGGCGTGTATAAGTTACTGCACCTGTAGCTTGATAAATTTTAGATTTCAATTAATTATGACTTTTTAAGGAATTTATAAAAGTTTAAAAGTTCTTAAATGTTTTTATTTTAAAAGTGGGCTTTATAATGAAAATAAATTATTAATTAGGACTTGCGTGGTTCCTTGTTTCACTTCACTTGACACAAATGCACTTATTAATATTTTCCTTTCAATTTCACTTTTCTTAATCACTCGAAATGCTTCTATGCCGTAACTGACCTTCATTCCCTTATTTATTCCGCTTACTATTTAGTTATCTCCCTTAGTTAATTTCTGGTACTACCTTTCTATCTCCCTCACTTAATATGACTCATTACTTAGTAATCTCCCTTGCTTTAACATCACTTATGACCCTTTAATTTCCCTCTTTTACGTCACTTTCTATTTAGTAATCTCCCTTATTAATCTCACTTAATATTTACATTGCGACGTTACTTTGTTTGAATTTAACGTTTCTTACTAAAACTGAACATATTTCTCCTTCGAGTCCTACAACTTGACCCTTTCGAGTACTGAAATTTGACTGCTTGTCCTTGTGTCCCTTGGATCGTATCCGTATGGGTTTCATCCCCCTTTGGCTCTCTTATGGCGCTCAAACTGTGACTAGCCTATGAAAATTAACGTTTCCATCACTTTCTTTTTTCTTGGTGGAAATTTGTCGAACTTCCCAAGGTGCAGGTGTTTTTCTGTACGTGATATTTTGCATTCTTAGGGATTCCTAGTAATAAATCTCCCTGGTCCGTGGATGTCTAGGTAAAGCTTCTCTCCCATGAACGAGGCACGTCTTGGTTTACTCACAATGAACCCCTTTCGAATTATTTTAATATTTATGACTTGCAGGTGTGTGCAGTAACTTATTTCGGCCGATAGATGTGACAATAGACAAGCGCTAGCTAGGTATATCCCACAAGTTCAAATATTTTACTAACAGCTTTCTTAACCTAATGAATTTCGTTATAATACACACACATTGAACGGCCGATAATTTTTAGCCGCAATGTTATTACCAATATATAATGATAAATCGGAGATTGTATTTTATAAATTCATTACATTTAACCCGTTAAAAACATTAGGAATAGCTTGTAACCAAACCTTTCCCTAAAATACAATTTAGTGAGCTGTGAATATATTGCGGAATATCTAGCATATTGTTTACTTTGGAATATTAGAAGAAATATAGACCCTAACTCTAACCAAACCTTTCACGAAAGTACCATTTAGTGAGCTGTGAATATATTACGGAATATCTAGTATATTGTATACTGTGGAATATTAGAAGAAATATAGACCCTAACTCTAACCAAACCTTTCACGAAAGTACCATTTAGTAAGCTGTGACTATATTACGGAATATCTAGTATATTGTATACTGTGGAATATTAGAAGAAATATAGACCCTAACTCTAACCAAACCTTTCACGAAAGTACCATTTAGTGAGCTGTGAATATATTACGGAATATCTAGTATATTGTATACTGTGGAATATTAGAAGAAATATAGACCCTAGCTCTAACCAAACCTTTCACGAAAGTACCATTTAGTGAGCCGTGAATATATTACGGAATATCTCGTATATTGTATACTGTGGAATATTAAAAGAAATATAGGCCCTAACTCTATTTTATTTTATACGTTATAAACAATATGCCTTTGAAAGCGTTAAAATGTAAGAAGGTTGGCAACGTAAAACAGACTTGCGTATATTACGTGTTAGGAATGGTGAGTTACTCCGTCGTCCCCCGCCCTAATCCATTCTAAGCCCGCGTTCATTCCACGTATCGTAGCTTCACCAGAACGAGATGTGCAACGGAACCCTTTGGGTGGAAAATATCTCTCGAAACAAAACTTTAACAATTTATTTTCCATTTTAAATAAAGCTATACAAACAATGTTATAATCTGATTAATGGAACTGGTGCAAAATTTCGAAAACCAAACAAGGCCAAGGCGCGTTAAACGAGCTCCTCCCCCAGTGTGAAAGATTTATTTGTGGCGAGAGTCAGTTGTCATAAAGCCCTGATGAAATACGATCACTTTGTCGTAATGCCGGATTCAGACCAGTGCCTATCTGTGGCTAACCACCTATCAGGGGCTGGGCGGTTTTTTAAATAAATCTTATTATTTTTATAGGACGTCAATAGCATTCATGACAGTTTCCATGCATCCCTATATTTTAGCTTGTGGTAAAGTCACTTTTACAAAAAGGCAGTAACAGGTTATGGTTTAAGTTCCAGCAGTGATGTAGCTGTTATAGAGAGTTTACTGTTTCTAAAAGTATATATATATAATTTGTGAGTTGTCAGTTATCTTTGTTTTGTCGTATGATGAAATTACAAAGGTCTGTGAAATGTTTAGAGAACATAATTTCCCAAACACTGAGTTTGAGCTTAAAGACGAAATGGCGAGCTTCAAATACTTCATAGTATACAATTACTCGACAAGAATATTCAAACCAAGTCTGTACCAGACAAGGGCCTCCTGGTCACCCTTCAATTCTTTTATGAGGTACGGGGACGTTCGTAATAGCAAAAACGTCATTTAAATTTCATTGTTGCTGTACCTCCCATCGTACGTATTGTTCTATATATATATATGATGGTACTGTTTACCAACGAAAAGCTTTGAATATAAACTAATAAATACTCTTGTATTTGAATAATCTATGTTGTTTTAATATTTATATATATATATATATTTGTATGTGGGTGTATTTACTTATTTATTTATTAACTTATTATTTTATGTAACTTTATTCAATTTAAATTGGTTTATTTCATGAAAAAAACTTATATTAACTTAAGTTGCTAAAATTATTATACTTCAGAAGATATTGGGCAAGAATTTAAAGGGAAAAAAGTCAACTCCGTAGCACAATAGTACAACTGCGGAGTTGTAAACGTAGCTATAGAGAAATCATACCATATATTTGGTAATATGGGTCAATTATTATTGTTTAAGAATGTAATGAGGACATTTCAAATAAAACGAGGTGACGTAACTTCAAACGTCACTAGCGGGACAAACCTTCTGGAAGTTGAATATTTAAAAAATATCTGTCTACAATAACAATGGCAAACATGTTTATGCATATGTTTGTGCAACAACGGCAACACCGACAAAAAATGTTTAAATCCATTTAAAAATAATGGTTGTTAAGTAGTAGAGCATATATTAACATATTTAATAAATTATATGAAAAATACATGAATTTTTTAAAAACAAACAATTAATACAATATTTGGAACGTTTTCGTGCAGTTTTTTGACTGATTAATTATTAAAATGTTAATACGGGAATAAATCAACGTAATAACGCAGGCTATATAATATCTTAACATATAAACGGTCTCCTTGTAATTAAGGGCATACATTTAAACTGAGAAGCTACCATTGGGTTTAGGTATAAAAATTAATTAAATATTATTTCCGACTAAACTTGTGGTGTGCTTCTCAACCTGTGCTGAACTGAACTTTATCGCAAATTAATATTAGCCTACTTATATAAAAGTTGCTTGTTTTAATCATCTTGAATTCACTATTTAAACTATAATAAATGATACTTGACTAAGTGAATACGTAAAGACTTATTTGTTTCAGAAACAAAACCGAAAAATACTATCCATTCTGTATTTACAAATTACCTTGTAACGAGTGTCCCAGCTATTATAGCTATTCGGTAAAACCGGTAGGTCATTATACACACGCTTCGAAGAATACATTACCCAAAGAAACCACACAAACCCAAAATCCAGCTACGCAACTCACCTAAAAAGTCATATATCCAAGCAAAGGCAGACAACTTTATAACTGGCCGTGTACATCGTTAATTCCACTAACATAACTATTATATAAACGTAACTTGTAACGCAGCGCCTTTAGCCATCGTCGTATATCCTAGCAAAGGCAGGCAACCCTATAACAGGCCGTGTACAGTGTTAATTGCACTAACATAACTGTTATATAAACTTGACTTGTGAGACAGCGCATTTTGCCGCCGTCGAATATCCTAGCAAAGGCAGACAACCCTATAACTGGTTGTGTACAGTGTTAATTGGACTAACATAACTGTTATATAAACGTGACTTGTGAAGCAGCGCCTTTAGCTTTCGACGTATATCCTAGCAACGTCGGACAACCCAATAACTGGTCGTGTACAGTGTTAATTGTACCAACATAAATGTTACATAAAAGTGACTTGTGAGGCAGCACCTAGCCGTCGTCGTATATCTTAGCAAAGTCGGACAACCTAAAAACTGGTTGTGTACAGTGTTAATTGGACTAACATAACTGTTATATAAACGTGACTTGTGAAGCAGCGCCTTTAGCTTTCGACATATATCCTATCAAAGTCAGACAACCTAATAACTTACGTTGTAACATCATTTTAGGTGATGTTGCATATTAAGTGAGATTCAGAAAACAAACGGGACGTTAACAAATTTTAAAATGTAAAATAGAAATGAAATTTAAAAAAATTGTATCTAAACTAAAGTACGTGGATGAGCATGACAACTATTTACAAAAATTGGAACTGCCAGGTACGCTACGCAGTTCAGGTGCGCGGAAACATAGATAACAGCATGCTAGCCTTACTTCCTTCTTCTTAACCGGCGACATGTGATCAAATAAGGACCTCTTTAGAGATGCAAGAGCAAGGGACGCCTTTAATTTTTTTAAGTATGATATTTAATTCTAGATTTTATTTTTATTAGAAGAGATGTTGCTGCCTTAAGAAATGTCTTAAGAAGAGATGTTGGTACCGGGACGCAGAATGGCGAGATCAGTATCGAAATAATCCTTGTTACATCACCATGGTCAAAAAGCAGCTAAGTTATAACTTTAAAACATTATGTGTTAAAAAGGAATAACATTCAAAAATATAACTTTAATCTTTCTCGACTTTACAAGCCAGTTTTCAGTTTAATGTAGGGAAAGGGTTAAAATCACTAGTGCAATGTAATAACTCGTTTAAAGTATAATGGGCAATCTTAAATCCGTCTGATATACGTGAAGCAATTTCAAATTAAATGTCATGTACCCTGCCATAGATTTTTATATAGTAAGGTCTCTTAAATTAAGTCTGTAATACAACGAGCGTAAGCCAACATTTCAAGTGTATGTTTATTTGTAATTTTATAATTTGTTGAAGTAAAATTTGATTTATTTGAGTTAACATTTGTCTCTAAATTATTTATGGAATACATCATTCTGGTTTCAACTGAACATTTGACATTGCAGGTCAATCTTTAATGATGTAACGAATTGCTGCAATCTTTAACATCACTTAATTCATTAATAATTAATGTCCCAGTAAAATATCACACGTTACAACGTGTACAGTATTAATTGCACTAACATAACACAGATAAAAGTAAACATCGAATATAATAAGGAATACATTTCTCTATACAGTGAGCATCATCAGAAGGTAACACCTGATCTGACGGTAATAGTTTCGGAAGATGCTAACTGAGTTTTGGAATTGAATATAAAGATTTTGTTAAGGTGTTTAATGTATAGCACCTATTGAATTTCGTTTATATATTATAATCCGTACAAATATGCTATATATTTGTTAATATGTCAAAATTAAATATTTATTTACGCACCGGGTTCTTTTCTCTGACATCCATTACCCTCAATTTTCCGCCAGTGAAAGTCAACGACCAGTGTCGCAGCGAAGGTAGACAACTTTATATATAGAAGTCCGTGCCATCGCACTAATATAAATGTAAATGTCAACATAACAATATATGAACAGAAAACCCCTCAGTTACTTAAAAATTTTAAAAAACAATTACAAGACCTATAGGTCAATTTTCTAAAACAGTTATCACTAAAGAACTTTACAACTAAACTGAAATTAGTAAATTTTATTAATTTTTCTTACGTTGGCAAAATATATATAAATGTGTTGTTACTGTTTTTACAATTTTTTTGTAACTAAACGCTTTTTGTGTTAATGTTATAATCACATTAATAATATATATTTATTATTACATCGAACATAACATAAAGTGGTACCAGAAATTGATTTGAGCTGGAGGTAACCTTTTACAGCACAAATTACCGTTCTGACCTTTTTTCAGTAAAAATCGCAATATAATAAAGAAGGCGCTGGCAAATAGCTCGGCATAAACGCTTCCTTTTTGTCCCCAATCCTTTCTCTCGATTAGTCGTGCACAGTGACAATTGTTAAGCCGTATTGTACGCTTGAATTAACGCACCGTCACTTGCCTGACCTCGTGTCACGAAAGCTCTACATTGATAACATCAACTTAACCACTACGTTAATGTTTGTTAATATCGATGCGTAAGGCTTAATCCTTCGTGCCAGCTAATCCTCGGAATTGTAAGCCGACATTTAAATCTTTTCATTTGCACAAACTGTTACAACTACCAAAGCTAAAGCATTTTTAATATAGTAATTCCTCAAAAATTCAGTGTAGTCTAACGTTGGTAGGTTTACCTCTGAAAGCTATAACTAAAAGTAAACGAATAATTGTACTCATATAACTAGGTTAAATAATCCTGCCAAGAGGTAAGTATTAAAGAAAGAATGGACATTTTAAATCTAAGATAATACCTGCTAGGTAACTACCTCAGCAAAGGTGTTAGATCTGTTAATAAAGCTAAGAAATAGGCTTTGAATAGGTTAGTATTTCCTTCACCCTATTAAGTCACACTCTGTAAATAAATAAATAAAAAAAAATAATAATAAAATTTAAAAAAAAAATATATATATATATATATAAAGAACTAAGTCAAAATACAAATACAAGAATTATAATTGAATTTACAATTCAAAGCTAATTCAAATTATAATTTTAATTGTTTAATATTCCTGATGATGTTGGTACTGTTAGCCAACGAAAAGCTTTGAATTGTAAATTCAATTATAATTCTTGTATTTGTATTTTGACTTAGTACTTCATTAATACACAAGAATACATATTGCGATATTTATATATATGTATATGAATATGTATATGGTAGCTCACCATATAAAACGAGGTCTTCCTGAAATTCTGGTGAGGAAAATTAAGAAGTGAATTCAATTGTTTCTTATTGTTTTTGTCCTGATAAATTGAATAAAACAAGTCTAGAACTATAAGTTTAGTAGTTTTTGAGAAACCCCGTGTCAAATGCAAAACATGCAGTGAAAAAACACATTTTTTCGTCTTTAGGGAACAATAACTTTGTTATTTCTCCAAGAAAGAGGTAAAAATATAAAACTTGTAGAAAATTTTATTCTGAACAAAACACTGTCAATAAAGAACACAGGTTTTGCCTGGAAAAAAAATTAATAAAAAAAAATAAAAAAATAAAGAACACAGGAAGCGAATAGATGTTTGATTAAATTAATTTGTATTCATTGACCTAGAGAAAACGCGTTAGCTGAAAAATACCAGTAAGTAGTGGTTTTTTTGCCAAATGATACCAAAAGTGTAATTTATGAAAAAACACCTCAAAATGTAGCCTACATTACAAAAACTGCACGTTTTCCCTAACCCTTTCCCTATAACATTTTTGGTTAAACATCTTTTGCTCTCTATTGTGCTTTACAGTTCAATTATTTTCTAACTACATTCTAACTATTTTCAGTGTCCGTAGCACATAACTTAAAGCCGCTACTCAGTTCTTTACTAAATAATCTTAGTAGATACGGTATTGAATATGTGGCATTTTTATCCTAATCCTCTACCTACTTCACTATTTTCTGTCTATTCTTCTCATATACTGAATTCCTCTTTAGACTTTTCTATTTTACAATATAACACCACTTACCACCTCGCAAATCCTAGTAGATATTGAATATGTGGCATTCTCATCCTAATCCTCTACCTACTTCATTATTTTCTGTCTATTCTTCTCATATACTGATTCCTCTTCAGACTTTTCTATTTCACAATATAACACCACTTACCACCTCGCAAATCCTAGTAGATATTGAATATGTGGCATTCTCATCCTAATCCTCTACCTACTTCACTATTTTCTGTCTATTCTTCTCATATACTGATTCCTCTTCAGACTTTTCTATTTCACAATATAACACCACTTACCACCTCCGCAAATCCTAGTAGATATTGAATATGTGGCATTCTCATCCTAATCCTCTACCTACTTCACTATTTTCTGTCTATTCTTCTAATATACTGATTCCTCTTCAGACTTTTCTATTTCACAATATAACACCACTTACCACCTCGCAAATCCTAGTAGATATTGAATATGTGGCATTCTCATCCTAATCCTCTACCTACTTCACTATTTTCTGTCTATTCTTCTCATATACTGATTCCTCTTCAGACTTTTCTATTTCACAATATAACACCACTTACCACCTCCGCAAATCCTAGTAGATATTGAATATGTGGCATTCTCATCCTAATCCTCTACCTACTTCACTATTTTCTGTCTATTCTTCTCATATACTGATTCCTCTTCAGACTTTTCTATTTCACAATATAACACCACTTACCACCTCGCAAATCCTAGTAGATATTGAATATGTGGCATTCTCATCCTAATCCTCTACCTACTTCACTATTTTCTGTCTATTCTTCTCATATACTGATTCCTCTTCAGACTTTTCTATTTCACAATATAACACCACTTACCACCTCCGCAAATCCTAGTAGATATTGAATAGTCGCATTCTCATCCTAATCCTCTACCTACTTCACTACTTTCTGTCAATTCTTTTCATATACTGAATTCCTCTTCAGACATTTCTATTACACAATATAACAACCCTTACCACCTCCGCAAATCCTACTAGGTAAGTTATTTATCTGTTCATGCTTTTCTTTTATCGTTTTGCAACTATTAACGTTGACTTTTTCCTTTTCACATCAATCAATTTCCAACATAGCCGTTTCAAATTTTCTTTACATCAATCCTTTTGGCTCCTCAAGTGCTTTTCAGTTCATTACCCTTACCTTGGTGTTTCTTGTACCTTTTCCTTTCGATCAATGTGACTTCTAATACGTACCGGAGAATCTTAACTGAATGTGACATCAAGATGACTTAATCTTTGTTCGTCAAACCGTGACAGATGCCACATAATTAATCCTGCATAATCAAAGCCAATATTCGGGTAATTAAACCTCATGTAGATTAGAGTTTAACTAGAACGCAATAACGACTTATTGTCACAATTACCTCCCTTTACGCCGCACATAAACAGGTCATTAGGAATACACAATGTTTTTTTTATTTTATCTGGTTTCAACATTGAATTTGGAACATAAATGTCAGGCCAGTAACACAATTAAATGAAATATTGACATATAAATTAGAAGGGTAAAAAACGACCACCACAATTACGCTCTACATTATTTTGTGCGCCATTCCTCAACAAATCGACAAATTGGCTCCAGACCGCGGTTAGGGCGGCTTCCCTGGGGACATATTTTGAAGGTTGGTTTTAAGCCTTATGAGGTTTATAGAACTTATTTTAAACAAGGTCAAAACAGTATTTATAAAAAAACTAAATGTATGAAGACTGAAGGCGCGATGGCTCTATCTAGTTATTTAAATTAGGCAAGCATGGGAAATAATGAAAATATATAAAAGAGGCCGAATAACTTTAAGACTGTTATAAAAGGGAGAAGGCAAATTAAAAAGTCAATATGATTAATTAGTTAAAATACAAATCATTCAATAGATTGATGTCATATTTTACACATACAATTAATAAACATCTATTCATTTATTAAAAATAACTATAAGTAGAAAATACAATAATTAAAAAAATATTAATAATAATAAATAAACTAATCAAAAGATCATCATTTTAGAATTTAAATAAAAAATAAAGAAGAAAAATCAAACAATTGAAGAAAAAATTGAAACTGTATAATTTTAGAAATAAACAACTATATAAATAATTTATAATAATAGATATTGTTTTAAATTTATAATTCTAAATGATTTATACTGAATATTTGTTAATATTTTGAAAAAACACACACAAGAACGATTTTACGTTAATAATAAAGAAAACATTTAGCAAAGAAATAAAACAGTATAATAAAAATATTATTAATAACTCAAGTCATTTCGAATAAATACAAAAAAATATAAATCTAAAAAACTTTCAACTAGGACAACTTTCATAATTACTGTAGAGGGACATTTGTTTGGAATTTTTAGAATAATTTTAGATAACTCCAAGCAAATTTAACCTGGAACAATGCATAATTTGAATTTACCCTGTTTTTATTTTTAAAATTCACTTGAGAAAACGTTTTCTTTACACATTATATCAACCGGGTGACAGAAATTGCAGGATTTTATAATGCGTATTTCCAAACAGCATTAATATAATGCAATTGTTCTAACAGCCAGGGCTAACGCAATTATTAAACATTCTCACTTATTTCTAAATATTTTAAATAAATGCAGGTTTTTCAAACACTATACAATTATTTATGAATTGTATGAACCTAGTTGTGACATACTGTATTCAATGGCCTCACATAAGTTTTAGTTCGCCTTGAAATAATACCCAAATTTCTTTTAATTGCTCGTAATATTTTCAGACCTTAGGTAGTAGTTTTAACAGCGATAAATAACAAACTAGCAATGAGCTGAAAGTATAGCTCATTGTTAGCGTACATTGTTAAAATCCTCCTATAAATACCAACAGCATGCGTCAAGAGATGATAATCAAGGTTTGATGTGTGTAAAACAAAAATATTGTATACATTCATACTTTTATGTGAAAGAATGAGAAAGCAAGCTAGTTATAATTTAATTAAAAGTAATATATATATATATATATATATATATATATATATATATATATAGGCCTATATATGTATATCAAATAAAGAAAACATACATTTCTTATTTCAGCCAATAAATAATCATAAGGCCTACAAATAAATATTTAAGTAGTGTACAAAATTACATTACTAATACTAATAAAAATATGTATACAATGCTTTAAAAAAATACATTAATGAAACCAATTCCATTATTTATATTAATACCATTTCTACCGTAAATTACAACAAGGTTTACATTGTTCGTTTATGCAGTTTTAAAAATTATACAATAGGTTTATGATAACTGAATAACAAATATATATTTCAGAATGGAATTTATGCGAATTCAAACTGCATTCCCTCTGTACTGCATTCACGAATAAATGATTAGATAATCCATTGTTACGTCTATCCTATTTTCCATACAAATCATTACTTGAAACAAAGCATTGTAATTTAAAACAAATTAATGACAGCATTTTATATTTTAAATAGTATAATATCTCATTAGTTGAAACAGTGTGGATAATCGAAACATAAGTTAATGCAATCGATAATTAGAGTGTTTAGTTGGCTGTAGTAAGTTTTACTAGCCTGGTAAATAGTAGCTTTATTGCAATGTGAACATATGTTCTGATTCTATAAAGTTCTGCGTGTATTGAATATTAAGGTGTATTGTGTACTTTTGCATTTTCTAGAGATTTCTTCAAAAACATGTTTCATTACTTTCCGTGTTCCTAAAGACTTTCTACAACTCGGGTGTAATTGGTTTCCATTTTTGGTGACTTATAAGACCTAGGTTTGGGACATAAAGATCAGATCAGCTGTATAAGACCGTTTGCTACTCTATAGGTATCGACGTGCAACAGTGATGTAAAACATATCGTGGTACGGCGTCACGGCTCATGTGGGTAAAGTCAACGAAAGTAGATTGCTCTTTGCAGAGATCAAACCCTCTGGACCCAATTTTAGTTTTGAATATTGTAAATTAGTGTTGTTTAGTGAAACATTGAATATTTGTATGGCAAATATTTACGGCAACATTTGAAAATAATTGGTCTACCTGCCCTTAGACCTGATAGGAAGGGAAGGGGAGTATGCTGCCCCGGACAAAAACCATGAAGGAAGGAATAACCGGGCTCCAAATACTAACTAACAGTTATACCGTGTTTGCTGTTTTTCTTGCAGTGGTAATTTCTTCCCCATAAAAGAACCTACAGACCAGTAGCCCCCACTGAGACGGGTTTGTAGACCTTTTTGGTGAACCAGTATAACCAGTGCGACGCACCCTTCTCCGATACCAGAATATCAGTATGCCCCATCCTTAGCTATACTTTTCCACTCTGTTGTTCTACAGGGTTAACCTACTAAGGGGATATTAATGTTTTTGTAAATAGAATATAATTACCTTCATCAAATTTTTGAAATGTACTAAACTGTGTAAAGGAAAGTGAATCCAAAATGGACTATATTTGTTTTAAAATTCTTTCTAATATCTTCTACTTTAGATATGTTTATTTGCTTTCGTTACCACAGTGTTCACACCATAGTCGAGTTTTGTATCATTTTCCATTATTTTTAGTCGGTGTAAAATAAATGATGAAAATAATCTTAGTTAAACACTAACTATATCCTGCTAGTAAAATAACCTGTGACTCCTTGGCGAAACAGCTGTAATTTGATGTGGGCGCTCCTGGCTTCAGGACTCAACCAGACCTAGAGCAGATATAGTATAACGGGTAGATACCTCGCCATGGCAGAAGGTTTACTTCAATTTACGACAACATAAGTTTTATTCATATCATAGATTTTAAGTTGAGTCATCTGTCTCCGCATTTGCTTTCTTTACTCAATTAGCGTAATAGTCAACTTGACTCTAATCGCCGAAACACAAAAACCAATAAGCCTACACGAAAGGTTAAAGAGTGTATTGAAATATGTGCATGCATGGGTCTATTTTATTATTCATTAGCTAACCCGGCGAACGTCATACTGCCTAAAAGTCAATGAATTGCATGTTGACATTAGCTGAACTTAATTTAGTATTTTATTAACGTAACAATAGCTGAACTTATAGTAGTCGATCGAGAAAAGTGTGGCAATAAAAGTTCTTGATTAAATGTTATTTATTGAAATGCCATCGGACATACAATATTTTTGGTTTTTCTGTCCTGGTGCGTACACAAATAAATCCCGACGCATGAGCAAGCCAAACAGCTGTTAATGAGAGAAGCATGAATTTTTAAAATTACCTCCAATTATTTAAAATTTTTTGAGTGTTGTTCGCAACGAAAATTTGAAATGAAATCAATGAAATGTCTTGGAATAAGATAAGATGGAAAATCATATTTTATTTATTTTGGTACTTAAAAAAATACGTGTTGAAAAAAATTGTTTTACTTAAAACCTAGCGCCGTTTTATAGGTTAATATTTTTCTGCTAAAATTAATTAGTTTGGGCGGGGGGGTCACGTGACCCCTATGCCCCCTGGCTACGCCCTTAAGACTTACTATGCCAAAAACACATTATTATTGATACATAGAACACATTCATATATACAAACATACATACAAACATTCATTTATATATATAAATAAATATATATATATATATATATATATATATATATATATATATATATATATATATATACAC
The DNA here is from genome assembly GCA_036971475.1 of Prosapia bicincta. Classification (NCBI taxonomy): domain Eukaryota; kingdom Metazoa; phylum Arthropoda; class Insecta; order Hemiptera; family Cercopidae; genus Prosapia; species Prosapia bicincta. Next base: position 136,245,464 of record JBAIZL010000005.1, read on the forward strand.
GCAAACTTATATTAATGACTTTTCACGTAATCTATATTTAAGGGATTTTCAACTGGTTAGTTAAGAAATTTATACATTTTATTCATATAAATTTTAAAATTGTTCATTAACTATCCATATTATTACTCGTACTTAATTATTATTCCTTCTCAGATTTTCATTTTATATCCCTGTAAAATATTGTTTCTTCATAATGTTTGAATATTTTATTCATAATTACTAATGCATGGTTGTTTTTGTGTACGATTAAATGTAGCTTGACACTCACGGTGTTAAAGTAAAACTGCAATTATTACGTACATATTTGTTTATTATAAATAAATTAAACCTCTTTACCACAAAAACGTTCTATATAAATCCCGTTGTACACTTCGATTGCAATGCAATCATCTCAAAGGAAATTAATTCAAGACTAACGCAGTCCTAAATCCTCTGAACGGAATGTACATCAGGATTTGTATAGAAGGTTGTTGTGGTTAAGAGGTTTTACCTATTTATAACGAAATATTACACCACAGTTGCTGCAAGTGGTTACAGTTATTTGCACTTTATCACAATACTTATAGAACGTATCTAAGGTTTTATTGTCATGTTATTGCGCCATTATTGCCCTCTGTTGTTGCCAGATGCGCCATTATTCTGGTGAAATGTTATTAAGAAATACAATTTTATATTTAATTTCTTGTCCATTATATTACAGTACATTACCGCTAATAGTTTAACGGCACGTTATTATTGCTAAACGGGACGTTAAATCGGTAATATCTTCCCATTTAATATTGCCACTGCTTTCTATTCATGTCACGTGATCAATCGGCTGTTCAGCTTCCTAATCCTATTAGAGGCTGACGCACCAGCGCATGCGTATCAAACAGATTCACTACTAAAAAAAACCGTATACCCACGTATGTATACATACAGTGGGTAGGAAAATGCCGAGATAAGAAAGGAAAAATATTTATTCATCGTATATTAATTTTGTATTATTTATACCTAAACTTATAAAAAGCAAAAAAGGACAACACAAACTTTCTAAGCCCCACAATGTGCAAAAAGTGCATTTATCTGCCTGATCTATCCCGCCACAGTTGTGGGAGGAGAGTGGTGCCACGTAACCACGACATTGTGTACTTTGGACTACCTGTACGATACATGTATCGGCCAAACGCAATTTGCGCTATGCAATTGCTGAGTTGCAAGTACACGCCTTTCCAAAACCTAACACCAAACTTACACTTGTTAGTCTTCGGTGTTGGTTTCCTTAAGCTCTTGTGTTGAAAGCACTTTCTTCTCAACCACCTTATGGCTACCACTTTTCTTATAATTATTTATTTCTATTTAGTTTAACGTGGTATTATTATGTCAATAATGTTGCTAACTTCTGTTTACAGTAATACAAAATTCAACTCATAAACTACTTCATGTAGTGTAATATTTTAATTACTTCTATGTAATAACGTATGATATTAGCGCAATAAGTAAGTCAAGGCCATTACAGTCTGTAAGGTACAGTGCAATCAATAAACTACTTCATGTAGTGTAATATTTTAATTACTTCTATGTAATAACGTATGATATTAGCGCAATAAGTAGGTCAAGGCCATTACAGTCTGTAAGGTACAGTGCAATCAATAAACTACTTCATGTAGTGTAATATTTTAATTACTTCTATGTAATAACGTATGATATTAGCGCAATAAGTAGGTCAAGGCCATTACAGTCTGTAAGGTACAGTGCAATCAATAAACTACGGCCTACGCAGGTCGTCGGAATAGTTTTACCCTGACACTCTAAATATTAGAGGTAAATGTCGACTAAACTTTTCTCCTCGTTTAATAAAAACTAGTGTACGATCTCGAAAATTTTAACTCTTACTTAAACCAAATTGGGTTACGTCCCACACCAGGCATGTTTACTCAGTATGGGCGCTGGCCTTTAATTTTAAATTTGCTACATCTCACTGGTTTAGCTGAAATCTACAACTTCAACATACCTCCTGGGTAATACTTAACAATGTGCGGAGCCTCTCAGCTTTTGTTTTTCAACAAATGTTACTAAATATACAATATAGACAAGATAAAAATTATTATAAGTGTCGAAAAATATAAATAGTGATTCAAATTAAAATTAAAATATTTTAACAACCTAAATCCCAAGAAACACAGAACTATTTAAGCTCTAAGTTTCTTATCAAAAGAGTACGCTGTGTTTTACTGCATTAATATGTATTCTGGTTGGGGTAGATTTGGTTATAGAAAAACAATAACTTTACTGAGGGTTATATTTAAATCGGATTTAACGTAACGACATAGTTGAATACGCCAACTTCAAACAAACTTGTTTGTGCAACTTTATTGCATGTGCTAACATGATTTAGTGCAGCAGTTTTCCGTGTTTTTTCAAAATTCAGGGTACCGAGTAAATTTTTTTTTAACTGTTAATTTTTGTAGTTTTGACGATTGTGATTATTATGTCTTAAAGGGGTCAAACAGACATCATAACTATTTATTAATGTACACACTTAAGGCTACTATTATTTACACAGTTGATATTTATACAGCGTTCAAACAGCGTTTTAATCAGGTTTGATAGTAATTACTGAGTTCACTAATACTATTATTTACACTTAACTCGCACTAAACTGTCACTTTGACACTACTATAAAGCTTCTCTTCAGTACATCACAAACAAATCGCTTCTAGTAAGTGCTTTATCATTATAATGATAAGGTAAAAATAATAGTTTAGAAGTATCATTCACATATATTAGCAAGAAATATTGTGGCGGTTTACTTGAAATATATAAAGAGAAAGGTTTCCTGTACAATATTTTGTCACTGCTATCATTCCAGGACGACAGCCTATAAATTCCGTGTTTTTTTCATATAGGCTAGTCGTTTAACATTAGCAAAGTTAATTTTTTACAAACTAAACCTATTTTAACCAACAATACATTATACCTATATTTTATTTTATTTTTTTTTTTTATTTTTCTATTTCTCCTGGCGAAAAAAAAATTGAGGTTATCATCGCCAAACAAAATCTAACACGGAACGCAATATTTTAAACAAAAACCAAATAAATTTAAGTACAACAAAAATTACAAAACAAAAAATAACAATAAATCTATAACAAAAACATTTTTTTTTAAACTATAAATAACAAAATGACAACAAAGAAAAATATAACAGTAAATAAATAATAACAATATGTAAAACAATAATAGGTAACAATTTACCAATAAATATATCTCAATAACAATAACAAGAACAAAAAATAAATTAAATTTAAATAAATAAAAGAAACACAGGGAATTATATGTATAAATAAAAAAATATAAGTATTAAATTTTAAAAAATATTTTCAAGTGGTGCAAGAAAGCGATGACTCGGTCAATATCCAAGGCATCGTCCCTTAGCACCACCTTTAAACTGCCTTTTAAATTAAAAAGGGCACGAATATTGCTTACACTAACACAATCTACTAAAATATGTCTTATTGTGAAGATATCATCGCAGTATTGGCATATTGGTGGATCTTCACGACGCATCAAATATCCATGAGTTGCAAACGAGTGGCCAACGCGAAGGCGTGTAATCACCACTTCCTCCCTACGTTTTGAACGAATTGAAGACCTCCATGGACGGACGGTATTTTTAATTTCCCTCGGCTTATTCTAAATCACGGTATGCCACTCGTCATTCCAAGCAGCGAGCAATAAATGTTTCACAAAACACATATAATCAGATGCCATAACTCGTTGAGTAATAGGGACCAAACTTGTAGCTTTTTTCGCCGCTTCATCCGCTTTTGTGTTTCCAAGTATTCCGCAATGTCCAGGAACCCAACAGAAAGTTACCCCCACAACCCTCAATTGAAGCCTGTGTACAGCACACAAAATGTCCCCAACTAAATGGTTGACAGAGAAAACATCCTGAAGAGCCTGAAGAGCACATTTGGAATCCGAACACAAAAGATAATGGGAAGATCGAGATTGAATGACGGTCAAAGCTTTAAAAATAGCAAATAGTTCGGCCGTGAAAACACTACAAGTTGAGGGCAATCCGTACGTGTAGGTAAGTCCATACGCATAAAACGCACACCCAACGCCATTGTCCAGTTTAGATTCATCCGTAAAAATAATCTCACTATACTGATGGGATCTGTATATTGCCAAAAACTCCTGGTGGTACACCACATTAGGAGTATTGGTTTTTATAGAACTGGACAATGAAAAATCAAAGCGGGGCTTTTTTATTATCCATGGAGGTAGATAGCACATGGATCATTTAAACGTAGTAGGAAGTTCCGACTCTAGATTATCAATTATGCGCGAAGTCCGAATACCGAACGACGGGCGGTTGAAAGTTCGCGTGCATTATAAGATGGTTCATAGCGGTTATTAAACACTACATTAAATGCCGGATGTTTAGGTTTGCTTCGAAGATATATAAGATATTTGTAGCAACTGACGTCGTCTTGAAAGAGCGGGTTCCCCAGCCTCGACAAGAAGACTAGGGATTGGGCTAGTTCTAAATGCACCAGTAGCAAGTCTAATTCCAGAGTAGTGGTCAGCATCGAGAGTTTTCAGAACTGTAGGTCATGCGGATGAATAGGCTTGACAGCCATAATCAATGCGCGATTTAACGACCGCGCAATAAAAGCAAAGCATACTAGTTCTGTCTGCTCTCCAATTCGTACCACTAAGGACTCTTAACATATCCAATTTCTTGTTGCATCTCACCTTCAAACCACGAACATGTGGGATCCATGAGAGTCCTTTATCAAATAAAAGACCTAGAAATCGAACACTATCCATGGTTTGAAGTTGAATCCCATCAAGATAAAGGCTCGGCTCCTGGTGTTGCCTACGACGACTAAATGCTACTCATTGGGTCTTCGAAGCAGAGTATTTAAAACCTGTAGTTCTTGACCATCCTCTAATCTGCTCATTGCTAACTGCAAAGATCATTCTGCAGTTGCCATACTACGAGCAGGCACATATATACAAAAGTCATCTACAAAGAGTGAACAGTGTACCGGAGATCGTATATAACTCGTGATACTGTTTATTACAACGGCAAATAGCGTGACGCTCAACAAGCTGTCCTGCGGTACACCATTCTCCTGTTTATAACTGTTTGAATACGTACCTCCAAGACGAACGCGGAAATATCTATTTGATAGAAAGTTAGCGATGATTGCTAAGACATTCCATTGTATACCCCATGATTTTAAAGTGTTCAGAATTCCTCTTTTCCATGCCATATCGTATGCCTTCTCAAGGTCGAAGAAAACAGCAACGAGTGTTTGACGCAAGAGAATGGCATCTTAAATATCGGATTCTAACAAAACCAATTGGTCAACGGATGATCGTCCTTGCCTGAAACCACACTGTTCGTTGCAAATAAGGTCATTGATTTCTAGGTACCAGACAAGACGGCGGTTGACCATCTTCTCCAGTAGTTTGCATAAGACGCTTGTAAGGGATATAGGTCTATAACTACTGGAATTGGTTTTGTCTTTACCTGGCTTCAAAAGAGGAATTACAGTCGATTCTAACCATGCATCGGGGAAAGAGTGCTCCTCGAATAAACGATTGTATATTCGAAGGAGGACAAGTTTCGCCGATGACGGTAGATGTTTCAGCATGGAGTACACAATGGAATCAGGACCTTGTGCAGAGTCCTTCGTTAACTCAAGAGCTGGCTCCAATTACCCTATAGAGAAAGGAGTGTTTAAAGGAAAGTCCCCAGACAACTCAACAGTAAACGGTATTGCTTCTTCCTTCAGTTTATAAATCTGGAATAATCTATTATAGGCTGTGGTAGCAGAAAAGTTAGAAAATGATGTTCCAAGTATATTAGCAATGTCATCACTGTTTGTGATTAATCTTCCATCCGGTTGCTTCAGCGCAATGGCTGGCAACGGAGTGGAAGTACCACAAACTGAACGTAGTTTCCTCCACACTATGGAGGACGGAGTTGTTCCTGTAATTGTGCTAATGTACTGTTCCCAAGAGTTCTTTCTACTCAGCCTAAATATCATCCGTGCTTTCGAACGGAGCATGTTATATTCCTGAAAGTTTCCATTTGTTGGTTGTTGCTTAAATCTCCTTAGCGCTCTTCGTCGTAAACGGAGGATTTCTGTGCATTCATTGTTCCACCACGGCACAGGCGGTCGGCGTGAATGAGCAGAGGTTTTTGGAATGGTCTCTACAGCGGCATTTAAAATAGCTTTCGAAAAATTTTCTATTATTTCATCAATGGATGTCATGTAATCCGTGTCAAATGATACAAGGTAATTCGAGTAGGAGTCCCAGTTGACTTTTTGCAAAATCCAACGGGAATTTCGAGCATAACAGGGTTGGGAGTCACATAAATTGATCTTAATAGGCACATGGTCGCTTCCATACAAATCATTGAGCACCTACCATGTGCATCTAGTAGCTAATTGAGGGTTGCAGATCGATGGGGAGGCGAACCGTCATTTAGCAGATATAAGTCCAGTTCCGTTCTTACACTCCCACAAGTTCACCTCGAGAGTTGCTAGTTGGAGATCCCCAAGCATTGAAATCTCCTACCAATAAGAACGGAGTCGGTAACTGGGTTATCAAATTCACTAAATCACTGTGTTGCAGATTTTCTTGTGGTGGCAAGTAGACACAACACACAGTGATTGTATACGGGACAGCTATTTGAACGGCTACTGCTTGCAAAGGGGTTATTAAGTTTAGCGGAGCAGCATCGACACAGTCACGGGCTAGAATGGCTACGCCACCTCTAGCTCTGTCTTCTGTAACGAAGTCTGATCTGAAAACTGAATACTCCCTTGAATGAAAATTATGTGATTCGTGGAGATGCGTCTCCTGTAGACATATAAACATTGGGTACACATTTCGCACGAGTACTTTAAGATCTTCTATGTGACTCCTCACACCGTTGACGTTCCACTGTATCACTGACTTCCTAAGCAAAGACATTTATTAGCTTAGCAAAGGATTCATATGACACCCCTTGGTGCTCTCTCCTTTCTTGCCTGGGACGTTTTTAGACGTCTCAGGCTTACATTTCTCAGATTCCATATACACCCGTTTAGGGATGGAATCTGAGGAAGTTTTTGGTTTAAGAGGGGTAGTTTTGACATTCCCTCCTTTGTTAGCATTTTCTTTAATACCCGGTAACGACGGTGGCGATGTGGTCTGGCATAACACTAGTCTACGTAGTTTGGATTTTTCCAACGTCTTCTGCACAGAAGGTTTATTACCCGTTGATAATATCTTCTGCACAGAAACACAAGGCTCACTTAGTGATTTATCTCGTACTCCAATCCCCCCAGTGGAAGGAATAGGTACACGAGGTAAAACACTATCCGTTGCTGCAGGTTGTACCAAATTCAAAGAATAACCATTTGTGTCTAAGCACAAAAGGCGAGACACTTGTTCAGTTAGAGCTTCAATCTTCTTTGACAGCTCAGCACAGTTGGTACAAGACGATTTTGAAGCGGTCAGGGCAGCGGCTTAAGTCTTACTGTCTGCCTTTGGCTGAGTGGATCTATAGAGTTTTTTGGCCTCTGGAAAAGACAGCCTGTCTTTCGCCATGATGCCTAGGATAGCTTTTTCTTTCTTAAAAGTAGGACAGTTGTAGGATTACGCTGGGTGGTCACCACCACAGTTGGCGCATTTCGGAGAATTAACACATTCCTTATCATCATGGCCTTCAACGCTACATATACCGCATACGTTCTGCTTCGAACAGGTAGAGCTGATATGCTCAAATCGCTGGCACTTGAAGCAGCGCCTAGGGTTAGCCACGTACGTTCTCACTGAGAGCCTTTGGTAACCTGCATGTAAGTTATCGGGTATTTCCGGTTTGCCGAAGGTGACGATAAAAGACGCTGTTGCTACTTTTTTCCTTTTTCTATTTTCATGATAGGGACAACGTCCGTAACTGACTGAGACGACAGTTCGGACTTAATTTCATCAACTGGAAGGTACATTAAATCCCTACATGTGATGACCCCCTTTGAATAATTCAAGGATCTGTGGGGAGCCACAGATACCTTAACCTGGTCAAAGAAAGAGGTCATTTTAGATAGAGCACGGGTTTGTCTCTCGGTGGAAGTCGCAACTAACAGTGTTCCGTTTCTAAGTTTCCTTGTTAATCAGGAGAGGAGAAACTTTGGAAAGATCTTTCCCTTCTTCGGCACTAGATACAACTAAATACTTTGCTGATGTCAATGTCTGTGACGTTGCCACCATCAAATTTTTACTCAAATCTTTACTAATATGATCGTCAGGAGAAACCTGGCGTGTCCTCTTCAGACTAGTCATATTTGACATGGTTTTTGAATCCATAAATATTTTTTGCCAGCCATCGTGTCAAGCATTAAGGGCGAGACTATAAGAACGGGTACACCCTTGGATCACATTAAGATCTTTTCCAACCCTCAGAACTCTGAGGCCTATAGCTTTTCTCCTTAGCTCGAAAATTAGTAATAGCAAAATGCGAGTACCCCTGAACACCAGGTAGTGTCTCTCACACAAAGGCAAAGGATTAGGACGGGCCTTATTCCTTCCGGCGGTGTCCTGTAAATCCCTTACCACTGAAAATCGGTCCCACTGCGGAATTTCTGTGGTTATTTTGAGAATACCTAATAGTACCTGGCCTCACCTCCTCGAGCCAATGCCCTTTGAACAATGCTTTGGGAATTCCTCCTAGTCAACCCCTAACAGCTTCCTCTCTACCACCCTTATTGCTGTTCTAACTTCACTAGTGTTTAGTTCGTGAGCTCTTTCTGTGTATATATTACTTGTTCGGTATGGAAGTGACAACGACCAGCCACGGTAAGCCATGTGCTCACTTTGAAGGGTATTCGTATGTCGTAAAAAGAAGAAATGTAGACGGAACTGTTGTTTGGCGCTGTTCAAAACAACAATCGAAGAGTGCCGAGGTATACTTAAGACCAAAGACTCCAACATACTTGCTTCAAACTAACATCAGTGTGGAACTCCGGATGATAGCCGCCTGGAAGTACAGAGGACTCTAGCCCGAGCGAAGAAGAGAGCGCGAGAGAAAGATACTCCGATCCCTACAATATATACTGAGGAGTTAGGTAATCTGCATAATCGAGGTTATTATTTTGTTACGAAAATGCCGGAACAGCAATCAGCTAAAAGGACATTGTACAACCATCGAGCCAGTTCACAAGGAACGCATGGACAGAACCAAAAGCATGTAAAGAAGTTGATCTTCATGCATAACAACTAACTATGGGTACCTCATTTCTACTCAGCGATGATAACACAGGGGATAGGATCATAATTTTTGTGCAAAATCAGGAAGAGAAGTTCTGAAGACGAAACAAGACTTTTTTATAGATGGGACATTTAAAAGCTGTAGTAAGCAGTTTACACAGATATATTCAATACACGCAGACTTTTGAAGTTCGACGGGTGAAACAAATATTTATCCTGTTGTGTTCGCTCTCTTAACGAACAAAGAAAAGATACTTACGTCTCTCTGTTCAAAAAAGTACTTGAAATTATACCAGAGTGGAAACCAAGAAATGTCACCGTTGATTTCGAAGCTGCGGCGATTTCTGAGCTCCAAGATGTGTTTCCATCGGTTATAATCCACGGATGCCATTTCCATATGAAAAAATGTCTCTGGATGAAAATTCAAGATTTGGGACTTGTACGTGAGTACAGGGAAAATGAGGAAGTACAGATGCGAGTTCGAACGTGCGCTGCACTCTTTTCCTTCGACCTGAAGATGTTGTGTACTACTGGCTCGAGATACACTCTGGAGCACCTGGTGTAACCAAACTTGCTGAGTTCTTTGATTACTTTGTTGAAAGATGGTTGGAAAATTCTGGAATTCCGATCGATCTTTGGAGCTGCTACAAGAGACGCCATCGAACTACCAACGTCGTTGAAGGCTGGCACAACAAGATTAATAACGTTCTTGGGAAACCAAATCCAAAAATCAAAGATGTGATCGACTGCATGAAAAAAAGCAGAAAATTCAGCGTGTGCATTGATGAGGATGGAGTTGCACATGGAAGGCAAACGAAGGAAAACAAAGTACATGAAATTTAATGAAAGACTGAAAAAACAGCAGAAAAGTATGAAGAAGATGGTGACATCAAGGCTTGTATAAAAACTATCTCACACCTCCAAAAACTATAGTAGTTTGTTAAACTCAAAACCAAAACCAAAATGAAAAAAATTTTAAAAATAAATAAATACAAAAATAAATAAAATGAAAAATTTTAAAATATTGATGCTTTAAGCTGATTTTAAACACTCTTAAATGACAAAAGACAACTTTTGACATCTAGCCAGTCCAAAGCCTGGATAAAATGTGATGGGAATCGCTTTATTAATTTATTATATTATAAACATTTAATACAAAGTAAAAAACTGAAAAACCATAGCTGGTTATGCTATCACTCATGGAGCAGGTAGCAAGTAGCCAGTATTCATTGTTACGGCAAACTATAGAGTGGGACGGATTTTCACAAATTCCTTAGTGGGACCGATTTTCACTGGTACCTCTCTCCCTTCCGGCACTCTGTTTATTAGACACCTAGTGGCGCTTCCTTGATCAAATTCTAGTTTTTTAAATTTGAAAACACACCTCAGAAAGTTTAGCTTAAATTAATTCTGCACATAATTACGAAAACATTTATACCAAAAATGTACAATTTATTGTCACTGTTCATGAGGGGATAACAAGAAATAAAAACTCTAAAGTTAGTGGCGCTTATTTGATCAAACTCTAATTTTTTAAATTTATAACCCGATTTTATATTTTTTATGGTTATCTTTTAGGTATGTTGTAAATTAGCTATATTTTTATTCTAATAATAATAAATATATATATATATATATATATATATCTGTGTATGTGTGTTTTTTTTTAAAGAAACGTAGTTTCTTCAGATTTGTGTGGTGGAACATTAAAGTTATGGTCCATGTTTTCGAAATTTACTATTTTATTTTTTTAAACATATTAATATATTTGGTTATATTGTACTCTTTAATACCACATATGAGAAGGAAATAACCGAGATGAAGCTCAAGGCGGGCGGTAATACTTGCCCTGTAGTACGTAACACATTTTGCTCAAGTATTACATACTTTGGTCACGTATTACCATACTTCGGTCACGTAGCAAAATATTTTGCTCAGGCATTACCATACTTTTGTCAATTAATACCATCCATTGACCCTATCTGAGTGTCTCTACCCAGCGTGTCCGCCAGGGTTCAAGAATTTTATTTGTAGCTTTTCTTAAATGTCTCCACTGTCATGAATATTTTAATCACTATATTCAACCAAAATAGGACTCTTTCGAAGATTTATACTTTATATAATTTTCTACAATGGGTAAGCTCTATTCTAAATCTACTGATATCTCCGATTTTCGTAATAAATAATGTAGTTTGAAATTGTCAAATGCCAGGAGGTTTCCTCACCAGACGCCAAACTGAGCTGGCGCGACTACCTGATTATGGCGCCAGTATTCAATTTGGACCTATGCCATACACTCCACAGCTACACAGTGGCTTTAATTCCTAAAACAGGATCATTGATCTAGTCATGGCCGATATCATTTAACTTGTGCGATTTCAGTTGTCTTATGGACTGCCTGGAAAATGAATTATCCAATTATAAACTTTATTGACTTCTTTGTATAGAATTCTGTATTTTTTATCACGATTTATAAAACTTTATTATTTTCTTTGCCTGAGGTGTTAGACATTCTGTTCAACGAATTATAAAACTTAATTGATTTTTTTTATCCGAAGTTGCATTCATTCAGATCACATAATTGTAAGACGTTATTAATCTCTTTATATGAAGTTGCATACATTCAGATCATCCAATTGTAAGAGGTTATTCATTTCTTTATCTGAGGTTGCAACATTAAGATCATCTATTGTTAGATCAATACATTATTGATTTCTTTATCCGAAGTTGCATTCATTCAGATCACATAATTGTAAGACGTTATTAATCTCTTTATATGAAGTTGCATACATTCAGATCATCCAATTGTAAGAGGTTATTCATTTCTTTATCTGGAGTTGCATACATTGAGATCATCTAATTCTAAGACGTTATTGTTTTCTTTATCTCAAGATGCATACATTTAGATCATATAATTGTAAGACGTTATTGATTACTTTGATTGAAGTTCCATACTTTCAGGTCATACAATTGTGAGACGTTATTCATTTCTCTGACTGAAGTCCCATACACTCAGATCATTTAATTATAAGACGTTATTGATTTCTTTATCTGAAGTTGCATACATTCAGATCATTTAGATTTAAGACGTTATTAATTTCTTTATCTGAAGTTGCATACATTCAGATCATATATTTGTAAGACGTTATTGATTTCTTTATATGAAATTGCATAAATTTCGATCATCTAATGAAAATACGTTATTGATTTCTTTATCTGAAGTTGCATATACTCAGATCATTTAGTTTTAAGACGTTATTAATTTCTTTATATGAAGTTGCATACATTCAGATCATCTAATTCTAAGACGTTATTGATTTCTTTATATGAAGTTGCATACATTCAGATCAACTAATTGTAAGACGTTATTGATTTCTTTATATGAAGTTGCATACATTCAGATCATCTAATTGTAAGACGTTATTGATTTCTTTATATGAAGTTGCATACATTCAGATCATCTAATTGTAAGACGTTATTGATTTCTTTATATGAAGTTGCATACATTCAGATCATCTAATTGTAAGACGTTATTGATTTCTTTATATGAAGTTGCATACATTCAGATCATCTAATTGTAAGACGTTATTGATTTCTTTATATGAAGTTGCATACATTCAGATCATCTAATTGTAAGACGTTATTGATTTCTTTATATGAAGTTGCATACATTCAGATCATCTAATTGTAAGACGTTATTGATTTCTTTATATGAAGTTGCATACATTCAGATCATCTAATTGTAAGACGTTATTAATTTCTTTATATGAAGTTGCATACATTCAGATCATTTAGTTTTAAGACGTTATTAATTTCTTTATCTGAAGTTGCATACATTCAGATCATCTAATTGTAAGACGTTATTGATTTCTTTATATGAAGTTGCATACATTTCGATCAACTAATTAAAATACGTTATTGATTTCTTTATATAAAGTTGCATGTACTCAGATCATTTAGTTTTAAGACGTTATTAATTTCTTTATCTGAAGTTGCATACATTCAGATCATATAATTGCAAGACGTTATTGATTTCTTTATCTGAAGTTGCATATACTCAGATCATTTAGTTTTAAGACGTTATTAATTTCTTTATCTGAAGTTGCATACATTCAGATCATCTAATTGTAAGACGTTATTAATTTCTTTATCTGAAGTTGCATACATTCAGATCATCTAATTAAAAAACGCTATTGATTTCTTTGACTGAAGTTGCATACATTCAGATCATATAATTGTAAGACGTTATTGATTTCTTTATATGAATTTGCAATCCATTTCGATCATCTAATTAAAATACGTTATTGATTTCTTTATATGAAGTTGCATATACTCAGATCATTTAGTTTTAAGACGTTATTAATTTCTTTATCTGAAGTTGCATACATTCAGATCATCCAATTGTAAGACGTTATTGATTTCTTTATCTGAAGTTGCCTACATTCAGATCATATAATTGTAAGACGTTATTGATTTCTTTATCTGAAGTTGCATATACTCAGATCATTTAGTTTTAAGATGTTATTAATTTCTTTATCTGAAGTTGCATACATTCAGATCATCTAATTGTAAGACGTTATTAATTTCTTTATCTGAAGTTGTATACATTCAGATCATCTAATTGTAAGACGTTATTAATTTCTTTATCCGAAGTTGTATACATTAAGATCATCTAATTAAAAAACGCTATTGATTTCTTTGACTGAAGTTCCATACATTCAGATCATCTAATTGTAACACGTTATTGATTACTTTGACTGAAGTTCCATACATTTAGAACATCTTATTCTAAGTCGTTATTGATTTCTTTCTACGAAATTGCATACAGACTGATCATCTAATTAAACGACGTTATTGATTTCTTTATATGAAGTTACATACATTTGGATCATGTAATTGTAACACGTTATTGATTACTTTTACTGAAGTTTCATACATTCAGAACATCTAACTATAATACTTTATTGATTCATTTATCTGAAGTTGTATACATTCAGATCATTTATTTGTAAAACGTTTTTGATTTTATAATCTAATGGTGCATATACTCAAATCATTTAATTATAAGACATTAATGACTTCATTATCTGGAGTTGTATACATTCAGATCATAATATTTTAAAACTTTATTGATTTTTTTATCTAAAGTTGCATCCATTCAGATCATCTAATTGCTAGAGGTTGTTCGTTTCTTTATCTGAAGTTGCATACACTCAGATCATCTACTGTTAGACTTTACTGATTTCGTTCTATGAAGTTGCATACAGGCTGATCATATAATTGTAAGACGTTATTGATTTCTTTATCTGTAGTTAAATACATATCGAAGGGCATAATTGCTGAATATTTAATAATACGACTAAATACCGAGGTTTAGCACTAAAACCCATCATTGTAGAACCATTAGGTAATTACAAATCTCACCAGTCCATTGTAAACATTGAAAATCGAAGGACATATTTGCTGAATAGTTAATAATACGACTAAATACCGAGGTTTAGCAGTAGATCCCATCATTGTAGAACCATTAAGTAATTACAATATTACCCAGTCCATTGTAAACATTGAAAATCGAAGGACTTATTGCTGAATATTTAATAATACGACTAAATACCGAGGTTTAGCACTAAAATACATCATTGTAGAACCATTAAAGAATTACAATATTACCCAGTCCATTATAAACATTGAAAATCGAAGGGCATAATTGCTGAATAGTTAATAATACGACTAAATACCGAGGTTTAGCAGTAGAACCCATCATTGTAGAACCATGAAGTAATTACAAATCTCACCAGTTCATTGTAAACATTGAAAATCGAAGGGCATATTGCTGAATATTTAATAATACGACTAAATACCGAGGTTTAGCACTAGAACCCATCATTGTAGAACCATTAGGTAATTACAAATCTTCCCAGTTCATTGTAAACATTGAAAATCGAAGGACATATTTGCTGAATAGTTAATAATACGACTAAATACCGAGGTTTAGCAGTAGAACCCATCATTGTAGAACCATTAGGTAATTACAAATCTTCCCAGTCCATTGTAAACATTGAAAATCGAAGGACATATTTGCTGAATAGTTAATAATACGACTAAATACCGAGGTTTAGCAGTAGAACCCATCATTGTAGAACCATTAGGTAATTACAAATCTTCCCAGTTCATTGTAAACATTGAAAATCGAAGGGCCTAATTGCTGAATATTTAATAATACGACTAAATACCGAGGTTTAGCAGTAGAACCTATCATTGTAGAACCAATAGGTAATTACAAATCTCCCCAGTCCATTGTAAACATTGAAAATCGAAGGACATATTTGCTGAATAGTTAATAATACGACTAAATACCGAGGTTTAGCAGTAGAACCCATCATTGTAGAGCCATTAGGTAATTACAAATCTCCCCAGTCCATTGTAAACATTGAAAATCGAAGGGCATATTTGCTAAATATTTAATAATACGACTAAATACCGAGGTTTAGCAGTAGAACCCATCATTGTAGAGCCATTAGGTAATTACAAATCTCCCCAGTCCTTTGTAAACATTGAAAATCGATGGGCATATTGCTGAATATTTAATAATACGACTAAATACCGAGGTTTAGCAGTAGAACCCATCATTGTAGAGCCATTAGGTAATTACAAATCTCCCCAGTCCATTGTTAACATTGAAAATTGAAGGGCATATTTGCTGAAAAGTTAATAATACGACTAAATACCGAGGTTTAGCAGTAGAACCCATCATTGTAGAGCCATTCGGTAATTACAAAATTCCCCAGCCTATTGTAAACATTGAAAATCGAAGGGCATATTGCTGAATATTTAATAATACGACTAAATACAGACGTTTAGTAGTATAACCTATTACAACAGTTGTTGCTACCCATTGTAAAAACATTAAATAATCACTAAATCAATGCAGACAATAGACGTCAAATTGTAATATTCTTGAAAATAAAACTTAATTTATCTAACACTGTGACGGACCGTATTAACGCCGAAGAGAAACAGAAAATGTTCAAAATAATTTTTAAATATTCTAATTTATTTCACAACGAAAACAATAACTTAACACTTACAACTAAAATCTATGAATATTTTAATGAAAGAACTTTTAGAACCTAAAACAGAAAGTATCTGATGATTAGAAAACCGGGATAAAATTAATTGAAATTTAGAATCTGAAAAAATTTTATATTTTAGAAGCCTACCCATTTTTGGAGAAACTCATTTTAAATTTCATAATTTTCAGGCTATACCTACAAAATATGAAACAGTAGTCTATATCTAACCATAGTACCAGATGTAAGGTTCTTGTTCGTATCTAATTCAGTAATTTTAGGTCAAGTAAGTAATTATAATGGTAAGGTAGACTCCAAATACCTCCCCTTTATTTGATCTTGTTAATTTGGCTATTGGTTTTATCTTGTATTGTTGTAACCGGTGTTTGGATAACTGTATTATTATATTGTAGTATTGCTAATGCCATAATTCTATTTGAAATACCCCAGCACTTACTGGGATCTCACTTTCTTTAACAGAATTAAGTTTTATAGAATAAAGTTAACTATATGTGTTCAAATCTGGCTTTTAATTTAGTGCAAATAAAAGCGTCATGTAATCCTGTTGTTATATTAAAGATATACACAGAACGTGTATGCTTTCATAGTTTTATTCAACAAAGTACATGGTGCTGCTACCTACTGAAATTACCTAACACTACATGGCGTTAAATTAAATTATCCCTATGGAGAGACATTGTTTGGAATAATAAATATGATTAAAGTATTGGTTTATAAATTTAGATGAAATTTATATTTACATTGAAATAAATTTGAGATACACAAAACGTAGTTTTAATTCACCACACAACGTCTAGATGCCGTCAGTATATATTGTCTACGAACCATTTGATCCCAATAAAGTTTTAACATTCTTTTAAAACCAATTACAGTTAATTGGTTATTCTTTAAAGTGAAGAAACTCCTCAAAGATATTGCCGTCTGAAGAATAAATTGAAAAAAGGTTATAAAATTTGCAAAACAGATTTTTCACACAAATACCAGTTACAATATTCTTAAAGAAGGTGGATTTAAATTACGTAAGAAAATTTAGACCCGATTAAAGCAGGCTCTTGGCCCTCACGAGTACACTCGTATCATATTCGTGATGAATCAAATTTACTCTCAAATACAATTGAATCTTCAAGCTTGATATTACTTATTATTGTACATCACCGAAAAAATATCTTAACATGGAACTCTTTAAAATACAGATCGAAATACGTTAGGTACAAAGTTAAATGTAAACAAAATTTAACACTAAATTGTTTTAAAAACTCGTTATAAAATATCAAAGACAAATAATGTATCTTCTTATTATGATAGTGCACGCTTATGACAATAGTTCTTTGTTGTCTTCAACTCGATATACCATGAAAATATATTTATTGCCAAATTACTCTTTAGATTTACTCCCAACTCAAAAAAAAATTACAGTGTTACTAGCACTACATGAATTTTTTTCTGTGTCAATAGCAAAATCTGTTCATGGAAGAACCTGACGAAAACTCCAAATTTAAAAAAAAAAATATTTTTTTTTAATCCCAAGATTTATCTAAGACTTCTTGAGAAATGTAGACATAAAGAAAGAACGACAGAATTTCATCAAAATTGAGTGAAAAAATATTGCCAAAACATTTAAACTCAAAAATCAGTTGTATTAAAGTGTTCTCTAAATAGAATAAAAGGTTATTAAAGAACAACATAATTCGTCAAATAGTTTATGTGACGCCTTTACTTTATGTTTTGAACAGCAGTAAAATATAATTCGTGACACGTAACGCTCTTGATACTTTAGGTTAAACCAATAAATAACATATGATTTCATAAAAAAAGCTGATTTTATGCAATGTTAAAGAACAGCATAAAACCTAGGTTATGTTACTTTATTTATTGCCCATTATTACATTAAATTATTATTATATATTTTATTAGTAACCGAATGTATTAATTTATTTTTATTTTGATAAAACCTTACTATAATTTATTCAACTATTGATAATGATAATTAAAGAATAAAAAATTATACAACTCACAAATATTAAAAAAAAAAATTATTTCATACGCGTTTCAACGACTAATTTGTCGTCATCCTCAGTGAAGCTACACAAATCAAATTAACTAAAAAAAATATTAAACATAACCTATAAAGTTTTAACAAAAGTAAAGAGTTTTTACTTTTGTTAAAACTTTATAGGTTATGTTTAATATTTTTTTTTTAGTTAATTTGATTTGTGTAGCTTCACTGAGGATGACGACAAATTAGTCGCTGAAACGCGTATGAAATTTAAAAAAAAAATTTATATTTGTGAGTTGTACCATATTTTTATTCTTTAATTATAACTTTCACTCACAAGCCAGTTCGAATATTATTTATACTGATAATGAGTTTATATTGGTTGATGAGTTATATAGGCTACTTTACTCCAAATGAAATGGAAACTTTCTTCGGAGCATCTGACACGCTTTAAGCACCCATTTCAATAAAATTTCTCAAAAAAATGTTTTAATCAGTAAGTTTTTTCAACATATAATTAGGCTTTCTCCTTTTTTATTTTTAACTAAATTAATTATATTTCATTAAAATTTTTCATAAGTAGGCCTACGTTTTAAAGTAAAATATAATATTGACTTCTGTAGGCCAGTCCCCCTCATTACCTTTTCTCTTAAGATAACACTATTCAACGTTTTCTCTTTTATTGATTTCCATATGCAATTCCTTCTATTACTTATATAGGCTATGTGGTAGAACAGCGGTTTTAACGCATAGCTTATGTTACTTTACTAAAATAAAATTTTTCTTTGTTTACCTAAGCTTTGACTTTAAACATTTTTTGTTTGTATTACTTGTTTTAACAATAATGCCAACTGTGACCAATACACAAAAGCTAGAGTTGTATTTATAGAGATGAAGTTAATCCTATTAAGTCTTCTATTAACATGGAGTTAAAATACTGTGTATTGCCAGAGTTGCTGTTTGAAATGGAGGTCTGCACGATAAAGGTGGATACTATGAAGTTGGTAGAGGCCAATGTGAAGATATTGAAATGCACAAAGACTTCAATCTAAATAACTTTGTTAATTGCTTATTGGTTATATAACTTTGTTAATTTACCTATTGATTATATCTTGCAGTTCTGTATTTGGTTAACTACATTAATTGTAATAGCGCCACTGCGCTAATTGTCCCATAAATTATTGGAATCTTACAAAACTTTTGCAAGAATTATGCTATCATATGGAATAAAGTTAACTTACGTGTATTTAAATCTGGCTTTTCAATTAGATAGGATGAGAAAAAGCCTTGAAAATTTAAATGTTTTAAAGTTTAGAGAATTACAACATCTTGGTATAACACGAGGAGGGATAAATATAGATTACTTCAGGAAAAAGGGCGAGGCGAGATATTTGGAAAAAGGAGAGACGAGGGGAGGAGGTGAAGGATATAGGAGATTGGTATCTAAATCTTCATAAAGTGTTATCCCAACTGGTGAAGGAGACAGTGGCGTGAGCCATGGTAGGGGTCTAGACTCTCGAAATTACTAGTTATTTTTTCTTTATGAGATCAACTTTAAAATATAATAGTCCAGAGTAGGACTAATTAAATTGAAATGTATCAGACTGAAAGATTTTTCTACTTCTTTGGCAAAGTAACATTCGGATGTCAAATTAATAATTTATTTGGGGAATTGACAGGACCAACTCTAAACGCTCTGCACAAAAACAGTTGTTCATCTCGGCCAATTTTCGACTCAAAGATTCGTTTCCTTCAAAATGTATACCGTGTGATCAGACTGTGTTCTACAGTTTGGTGTGAGTTTGTTGTACTTCGATGGTCTGGGTTTTCATGGACAATGTACATTTTTGGAAAGATTTATAGTTGTTTTCGTGTTCATATACTTTCGCTCATAATTATGAAAGGAAGATTATGACTTTGGAATTGGAAAATGTTTTGTAAAAGATTTATTTTATGGATAAACTTGTTCTTGTTTCGACATCCCTTTAAAGTTGTATGTATTCTGGCCGTGCATGGCGCAGGTCAACGGTACTTCCCCCAGTGTGTAGTTTGACTTTACAGTATCAGGTGAATGGTTGTGTAAGTATAAACAGACCTAATCACTACCTTATAAGATTTACGGAGTTTGTACAAACGTGTATTCACGATATTTAAATACAGCTACCTTTAGTTGACAAGTTGTTACTCAATTACAAAGCACTACTAAAATACCACACAAAACACAAGCAGCGGAATAACATCATGTAGCCAAATGTCCATCTCACCAAAATAATGAGTTAAATAATCTACACATTCTTTGAGACACAAGCACCAACAATCTAATTATTCCAGCTAAAAACAAATTATAGTTTATTTTAAACGTAGACATGTATATTTTTTTTCAATTTTATATTCAAACTACTTTTTTACAAACGACTGTCTAAACGTATAAACAAAGAGTAAAGAAATATTCTAAACAATGACAATTTTGCGCAGCATTCTAGGACATTAAACGAGACACGCCGATTTGCGAGTTGCATACAGACATTCCCTTCATACAGCTGACCCAACTATTAGACACGCTCTGAACCGCTATACAAATGAACATCTTCATCATAAAACCTATTTTCTATGACTCAGATTTGAATTAGAACTATAATCTCATCAGCCTTTCGAGTATAAAAACAAAATTGGTATTTGTATAACTTCTGTAGATTATGTCCAGCATTAAGTGAAACTAGCTTCAGTTTAAAAGTGGTGAATTGCATCTGCAGTGTTCAATCCTAGCATAAAGTAAAATATTGCTTGAGGTTGTTGGGTTTATATATTTCCAGCAACCGGTTCCGAAATGGTTTGGGGCCTACGGTCCTGTACACAGGGAATGATTCATTACACATTTTCTTGTGCTTAAATCTACCTAAATACCACAATCGGTCATTACACGAAGCACACTGTAAATCCTGCAGGTTTTATTCTAGGTACTAGTATCCCAACTTTTCCACCCTAGCTGTTCACTCTCAGTTCTGAAACAACCCTCTACCTCGCGCTTCCAAACTCCATCCTCATATAGCTAGCTGTCTCCACTGCCACTCTACAATGTATTCCGTGATCTAGTAGCCCAACATTTCCACTCTAATTGCTAAACCGCAGTTCTGAAACAACCCTCTACCTCGCGCTTCCAAACTCCATCCTCATATAGCTAGCTGTCTTCACTGACACTCTCTACATTGTATTCCGTGATCTAGTAGCCCAACATTTCCACTCTAATTGCTCACCCGCAGTTCTGAAACAACCCTCTACCTCGGGCTTCCAAACTTCATCCTCGTAAGTAGATGTCAAAACCAGAGTTTCAGGCCAAACAGGTGGTTTTGATGAAAATACGTTAATTTCCGTTACAAACGGTTAGGTGAGGTAGTAGGGGTTGGTTTCAGCGATTATTGGAGCGTAACGTGAATGGGAGGAGGTATTGAATGTGCGCGCTTGTGCGCGGTTGTGTGTTAGTGTAGGTGGCAGGTTTTTTTTTTAGAAATACGTAAATTTCCGTTAAAGACCGTTACGTGAGGTAGTAGGGGTTGGTTGGTGATATAATTGGAGCGTAACGTGAATGGGAGGAGGTAATAAATGTGCGCGCTTGTGCGTTTGTGTATATGCTTGGAGATGTGCGTGTTCACTATTGTGTGACGTAATTAAAAGCATGTTCGGACATGTTGGGGGGTAATGTAAAAACCGTTGGTTACCTAGAGAATGACGTAATTTTTGTCCTGTGTTTTTTGTGAAGGTCCGTGTGTATTATATCCCGTACCCAGTTCGTTGCTGACCTATATTTTTACTATAACGTCGCGTGTGTACGGTTGAAGTATTTTTAAAAACCGTTGAAATCCGTTACGAGGTGATGGGTTTATTTTCGTTATAAATGTGTCAGTCGCGAAGACTGAACGGTGACTTCTCTGTTTGTTCTCCAGATCTTTACTGGTTAAAAAAAGTAAAAGCATGTTAATTTATTAAGATAGGTTCCGCGCTCGTGAGCTTGTTTGTGTGTGTGTACATATTATTATGCTAGCGCTTGTTTCTCCAACTCTGTGTTTGTTGTAACAGGTATTTGGCCTGAATAAATTGTTTTTAAAAACCTACCTCTAGAGAATGACGTCATTTTGACATGTGTTTTTGTGAAGGACCGTGTGTATTATATCCCGTACCCAGTTCGTTGCTGACCTATATTTTTACTATAACGTCGCGTGTGTACGGTTGAAGTATTTTTAAAAACCGTTGAAATCCGTTACGAGGTGTTGGGTTGATTTTCACCGATCGTGTAATTTATTTTAGCGATAAATCTGGTATTCCTTTTCTGGACTGTCTCTTATGTATTTGTTCTCCAAATCTTGACTGGTTACAAAATGTAAAAGCATGGTAATTTATTAAGATAGGCTCCTCACCTTGAATATATAATTAATGTTCACCCCAAACACAGTTAACTTTAAAGAGTAGCGTATATAAACTGCAATAGCTATCAAAAAAGTAACATTTGCCCTTCAGATTGACTAGCGATGGTCATCGTACAAATGGGAAAAGGCAAGGCATTCGTTCCCGTTGACAGTTTCAGAGAGAAGGCTTTAGTTACTAGGAAGACCTCATTGGCAGCAGATATACTTCGTGCAGAATGTAAAATCTGTCTATCAGAAGAAGTTCAAGTGGTTTATTTACCCTGCAGACACGTTATTGCTTGTTTGCTTTGCGGATTAGCCTGCAAAACTTGCGGAATTTGCAGAGAAACTGTTGACTCTTTTATGAGAATTTATCTTTCCTAACATTTGTAATAATTTTTTGTTTAACAAAAATATTTCTTTTTAATAGTATAATTATTGTAACTTATTATTTAAAAAATATATAAATATTATGTCTTGTAGAAAAAATATGTCTTTGTGTTTGCTTTGACCAAGCTTAAGTCATTTTACACCTTTGCTCAACTAAAAAATCCTCTATTTTATTAATATTCAAACATCAAACAATACACACACACACACACACACACACAAGTGTTGGGCATAGTTGATGACCACGACATACTTGTGTGTGTTTGTTTTGAAATACAATGCAATTAATTACCTTAGGATTAATAAAACTCAGACTGACAGGTGTTAAGACAGGTGTTGTGGGGGACGGGTAAAACTAGGTTTGATGAACTCAGAGGGGGGCAGGTGTTGCACTGCATGTAGGTATTAGCTCTATATAAACGAGCAAAACGTTTAGAGACTGTTCACTTCTATGCATGACTTTATAGAGTGAATACTATGTTCTTGTTAGCTTTTAAGATATTTCAATGTTTTAATATATTTTTTATTCCCTTGTATTATATATAGGTTACTTTGGTTTTATGCTTTGTAAAGAAGGTATGCACCCAGAGATAACGGTTTTTTGCGGTTCAAAATAAGTACCCATGCTTGAAACCCAAACAATCTGCGAAAATATCATTTGATGACCATGTCAGTTGTATATTGTTCGCATATCTTGGTCATATCTTATCTCCAAAGCATATAATTTGAGATAACATCTCTGTATTGTGAGTTTTTGTTAGCTTGTTAAGAAATACAATTATAATATATGTTTATTCCTTGTTGTATTTTATATAGCTCACTTTGGTTTACATTATATTGTATTATTTAATTTTTTTGTGCATGTTAGACTAAATGTTTAGATGTATTTTGTGGTTGCATGTTAAATTTTATTTTTATAATTATAGCATAAACACAGCATGTTTTTCAGGTTAAAATAATTATATATGTACTTCTTCCAGGTTTATATAAATAATACCAATATTTATTCTTGTTTCAGCACGTTTTTCAGGTTAAAATAATTATATCTTTATTTATTTCAGGTTTTATATAAATAATACCAAATTTATTTAATAAAATTTTTTTTATTGTTTACTTTTCAGGTAAAATAATATATGTTTCTTACTTCCAGGTTTACATAATTAATATCCCTAATACTCCTTCCTCTTTCACGCACGCTAAGGCTATCTCCAGATAGTTTGTCTGGGGGCAACTCGGGCAAAGCGTGTTGTCCTGGACATCATTGTTTCTGTTCACTGGGAGCTTGATATACAACCCCCCCACCCCCACCCACCTTTTTTGTCTTTTCCCCGAGGTGAGTAAACGTAGCGGATGATTGGCGAGATGAATTTCGCGTCATTCGTTGCGTCACCCGGCTTCCAATAGTCATATAGCAAGAAAGAATTCAGCGTATATCTATTATTCACTTACACCCCAATCCCCAATCCTTCATCACGCTGTTGGCGAACATGGATTTGGATGAGGTGGGTGCCGGCGAATTTCACATAGTCTCCAACGGACCGTCCGGATGTGGGTCCACCGAACTGACTTTACATCAGTAGCTGTATTAGTCTAAAAAAAATGTATTTTTGTTATAATATAGCGATGTAATTATAAGATGCTATTGTATTTGTGTAAAAAAAATAATAAATAAAAAAAAATAATAAATAAATAATTAAAAAAATTAATATTAATGTCGCAAGCACTTCTGCTTGCGACTCTTTTTAAAAACATCTTCCTATGACCTTGACCTACTAACCAACTACTTATCCCACAACTATAACACAAGTATGTTGTCGTCATCATCTATACAAGTTCGCAATGACGTTTTACATTGCCCACAACATGTCCGAACATGTTTTTAATTACGTCACACAATCGTGAGCACTCGCACGTACAAGCGCGCAGGTAAAGTCTTAAAAACACTTTTCAATGGTCCGAACATGTTTATAACTACGGCAGTTAAATAACTCGAAACAGCGGTAGGTTTTTAAAAACAATTTATTCAGGCCAAATACCTGTTACAACAAACACAGAGTTGGAGAAACAAGCGCTAGCACAACGATATGTAAACACATTAGCTCACGAGCGCGGAACCTATCTTAATAAATTAACATGCTTTTACATTTTTTAACCAGTAAAGATCTGGAGAACAAACAGAGAAGTCACCGTTCAGTCTTTGCGACTGACACATTTATAACGAAAATAAACCCATCACCTCGTAACGGATTTCAACGGTTTTTAAAAATACTTCAACCGTACACACGCGACGTTATAGTAAAAATATAGGTCAGCAACGAACTGGGTACGGGATATAATACACACGGTCCTTCACAAAAAACACATGACAAAAATTACGTCATTCTCTAGGTAACCAACGGTTTTTACATTACCCCCCAACATGTCCGAACATGCTTTTAATTACGTCACACAATAGTGAACACGCACATCTCCACGCATATACACAAACGCACAAGCGCGCACATTTATTACCTCCTCCCATTCACGTTACGCTCCAATTATATCACCAACCAACCCCTACTACCTCACGTAACGGTCTTTAACGGAAATTAACGTATTTCTAAAAAAAAACCTGCCACCTACACTAACGCACAACCGCGCACAAGCGCGCACATTCAATACCTCCTCCCATTCACGTTACGCTCCAATAATCGCTGAAACCAACCCCTACTACCTCACGGAAATTAACGTATTTTCATCAAAACCACCTGTTTGGCCTGAAACTCTGGTTTTGACATCTACTCTCGTATATAAGGCTATCTCCACTGCCACTCTCTACATTGTATTCCGTGATCTAGTAGCCCAACATTTCCACTCTAATTGCTCACCCGCAGTTCTGAAACAACCCTCTACCTCGGGCTTCCAAACTTCATCCTCGTATATAAGGCTATCTCCACTGTCACTCTCTACATTGTATTCCAGGCACTAGTAGCCCAACACCTAACTTGTTCTCTAGTAGCTCTGAAACAATAAACCTACATAGGCCGTGACTTCCAAATCCTGCTCCACCCATCGACTATCAAGCTATCTCTAAATACATAAAATGTGTATTAGTGCTTCAGTGGAGGGATTATTCAGCGCGATAATATTAAACTCTTTCTATGTCCACCCACGATCTGAAAACTCTTTCTATTTATGAAATAAATGATTTACTGGAAAAAGAAACTTTGTTGAGATAAAA
This sequence comes from Prosapia bicincta, assembly GCA_036971475.1. NCBI lineage: Eukaryota > Metazoa > Arthropoda > Insecta > Hemiptera > Cercopidae > Prosapia > Prosapia bicincta. Next base: position 136,271,816 of record JBAIZL010000005.1, read on the forward strand.
GTTTAGGGCTAGTCCGCGGTACTGGACTTGAGTGTAACTGCTACTTGTTGATTGAAGATTTCAAAAACCGTTTATGGTTTTTTTCCCGGTTGAGTAAATGAAACAACTGCTTATTGTTGTTCCATGTGGAGCAGTCTGTATAAGCGTTGAGCTTAGTTAACATAATAGCTCTCTAAAGGTAAACTTATACAAGATATTGTACAGAACTCTACAACAAATCCCGGTGACACGTTTGTGTTGAAGGACTGCTCACTGTATGCAATTTACTAACAATGATACAGCTTCCGTTTTATTGTAGGTGACGTAAGAAACCAACCAGCTTTTCTTTACTATTGTCGATGTTTCCACACCTGCAGAATCTGTAATGCAATCTCCATTCCAATGAGATTTCTTTGCGAAAATGTCACATAAATTTTTTTGAGAGATTTTTAAGACTTTTAGCGAAATAGCCGGAATTTTATTGCTGTCCAGCACAATCTGTTACTCCAGTAATTAAGTTTTCATACCCTCCCAAATAAAGTTTTCAGTATAGTCGTACGATTTTTTAAGGTCTATCAAACTTAGGTTACTGTTTTTTAAACGGACTCTAATCCATTGCATGCGTTACTAGTCTTTCTATACAACTGATTTGCATTTATATTTATTTGTGACGTTTTTAAAACGTACCTATGTCAAACCTGTTTTTACTTATAAATAGATATAACATTGATTGCGTTTTCGTCTCGTTAGCTAAATATCATCATGGTAGTGTAACGTTTTTTTTATATTACCGCCAAACCTCGATTTCCGTGGATGAAAAATAGTAAATAGTTCCAATTGTCGCCACGGGAGACCGGCACTCTTCAGCGGACAGATATTAAACAGCTGATTGTGCTAAACTTGTATTTTCCGGTCCCTTTCTAAATTAATATAGACAAGTTAGGAAAAGTAGCATTCTGATAGCTCTACTGATATAATCTACATATCTATCTTCATATTCGTGTTATACGTATGTGTGTAACTAGTGCACACCTGCCTTAATTCCTTATAGAGAGTTGGTGTAAGGCCAGTACCCTTCAGTAATGTAAGGCATTTCTCTAGTCCTTGCAAAATTCTTGTACAAATTGCTATATCCAAATGATTAGCTACAATGTTGTTCCATAACGACACCACCCTCGATCTATGCTAGCCTCCACCACCCCAACGTACTCCATCCACGCCTCTCTACAGACATAACTGTCCAAGCATTTACTGCAGGTGCTTGCAGAAACGTTGTACCAAATGTACTTATAACCTCCTGATGATGCTAACTGTGTTGGCAAAATGTACATAAAGCTTGTGTAACTATTTTGTAGCAAGGGTTTATAATGGGTTATTATTTACAATTACGCTACTTTGCATTTAATTGCTTTTAAACCTAAGTATTTATAAAAACTTATTTATGAAATATTTTTCATTAGTGGTAAGGAATCACGTACCTTAGGATTTGAAGAAAAAGAAATTCATTCTGACTTTTAAAGATTGATTTATAAGGAACTGTTAAAGTGTATAAACAGCAAACTGGTTTCATTTATTAGTTTTTAGATAAGCCTCCGAAGAAACATTGGAGAAGTTAATACACCAGATATACCATCTGAAATAGTAATCCTACTTTATAGATCGCGTAATCAGGAGAGTGACAGAAGAGCGACGGAAGGGTAAGAGAGGAAGAGCATTTACCCTCTGCGAGTTAAAAGAGAGTTACGAGGTAGACATTGACAAACTTAATCTGGAAACATATAAAGGAATAGGCGAAGCTTTGCAACAGCTGATAATTCAAGGAGAAGTCAAAGACTGGATGAAATTTAACTTGTATTTAGTTTTTAAAGATATCGAGTAATTTATATATATATAATATATATATATATATATATATATATATATATATATATATATATTCATTGAACTCCAGAGAAGTGACAAAATGAACTAGTATTTTCGCTGGCATCTTTCCTCCCACGCTACAAAAGTTAGTCTCCCCAAAAATGCTCTCGTTGTAGGACGTGGAGACATTTTCCCCATGTATTTCATTATAGCAATAAATTTGTAGTAAATAAATGAGATATAATCCACATCGCGGGTTCAGTAACATAATTTTATAATACAAGACACTTTACATAATAATAGTGTTAGTATACACTCAAATGAACAGTAAATGCATAAATATGAAAACCTTAGTTTTATTTTTATATAGCAAACGCCACTACATGACCATCCATGTCAACTTTCTACAACATAAAAAATTATAGCAGTCTACCTTAATAAAGTAGATTCTCATAATTAAAGTCCACTTGCTTACTATCTCGTATAACAAGCAACTCTTAACGAGATACTTGGACGTCCTATGCGCAGTCAACATGACATTTATAATAGTATAAGGGGTATCCGCTGACGCAGTGTTTAGCAACCCTGCTGGCACGTGTATCGCCCGTTTACAGGGTGACGGATGAATAAAGAGCTGCCTGGCCTTCTACCTATAATAGTCGGAGAACTCCACTTCTGCGCATCTCAAGTATCTTGCTATACATGAGGAGATGTTTAAGCGTTACTCCAACGTGTACGAAGAGGCAGGACTAAGGCCGGCTTCACGCCACTACCTGGCCTTCTACCTATAATAGTCGGATAACTCCCCTCCTATGCATTTCAAGTCTTTTGCTATACATGAGGAGGTGTCTGAGCGTTACTCCAACGTGTAGGAAGAGGAAGGACTAAGGCTGGCTTCACACCACTGCCTGGAATTCTACCTATAATAGTCGGAGAACTCCCCTCCTGAGCATCTCAAATATCTTGCTACACATGAAGAGGTATCTAAGCGTTACTCCAAGGTGTAGGAAGAGGAAGGATTAAAGCTGGCCACACACCTCTGCTTGACATTCTACCTATAATAGTCTGAGAACTCCTTTCCTGCTCGTCTCAAGTATCTCGCTATACATGAGTAGGTGTCTGAGCGTTACTCCAACGTGTAGGAAGAGGAAGGATTAAAGCTGGCCACACACCTCTGCTTGACATTCTACCTATAATAGTCTGAGAACTCCTTTCCTGCTCGTCTCAAGTATCTCGCTATACATGAGTAGGTGTCTGAGCGTTACTCCAACGTGTAGGAAGAGGAAGGATTAAAGCTGGCCACACACCTCTGCTTGACATTCTACTTATAATAGTCTGAGAACTCCTTTCCTGCTCGTCTCAAGTATCTCGCTATACATGAGTAGGTGTCTGAGCGTTACTCCAACGTGTAGGAAGAGGAAGGATTAAAGCTGGCCACACACCTCTGCTTGACATTCTACCTATAATAGTCGGAGAACTCCCCTCCTGAGCATCTCAAATATCTTGCTACACATGAAGAGGTATCTAAGCGTTACTCCAAGGTGTAGGAAGAGGAAGGATTAAAGCTGGCCACACACCTCTGCTTGACATTCTACCTATAATAGTCTGAGAACTCCTTTCCTGCTCGTCTCAAGTATCTCGCTATACATGAGTAGGTGTCTGAGCGTTACTCCAACGTGTAGAAAGAGGAAGGATTAAAGCTGGCCACACACCTCTGATTGACATTCTATCTATTATAGTCTGAGAACTCCTTTCCTGCTCGTCTCAAGTATCTCGCTATACATGAGTAGGTGTCTGAGCGTTACTCCAACGTGTAGGAAGAGGAAGGATTAAAGCTGGCCACACACCTCTGCTTGACATTCTACCTATTATAGTCTGAGAACTCCTTTCCTGCTCGTCTCAAGTATCTCGCTATGCATGAGTAGGTGTCTGAGCGTTACTCGAACGTGTAGGAAGAGGAGAGCCTGAGACTGGCTTCACACCACTGCCTGGCCTTCTACCTATAGTAGTCGTAGATCTCCCCTGCTGTGAACTTCAAGTCTCTTACTATACATGAGGGGTTGTCTGTGTATTATCAAAGAGATTTGAAGTTTTAGTCATCCATAAACTGCCGTCAGTCAAACAGATATAACTATAAAGTGTATCTGCGTGTTGAGCAATTCCATGAAAAAAAGCAAATCCATGTCTTATGAGATTGTTTCATCGCAGATTGTTTGAAGGACATTTTTATATTCCGAACATTTGGCGCCTTGAGTCAAGCATTATGTTTAACGCGAATGATTGATGTTGCCACAGTTTTGCATATTCTTAACGAAATATGCACGTAAAGTTCTAGCACGGGTGATTGCCTTTTCTAATGCGAAGGAATCGGAAGCTTAACACACGCAATGCTGCCGTTTGCATTTCCAAACCGGAAGTTAGAAGAAGACAGAACACGCATGCGCCAAGCAACATTTTATTGACAAACTTACTTTGCGGAAGTAGGCTAACAGGAAGTGTCAGCGCTAGTGGACAATAAGGAATTACGACGGAATTTCAGACGTTCATTAATTCAGATTACAACTTGGCAAATATCCTGGAAGGGTGTTTCAGTTTATGTTTGTACTTTATTTAATTTAACGCTTTGAATAGATTCAACAGACTAGCGTAGCCATTACATTAAGTTATATTATTTTGTATATATAATATACCATTTTTTTATTATAATATATTAAACTATATTATACTTAAATATATTTTATTACATTATGTTAAATAATAATACATATTATTATTCTATACTATAATATATACTATCATATCACATATAACATATTACGTCCGTCATACTATGCCACATCATATCATATAATATCATATCATGCCATACCATTCCATAAGATATCTTATCATACCTTACTATTATAACAAAATTCTTAAAGTTAGGGGAAATGTTTATAAAATATTTAAACTGTAAGAGATCGTAGCAAACTATCGCTATCTATCAAAGTCAGTTGTAACTCTTTCGGCCAAAAACGGTCACTGCACCCACCTGGTATACCATGAATAATAATATATTTCTAAAGGTGTCATTGTAGGTAAACCAAGACATGATTGCATCACTGGAGGGGAGAGTTAGGCACGACATCGAGGGACCATGCAGATTTATGGAGAAAAATCTCTAACAATGCATAAAAAGCCCGTCCAGCTAACACCTGCAACTTAAGAAATTTTCAGAAGTTTCCACCCTAGCTAAAGTGGAAGCTGAAAAAGAGAAGTTCTGATAGTGCAGAAGAAAAATTAGAGACATAACGCAGCCAATCAAATTTGAAGGGGGATAAAACCCGTACGAAAGCAATCCAAGCGAAACATGAGACGAGTTAGTCATATCCAGGTCTTGAGGGGAGATACATGTTAATTATGGTAACAAGTTCTAAATTAAAATAAAACAAAGAAAGTCGCAAATGAAAGTAGTAAGTGATATTAAGTGTGAGAGAGAATTAAGTAGTAAGTGAAAGTAAGTGAGAGAGGTAATACGTAAATAAGTTTCAGTTACGGTATAGGAGCATTTAGAATGAATAGAGAAAGGTGAAATTAAGTGAGGGGAAATATTAGTCAGTGAATGTGTGGCCAAGTGAAGTGAAACAAGAAATTATACATAAGAGTCAACAACTTTAAGTATTAATTTATATTAAATTCAAAGTCGACTTCTTTAAAATAAAGTACCAAATATTAAGAATTTTTTAAACTTTTTATAAATTTGTTTGTGTGTATACATTATACACACAAAAGATACACTTAATACAAAACTTGATTAATACCCCCTACACCAAAAACTCCCACAAATACTACACCATACTGAACTCGAAAATGTCATGCAATTCACACAAATGAACATACGCGTAAAATACAAATAAAAATAACCTTAAAATTAACAAACTCAATCACACTTAAACCAAAATTATCACCACACATACATTTCATAAACCTACTTTTAACACAACAAAAATAAAATTCAACAAACTAGAAATGGATTTACTCAACAAAGGCCTCAAACACAATTTACATAACACAAAAGACACACAACACAAAAAGCTCACTAACAAATTACTCGACCTTGAAATAGCCATACTGACCACAGACACCAACGACAAGGAATAACTCCGACAACACACAACAGGTACTTTAAAGAAAAAAAACAAACACACCACAAAAACCATAAAACAAAAACATTAAACTCAATAAAACACAAAGACAACATAGTCCAAAAATTCGTAAAAGCAAACAAAGGAAATATCTCTGTCATTATACACGGAGTCTTGTCCGTGACTCACCGCATTAAATAATGCTCTGACCTAGTCCGAAACGTGTCTGCTGAAAATTATCAGTAGGAGTTTTTTCCAAGTTAATACCAAAAGTGTAACTAAATATGGTATACCTGAAGGTTAGTATTTGGTGAGAAGACTGGCTTGCTTTCTTGTACGTACTGGACATTCTTCCGATATTTACAATAAGTGTAAGAAAAGCTTCAGACAATATTTTTGGTAATTCGCGCCAGCAGAATAGCTAGAAATCCCTTCCAGAAGGAGGGGTGATATTAACATTCTGGGGGATCTGGAGCTAATTCATATCTACGTAGTAAAGTTTAAAAAAATCAAATTTCATTTTACGTCCATTTAAGGTTTAAAATTAGACCCGTTATGACAAAATAAGTGAAGTGAATTTGTTTTTAATTTAAGGAACAGTAAATGTAAGTAGATGTACGGCTTCATATTTATTTACAAAATCAGGTTGCGAGAAAAACCAAGGTCTTAGAAGCAAACTGTAATTTTAATGTTTTAAATTCTACAAAATTCATATTTAGTCTTCCACAATTTATTTATAACTGTGTAGGAACTTCAGTCACTGTCCCAGACATTTTTTCATGGATATGACCCCTAATAGTCCGTTCTGGTGCTCTTCGGAAAATTATTTCGCTAATACGCGCTCTTGACTAAAACAAGTAACGTATAATGAAGTCTCTTACTGACATTATATACATATATACACATGATAACTTATGAGGGTTTGATTTTTTTTTCTTTGAATTTGAATTATTTTCAAGGGGACAAAATTAAAACGAAACCACTAGTTTTCGCTAAATTGTATATATTATTATTTTGAATACCACAATTATTTACTGTTTTAAATACTACTGTTTTACAATTCTAATAGTTTTTTTGACGCGTTCCGGAAAGCCCCCTGATTCCGGAATCAGAACCTTTTTAAAAGTTCGTGGAGAATCCTGATTGATGAGGTTCTCTGAAACGCGTCAACAAAAATCATGTGCCAAAGGTAGAAGTGAAAGGTATCTATAACATTCAAAATAGTAAGAAGAAATTTTATAAACCTTTTGAGGGGGTGTTTTAACTACCAAACTGCCTATGCTACGTCACTACCTATGCTACATCACTGTATATGCTAAGTCACTCCCTATGTTACGTCAATACCTATGCTACACACTGCCTATACCACGTCACTCCCTATGCTACGTCACTGCATGTGCTACGTCACTGTCTAAGCTACATCACTACCTATGCTACGTCACTGGCTGTTCTATGTCACTGCCTGTGCTACGTCAATACTCCCTATCCTACGTCACTGCCTATTTTAAGTCACTCCCTATGCTACATCACTGCCTATGCTACGTCACTGTCTATGCTACATCACTGCCTATGCTACGTCACTCCCTATGCTACGTCACTGCTTATGCTACGACACTCCCTATACTACGTAACTTCCTATGTTACGTCACTCCCTATTCTACGTCATTGCCTATGCTACGTCACTGCCTATGCTACGTTATTAGCTATTTTATGTCACTGCCTATACAAAGTCATTACTCCCGATGCTACATCAGTGCTTATACTACGTCACTACGTTTAATATTAATGCACTCTCATAGAAGGGTACGAAAAACACTAATATATATATATATATATATAGGTATATATATATATATATATATATAAGCATTCGTAATGAACTCGTTTACAACGTTTACGAGTGACTTAATTACTTATTTGTATACACTTTCATGTGTTTTTCGCAATGTTGTTCCTCTGAAACTAAACAAGCACTTTGTGGCTATAAACACATTTCTCAGTTGTTTTTGGATATTATTAAGTAAACATTTCGAATAAAACTCATTTCTATCTGTATAAAGACAAGTTGATTTTATTTAGGAACTTATTGTTAAGTTTACATACTCTATGTAAAAGGGAAACAGAGAATTTTTGTTTTCATGTTTATTATAATTCTAGCTAAGTGTATATTATAGTAAAGTCATAGAGAAGTAATTTAGTTTTTAAAAACATGAAAATCCATTGATAAACAAAAATTGTGTGTAAGTTTTGTCATAACACTACATTTTCAATAAATCATGGCCGGGACTGGGGCAGATACCCATGAGAAAAGTCCCGGGGTAAAAATGTTCTCACAAAAACGCTGTATCTTTTATACTTTTTCAGTAATCACTATGTTTGTAGCTATTTTTACATTTTTATCCTATTTTACTCAATCTTGTATGAGTAATGACTAATTGAAAAGGAAAACCCATAAAGTCGACATACAGAAATCAGTTTGTGGTTAAAAAAGCTCTATTACTGTCTTTGCGGAGCGGTATATAGGCATTGCTAAGAATTGCCTTGGAATTATGAAGGGTTGAAAGTGTACTCGGCTTCGGAATTGAATTTGATAGAGTGTTCCTAAAAGAATTTCTCACCTAATGATGAAAAGTCGGGCGTGTGTAGCATAAAGCCAGGCGAGATGTTTGACAAGCGCAATTGGCCATAACTGTAGGCCAACAACACATACCAAGTATTATTTAAAAAATTTAAACTCAAATAAATCCTACTTAGATCAACAAAGACAAAATTTTAGTTACTTTTTATTATATTATTACAATTATTATATATAACATAACATAACCTATAAGTCAAAACAGCTGTTCAATACATAAAGTATAACATAAAAACAACTGTTTTATGAAATCATATGTATATCAATTATTTTAAGCCATATTGGACGAAATAACGATATTGCATACCTTGTTTCTTTTGTGAAACTTTTGTCTCCTATATAAAATAAAATAATCATTTAAATTTAATTAATATATTATTATTTGAAAAACCGTAGTAAAATCAAGTGCTATCCACTACAAATTTTTAAAAATGTATTTGAACTTGAGTGGATGAATAGAAACGTATTTTATTAACGATTGAAAATTTGTACAAGATATATATATATATATATATATATATATATATATATATATAAGGAGAGTATGAACTAATAGAAGGAATTGAATGAACAAGCAGTAAGAAACATATTGCTCATTTTAAAACAACAAAATAGAAACTCGGCGACGACCAAACACTGCTTGACAACTACCATTCCTTTAACACTGACCACGAGAAACTGTTAACAATGTAAGACGTGCAGCGCTGTTCACGCCTGAGGGATGTGATGCATAAATAAATTCCGAGGAGATACGGTCAACAATGAATCTGATCTTATCCAGGACTCGTCCTCCTTTTTCAGAATTCTGTATCGTTCCCTTAAACATTCATAGTTTTTATCGGCGATAAACGTTGAGAGAAACTTTATTGTTACTTTTTACGGTTGCCCTCTTGGTTCGGGTAAGTGATGCACTTTGGATTCGGTCCACCACTTGCATTATGTTTCCATATTTTATATCTATACACTTGCAATCTTTTAATAGCTTTTAATAAAATTTATCAAGTGGTTTTTTTAATTGTAGCTATTGTATTGGGAAAAACCCCCTTAAAGGTGTAATTTAATTTAATACTTATAGGCCTATATTTCCTCAATAGATAATTACAGTGTTTAATTCTAAGTACAAGTGTATTATGATTTTTTTTTAATTATAAAAAATGTTTTAGTGCTTTATAAATTTTTAATAAATTTCAATAATAAAAAATACATACATAATGTGTTCGATAGAAATTCATGTGTTAGATGTGTGGAGAGTTCTATTTTATCATAATTACAAGATATTAGAGAGCTGTTGATTAATGTAAATATACAGCCTAACTCTGCTGTGTAGAGTCGATATTTTGTGAATACCTACTTAGTTGTTGACTTTGTTGAAGGTGTTATCTAGTTCAATGGTTGGTACTTAGCTGGAACCAAGTTCCATCGTCAATTTTAAACTGATACACTCATATAACTGGTACTATATCATTGATAATAACCATAATTGTCGCCGACATTAGTCGGTTAAGTACACAGTTTACTAGTGAGAATTAAGTTGGTTCTATAAATATTTGCTTTTGTACAATAATATTACTATCTAAGCTCTAATTTATAAAATGTATTTGGTTATTTTACTTTTACAAACTAAACTCATATTGTGTCTAACAACACTTACTAGTAGATAAAATAATATTTTAAACAAGTGTATTTAATATTTGTTATTGAAAAATAATTAATAATAGATTATTATTAAATTTCAGAACATGAAATTTAATTAAATAATAATTGTTTCTTTGATAATTGGAAGTTCAGTTATTCACAATGGTTTTACAATACGCCTATATTATACATGTATTATTTTCATTTAAATTATCTCTTTTACCTTTTATTTTGATGTTTAGTTAGTTTAGTTTTCAATGAACTTTTTAAAAAATAATTACAAATAATAAAAAACAGTATGTAATAATACTTAATAGTTGTTAATAAATTTATAGACAAATCCGTCTTCTATATAATCAATTTTATTTCTGAAGGAGTTTCACAAGGTAACGAATGTCTTTGTTTTCAACATTTTATGTCTACTAAAATAATTTGTCTTACAAATAATAATTATTATTATAATAATAAAATAATATAATATTAATAATTACAAATAATATATTCAAATCCCACACTACTATATTTCCCCTCTCTCAAAGTGTAACGTTTACAAATGCCTTTAACAATTAAACAATAAACATAAACCAATCTCTTAGCAACGAGATCCAATACCTCAAATTTAAATTTTAGTTTACCAATTTTGTAAAATTTTTCGTAATGGGCAAGACAAGTGCAGTGAGCAGGGGAAACAACGGGAGACAGTACACGATTTGCCAAGGAGGAGGTCGTAAAACCATCACCTTTAAACGGAATTCGGTAAGAATCCTTGCCTTATATATTGTTTGATTAATCGTCTATGCTGTTAACGAGGATATTAGGTAGGCACCACACTGCCACGCGAATCATGTTTCTCGTCTACCTCTTACTTCAGAGGAGATTCCCTATACCTCCTACTACCAATACACGCCTCTATGACCAGGGAAGTGGCTTAGATCACATAGCCTATGATGTTCCTTGCGTCTCCTAGCTTTGTCCTCCCTGACGTTTGTCCTCATTGAAAGACGATTTCTACTAATTTATTTTCCTACCTAAAATTTAAAATTATTAGTAATAGTTCAATGATTATTTTTTAAAATATTTCAATTTTTTTCTTGTAATCTTTTAGGCTCAGATATAGCAGTCTACACAGCTAATCTACTTCTTTGTAGTTTGTTGGTTTCTATTTATTTAAGAAGGAAAATCATGTTGCAACTTTCCCTTATATGGTATAACTCAAAACAGTTGCGCCATCATCCAACTATGACCCTTCCGTCTTTTTAAAAGCCCAAAAACTAAAACACACACTAACACTACAGTTCTTGTTCCGCGCTTACTTCCAAGGAACCCTAAGGGGACGTAAGTGATACCCCAAGGGAATAACTTACGAGTAATTCGATCCTAAAAGAGAGGATTGGGAATCGCATTGCAGAACGCTGCTCCTAACAAGCTTTGTTACGTCATGAGGAAGAAAACCTAAAGCCACTGATGGCACAGCTGTATGCTTAGAAGGAACGCAGCACTCACCTTGCCTTCCGACCTATTTGTCAACTTGTAGTGTAAATGTGATGTAAACATCTCCCTCAAATCATGTTCGATAATAATTAGGGTCACATTACCAATGAAATACTTACGTTCTATCCTAGTAGTTCGCACTACAAAAACATTACCTTCTTATAACTTGATACAGATTCCCATTAACTTTCAACTAATTCCAAATTCCATTTGGATTTTACAATAATTATTACTTCCAAAATAACCTAACTTTTTATTGTACAGTTATCACTTGAACAATCTGAAATTTAACCTAACAGTCGTTGTTCTAGGTTTATTTCTAGCTTCCGTTGCCAAACCATCACACATCCATCTTCCTTTTAAAAGAGTTTACCACTACACCTCCACCCCCCAATCCGCTAATAAGACTACTGTTTAGCAACTCTGAAATAGTAATAGCCTCTATAGGGTTCATACACGTTATGTGGCAATAATATAATCACGAAACCTAATCTAACTCGTTTCCAGGTTTTTTTAGTATGCGCCGAAGAGATTGGACAATTCTCTACGGCCCTAAAGGGGGGGGGGATTTCACTTAATTTCACGACCCTGCCCTCGTAATTTCTACATCATCCCGGATAATTGGTTGTTTCCCTGGCATAATCTTATATAGTAGTCACAACCCTGTCCTTGCCCTAAATAGGCGGTAATATTCAAATTGAACAACACCAACGTCATCATAACTTTAAAAAATTCTAAAGGCTTCCCTTATATGCGACGAGAGGCTAAACGTTTCAGTTTGTAGCCTACATAATGGCAGGCTGAAATGAGAATAAATGCCTGTAGCAAGAGACTAATTGCTACAACCTCTTACATACAACTGATAAAACAAAATACACTGAAATCTCAGTTACTGGCCTTTATAAATAACTTAGGCACCATCGCGAGCGCACGCGCACACAGTTAAATGTGCGTTACGATTTTTCGTGTTAACTTTCTACCGCACGTGGTCCAGGATTTGGGTCGAGAAATAGTAACGGCATTGTGGCAGGAAGAACCTAATTCTTCGACTTCACCAACTTCATATGAAGCCTTTAAGCTCGTCCCACATACCAAACAATTTTATTCGCCATTTTCTCACGCGAATTAAATTATTTAGAGTAATATAACGAGTCAATCATTCTTATATAGGGCAACGATTCTACAACTAGTTTGTTGTCTTTTTAGGTCATTATTAAACTTATGTCATAAATAAATAAAACCAACAATCTCTCTATCAATAATAACACATGAGTTGAAAACAACATCAAATTAGTTGTAGAAATATTGATCTATTAAATACGATTATATAATCTTTAATGACTCGTTAAAAACAACCGTCATTGATGGCTCGTTAGCTACCGGTAAGTAAAGTATTGTAAACCAATTATACTAACTATATGTAACCTAAAATTCTTAATATACCTATCCTATCTTCACTTCAGCTAGGAATATTTGTATATATTTCAGTACGTTTTTCTGATTTTCCTAGTATTAAATAATTTTTCTTTGTTGACGAGTTTCGGAATAACTTCATTTTCAAAATTTTTACAATTAAGTACTGTGAAGGTTTAAGGATAGAGTTATTCAAAAACGCGTCAATTACAGAAAAGTATTTAATGTTAGGAAAGGCAATATATATATATATATATATATATATATATATATATATATATATATATATATATATATATATATTATAATTTAAATAGTATAATTTATATAGTATGCACACACACACACACACACATACACATACACATAATCTATTTCCTATTTTGTTTGTTTCTGCTCTTTTGTCTAATCTAACTGTATTTTGTTTTTCCTGTAGAGAAAACCTCAAATTACGGGCATCTGTCCCTGTGGCAAGCACGGACATGGAGGAACGAAACGGAGTCGTCGCGTCACAAGGAAAAGGAGGTAAATATTTTGTAATTGTCCAACTAACACGACGCCTTTATAAACCACACTTACTGTTAATTAGCTCACCATATTGTTGTGCTTATACTCCGGCAATGTATTATTCCTCCGTACAATTAGTGTCACCAGCTATTGATTATTTACCTCAGTGTAACTGTTGCCTTCTAACGACTGTGTTAGAGAAATGTGCTTTATTTATTTAGAGGTTTTTGTTATTCATTTTTTCTTGCAGCCAAGCTGTTTTCTTTTTAATTTATATTTTAATGCACTACGAAAGTGCTCTTATTATTGCATTGCTTTTTCGTTAAAAATATAAAAACAGAATCTGAACCAAATATTGGAAAAGGTATAAAGTGCTACTCTTCAGGACGAAATTTAAAACCATCGACACGCTTGTGTAGTATTATAAGATAAAACCCGTTATTTAAACACATTTGCATTTTTCCTGAAACATGTACACCTACAGAAAGATAAATAGATATCATATTTTAAATTTCTATTGTTACATTACTTAAAAGTAGTTTCAATAATAAAAAATCAATATAAGAGGAAGTAGATTTTTTGTTTTATGTAATATTTGATAATATGTAGCCAGGTTTAACACTATTTTTTTGTAATTTTATGTAGTTATATAGTGATAACGTATGTTTAGTATGACGGACAGGGATCCTGGGTTTATTGTATTTTATTTGATCCATACACACGATCGCGCACGTTTTTGTTTACTAGTAACTTTCTCTTTTCCCTAATAAACACAACTGAAGATTTGAATCTGTGCATCTGTGATTGAAACCTTTGTGTTGTTACAGGTCTGTCCGAAGACGCAAGTTGAATGTGAGGAACTGGCTTAAGGCTCCAAGGACGCGCCTGATTATATACAAGGTCAAACACGAGTAGTAAAATGGGTAGTGTTAGTTCAATATGTTTTGCTTAGTTCAATAAAATGTGGTTATTTTATTCGCTAACAAGTTTTTTTTTTTAATTTACAAGATTATATACAATATACGTAGTTTAAATTCCAATCTGGCTCTTAAATTTATCGCATATCTACCGATTATCTATGACTTTTTTACAATTACGATGTCTACAGACATGGGAAGCTGGAGTTATGAGAACATATTTTAGTGACTAAGAGTCTGAATTCAGAAATATTATTCGAATAACAAAAAGGATTTTGAACCAAATGGTTAGGTTGTGTGTGAATTCGTCCGAGTGGGCATAAAAAATATAATATAAAAGGAAAACAGTTTAATACTGTTATGAACGGAGTAGAATGGATGACTTTTCTAGGAGCCTTCAAGAACCACTGGACAGGTTGATGGTTGCAGTAACTGGTGTCTACGTATAAGTTCCCTTTCTGAGGGTTTACAAACCGCGGACGGCAGAGGTTCGGGTTCACTACCTCGACAGAACTAATCAGAGGGGTATTCTGACTATACAGAAAACCAGATCATTCGGTAGGTTTAACTTCGGTAGTTCTAGAAGGGCGGGCGAAACCGTAGCCTACTGGTCGGAGACCCGTCTCGTGACCAGCCTAGGCCTTATAGTAACCCTCTTGAGCTCTTACTCTCGGAGGTCTTGGCTCCAAACTTCTTGATCCTGGTCATGCAAGAGAGCTGGTTTAAGCAGCCTATAGTTTGAGGTTGCATTCTTGGAACCAATGGGGTTCGTTCGATATAGATAGTCCCTTGGAACCTATTCAGTTGTGTGAACCCGGTCAGGAACATGAGGTTGACTCCAACAGTCGAAAGACTACTTAAATCATAACTACCTTTTCTATGAGATGAAAGTGAATTATGCCTTATTTGTTCTATTGAACAAAGACAGATCTCGAAACTTTCGCGTTAAACGAGTTCACCCATCTACAGGCGAATATACCATAAATATTGCAGAAAAGGCTTTCTTATCACGAAGAAAAGTATAAGATTCTGAGTAGTGATAAAAATGCATTCTAAACAAAGACAAAATTAATTAAATGAGATAACGGTTGACCATCGAGTCAAAGATATTTATTTTAATAGTGCAACATTTCGGGAACTAGTTCGTTGACCCGATCAAACCTGTTGTGATATAAAAATAGCCTTACATTTAACATTCAAATTTATAATGTGAGAAGGCAAAATATCAAACCACCAATACTTCACTAAGAACTTCTTTCCTTAGGAAGTGGAGTAAAGTAAGGTATTAGCGTAGCATAGGGGGTCGATATTTTGCCTACTAACATAGCACATTTGAATCATGATTCATTTAAAGGACTTTGTTTTTTTTTAGCACAACAAGCTTGATCGGGGCACGTTGCATTATTAAAATTAATATATTTGACTCTATCATCAACAGTTTTCTCATATATTTAATACCTAGTTCGACGACCTAAATAAACATGAATTGAAAGAAAAAATTATTTAAAACCTCGGTAACCCTATATAGTCCTTAAAAGCTTCGTTAAGTATTGAAACATAAACATAACCTCACTTGACAAACATAGGATACTTCAGTATGTATAAGATATATTAAAATATTGTTTCAACCTATCTGGTTAGGATAGATTCGGTTTTCAACGAAAAATAAATACTAATCTACGATCTAAATGCATGCCTTGCGTGAAACTTTGTCTCAGTTCCGTTCAGCAATGCAAAAACGTAGCCTATACAAAAATTCACTTTTCGTCTCATCGCTTGTTAATAGGTTACTTTTTTTTGCTAAAGTTCATTTTCTTTAGGTAAAAGTTAAAGTAGTGTTACTCAAATCTCACAAAAATTAGTCTTTAATACGAACACAACACAAACTAGTTTCAGCGACGAAGTCGCCTTCCTCAGTGCTTGGCTACTACTTCAACACTAGTTGCTAGAGTAACACTACTTTAACTTTTACCTATGTGAATAGTTCTCACTAGCTAAGCTCTAAATAACTGAATATTATTCATTTTCTTTCTTTATTACCTAACAGGATACTCTGTAGCTATACCTTAACATATCTTAACTGTGGATGGGTGACTTCCGTTTAATACAAAAGTGCCCAGCTATATTCCCGCTGCATTATGGGGATATAGACCTCTCATGGAACTGAGAAGAAAGAAGAAATCATTGCACGATTGTAAAGGGCCGTTTCCCTGAAGTAAACACAGAGATATCCTTGAAACAAGTTTAATCCTCTTTAAAACTTCATATGGTTTTTAAAATTAAAACCATCATTAAAATGACGCTTTTATAGATTAAATTTTATTGTGAATATATTTGTTGATAAAGTCTTACCGTTTCGAACCTGGACGCTGTACGCATGTCGCAATTAACTGCCGGTGGTGTTAATGACTGTCTGGGTTTTTACAAACATGCTTTCATAACTCTGTTTGGCTGCCACATCTTTTTAAAGCTTAAACGCTAATTTTAAATTCTCTGTGAAGGAGATAATGTAATCTTGGCTTACAAAAAGTCAACTAAAATGGAACGATTAACCCTTTCAGCAAAGAAGTCAAGAGCAATTTGGTTTCTAGTTAGAAAAACAATGCAGAAGCTTTTATGTTATAAACTTTAAAGCAAAACGTCGACTACGCTACAACATATCAACTGTAAAATATTGCTGTAAAATATTCGTGTATACGTTCACTGTTCCTACACATTCTCAGTGAGATTAACGTCGGCTACGCTAAAACATACCAACAGTAAAATATTGCTGTTTGTGTATTCGTGTATACGTTCATTGTTCCTACACATTCTCAGTGGGATTAACATCGGCTACGCTAAAACATACCAACAGTAAAATATTTCTGTTTGTCTATTCGTGTATACGCTCTCTGTTCCTACACATTCGCAGTGAGATTAACGTCGGCTACGCTAAAACATAAAAACAGTAAAATATTGCTGTTTGTCTATTCGTTTATACGCTCTCTGTTCCTACACATTCTCAGTGAGATTAACGTCGACTACGCTAAAACATACCAACAGTAAAATATTCCTGTTTGTCTATTCGTGTATACGCTCTCTGTTCCTACACATTCTCAGTGGGATTAACGTCGGCTACGCAAAAACATACCAACAGTAAATTATTCCTGTTTGTCTATTCGTGTATACGCTCTCTGTTCCTACACATTCTCAGTGAGATTAACGTCGGCTACGCTAAAACATACCAACAGTAAAATATTGCTGTTTGTGTATTCGTGTATACGTTCATTGTTCCTACACATTCTCAGTGGGATTAACATCGGCTACGCTAAAACATACCAACAGTAAAATATTCCTGTTTGTCTATTGGTGTATACGCTCTCTGTTCCTACAGATTCTCAGTGAGATTAACGTCCGCTACGCTAAAACATACCAACAGTAAAATATTGCTGTTTGTCTATTCGTTTATACGCTCTCTGTTCCTACACATTCTCAGTGAGATTAACGTCGACTACGCTAAAACATACCAACAGTAAAATATTCCTGTTTGTCTATTCGTGTATACGCTCTCTGTTCCTACACATTCTCAGTGGGATTAACGTCGGCTACGCAAAAACATACCAACAGTAAAATATTCCTGTTTGTCTATTGGTGTATACGCTCTCTGTTCCTACACATTCTCAGTGAGATTAACGTCCGCTACGCTAAAACATACCAACAGTAAAATATTCCTGTTTGTCTATTCGTTTATACGCTCTCTGTTCCTACACATTCTCAGTGGGATTAACGTTGGCTACGCTAAAACATACCAACAGTAAAATATTCCTGTTTGTCTATTCGTGTATACGCTCTCTGTTCCTACACATTCTCAGTGAGATTAACGTCGACTACGCTAAAACATTCCAACAGTAAAATATTCCTGTTTGTCTATTCGTGTATACGTTCATTGTTCCTACACATTCTCAGTGGGATTAACATCGGCTACGCTAAAACATACCAACAGTAAAATATTTCTGTTTGTCTATTCGTGTATACGCTCTCTGTACCTACACATTCGCAGTGAGATTAACGTCGGCTACGCTAAAACATACCAACAGTAAAATATTGCTGTTTGTCTATTCGTTTATACGCTCTCTGTTCCTACACATTCTCAGTGAGATTAACGTCGACTACGCTAAAACATACCAACAGTAAAATATTCCTGTTTGTCTATTCGTGTATACGCTCTCTGTACCTACACATTCGCAGTGAGATTAACGTCGGCTACGCTAAAACATACCAACAGTAAAATATTGCTGTTTGTCTATTCGTTTATACGCTCTCTGTTCCTACACATTCTCAGTGAGATTAACGTCCGCTACGCTAAAACATACCAACAGTAAAATATTCCTGTTTGTCTATTCGTGTATACGCTCTCTGTTCCTACACATTCTCAGTGGGATTAACGTCGGCTACGCAAAAACATACCAACAGTAAAATATTCCTGTTTGTCTATTCGTGTATACGCTCTCTGTTCCTACACATTCTCAGTGAGATTAACGTCCGCTACGCTAAAACATACCAACAGTAAAATATTCCTGTTTGTCTATTCGTTTATACGCTCTCTGTTCCTACACATTCTCAGTGGGATTAACGTTGGCTACGCTAAAACATACCAACAGTAAAATATTGCTGTTTGTCTATTCGTGTATACGCTCTCTGTTCCTACACATTCTCAGTGAGATTAACGTCGACTACGCTAAAACATTCCAACAGTAAAATATTCCTGTTTGTCTATTCGTGTATACGCTCTCTGTTCCTACACATTCTCAGTGAGATTAACGTCGGCTACGCTAAAACATACCAACAGTAAAATATTGCTGTTTGTCTATTCGTTTATACGCTCTCTGTTCCTACACATTCTCAGTGAGATTAACGTCGACTACGCTAAAACATACCAACAGTAAAATATTGCTGTTTGTCTATTCGTGTATACGCTCTCTGTTCCTACACATTCTCAGTGGGATTAACGTCGGCTACGCAAAAACATACCAACAGTAAAATATTCCTGTTTGTCTATTCGTGTATACGCTCTCTGTTCCTACACATTCTCAGTGAGATTAACGTCCGCTACGCTAAAACATACCAACAGTAAAATATTCCTGTTTGTCTATTCGTGTATACGCTCTCTGTTCCTACATATTCTCAGTGGGATTAACGTTGGCTACGCTAAAACATACCAACAGTAAAATATTCCGGTTTGTCTATTAGTGTATACGCTCTCTGTTCCTACACATTCTCAGTGAGATTAACATCGGCTACTCTAAAACATACCAACAGTAAAATATTCCTGTTTGTCTATTCGTGTATATGCTCTCTGTTCCTACACATTCTCAGTGAGATTAACGTTGGCTACGCTGAAACATACCAACAGTAAAATATTGCTGTTTGTCTATTCGTGTATACGCTCTCTGTTCCTACACATTCTCAGTGGGATTAACGTTGGCTACGCTAAAACATACCAACAGTAAAATATTCCTGTTTGTCTATTCGTGTATACGCTCTCTGTTCCTACACATTCTCAGTGGGATTAACGTTGGCTACGCTGAAACATACCAACAGTAAAATATTGCTGTTTGTCTATTCGTGTATACGCTCTCTGTTCCTACACATTCTCAGTGAGATTAACATCGGCTACTCTAAAACATACCAACAGTAAAATATTGCTGTTTGTCTATTCGTGTATACGCTCTCTGTTCCTACACATTCTCAGTGGGATTAACGTTGGCTACGCTAAAACATACCAACAGTAAAATATTGCTGTTTGTCTATTTGTGTATACGCTCTCTGTTCCTACACATTCTCAGTGAGATTAACGTCGACTATGCTAAAACATACCAACAGTAAAATATTCCTGTTTGTCTATTCGTGTATACGCTCTCTGTTCCTACACATTCTCAGTGAGATTAACGTCGGCTACGCTAAAACATATCAACAGTAAAATATTCCTGTTTGTCTATTCGTGTATATGCTCTCTGTTCCTACACATTCTCAGTGAGATTAACGTCGACTACGCTAAAACATACCAACAGTAAAATATTCCTGTTTGTCTATTCGTGTATACGCTCTCTGTTCCTACACATTCTCAATGGGATTAACGTTGGCTACGCTAAAACATACCAACAGTAAAATATTGCTGTTTGTCTATTCGTGTATACGCTCTCTGTTCCTACACATTCTCAGTGAGATTAACGTCGGCTACGCTAAAACATATCAACAGTAAAATATTCCTGTTTGTCTATTCGTGTATATGCTCTCTGTTCCTAAACATTCTCAGTGAGATTAACGTCGGCTACGCTAAAACATACCAACAGTAAAATATTGCTGTTTGTCTATTCGTGTATACGTTCTCTGTTCCTACACATTCTCAGTGGGATTAACGTTGGCTACGCTGAAACATACCAACAGTAAAATATTGCTGTTTGTCTATTCGTGTATACGCTCTCTGTTCCTACACATTCTCAGTGGGATAACGTTGGCTACGCTAAAACATACCAACAGTAAAATATTGCTGTTTGTCTATTCGTGTATACGCTCTCTGTTCCTACACATTCTCAGTGGGATTAACGTTGGCTACGCTGAAACATACCAACAGTAAAATATTGCTGTTTGTCTATTCGTGTATACGCTCTCTGTTCCTACACATTCTCAGTGAGATTAACATCGGCTACTCTAAAACATACCAACAGTAAAATATTCCTGTTTGTCTATTCGTGTATACGCTCTCTGTTCCTACACATTCTCAGTGGGATTAACGTTGGCTACGCTAAAACATACCAACAGTAAAATATTCCTGTTTGTCTATTCGTGTATACGCTCTCTGTTCCTACACATTCTCAGTGAGATTAACGTCTGCTACGCTAAAACATATCAACAGTAAAATATTCCTGTTTGTCTATTCGTGTATACGCTCTCTGTTCATACACATTCTCAGTGAGATTAACGTCGACTACGCTAAAACATACCAACAGTAAAATATTGCTTTTTGGTCTATTCGTGTATACGTTCATTGTTCCTACAAATTCTCAGTGTGATTTTATATTATATAAATCATAAACTTGTGATAGTAAATCTGGTCAAAAGGTAGCCACCCTTCCTTTCTCATCCTGCTTGAGAACGTATCTATTTCGGATAAGCGACTCTGTTCACGCGATGTCATAATTTTACCTATCTCCAGTGCCCGGGGGTAACTTTCCTAAGTAATACCTCATTCCATCTACCTTTTCTTTACAAGGGGTGTAACACGTCCTTATGACCCCGATAGAGAGTAGATATTGGGGTTTTTATATCCCTACCTTATGCTGTGTCCTATTTACCTATAACAGTCATCGCTGTAAAATTACGAACAGAACCTATACCTATAATTAGATGGATTGTAGGTATGTTACGAGCTCCGGATCTGAGGATAAAGAACACTATCTTTCAAACTATGGAAAATGAAAAGAATGTTTTAAATCGGGAAAGCTTGATCTTTGGAGAAAAGCAAACTGAGCCTAATGTTAAAACTTACAACACTCAATACGAAATGCCTTTAGTATTATAAAGCTGCCACGTACAAAAGAGCAAAACGTCATTCTAAATAACTCCCTGGTTAGGAAAGACGACGAACTGTGTCTTAGGCCTTTCCAGGAGTCGTAGCTCCGACGGCAGTCTAGGGAATACTTTCTAGACGTACGTATTCGAGAGTTTATGTACGTTTCGAGAAACATACAGGATAAAATGTTTGGTTTTCAGTATAAATAAATAATAGATTGCAAAATAGAAAAGGAAAATCAAAAACAAATATTTTATTACGTAATAAATAATGCTACGAAAACAGTAAGTAAAATAAGACAGGAAATAAATACTGTCACCAAATAAATAAATAAAGGTCCTGCTCAAAAAATTTGGGTAATATCGTCAAGGATAAGTTAAAGTAGGAAGATATGATCTTGTACCCAACTCACTCACGACGTTCGTCCTTGTTTACCGGGCGTTAGACGGTGGTCCGGCGGAAGTTGTACGATTTACCGCAGCCAGCTGAGTTTTCGCGTCATTCGCACGGAGGTAAAGTGCGTTTCACTGAGGCAACTTGCGAATGCTAACACTTGATCTAGCCTTTTTTGTGTATGCCCATGTTGTTGGCACCACTGGCTGTAAACCTTTGCCATACGGTTGTCACAATTAAAGAATTTTAATTTGACTTCCGTCAATTTTTCAGATTTTAGTAATAATTTACAATGAAATGCATCTAATTAATGTTGGTGAAAATCTTATTTCCTCAAGTAAATAAGAAGTGCTGATCTCCTATGGTTTCAAAATGAAGTAGAATGTTTAGAATTAAGTGGAACCCATAATACGTTGAATACATAAAGATAAGTAGAAACTTCTGAATCTGATTCTACAGCTAAAACCAAGGAAACCCCCTATACACCTAATCATGAAACTGGAGACGATTCCGAAAGACCTTCATGAGTTTTCCTTTACCGAAAGATCTCCCTTGCATTTCATTACCCCTTTAGATACGTTCTATTGACATTTCGGACGTTATTTAAAACACAAAAGATTCTTCAAAATTTACAACTGAAAAAGTGGAAAACAGGTCAATTTAGAGTAGAAAACTATTTTTTGGTTGACATGCAATAGCGTTGTTTAAATGGCCAATACTATCGTCACGATTTTTTCAAAATAAAATTATAGTCGTAAAGTAAAATTAATAAATAAATAATAAATTCAATTAAAATTATAGTAATAAAACTTAAGTCAATAAAGTAAAATACAAAACAATAACAAGTTATAAAAACGTAATTTTATAAACAACGAAATGGCTCTTCCAACAAGTTTGTACTCCTATGATGTTGCTTTTCCATTTACGTCAGATCACACGATCGTATAAAGTCAAATACAAAACAATAACAAGTTATAAAAACGTAATTTTATAAACAACGAAATGGCTCTTCCGACACGTTTGTACTCGTATGATGTTGCTTTTCCATTTACGTCAGATCACAAGATCATAAAGTCATATACAAAACAATAACAAGTTATAAAAACGTAATTTTATAAACAACGAAATGGCTCTTCCGACAAGTTTGTACTCGTATGATGTTGCTTTTGGATTTGCGTCAGATCACACGATCATAAAGTCAAATACAAAACAATAACAAGTTATAAAAACGCAATTTTATAAACAACGAAATGGCTCTTCCGACAAGTTTGTACTCGTATTATGTTGCTTTTCCATTTAGGTCAGATCACACGATCATATAGTCAAATACAAAACAATAACAAGTTATAAAAACGTAATTTTATAAACAACGAAATGGCTCTTCCGACAAGTTTGTACTCGTATTATGTTGCTTTTCCATTTACGTCAGACCAAACGATCATAAAACCAAATACAAAACAATAACAAGTTATAAAAACGTAATTTTATAAACAACGAAATGGCTCTTCCGACAAGTTTGTACTCGTATTATGTTGCTTTTCCATTTACGTCAGATCACACGATCATAAAGTCAAATACAAAACAATAACAAGTTATAAAAACGTAATTTTATAAACAACAAATGGCTCTTCCGACAAGTTTTTACTCGTATTATGTTGCTTTTCCATTTACGTCAGACCACACGATCATAAAACCAAATACAAAACAATAACAAGTTATAAAAACGTAATTTTATAAACAACAAAATGGCTCTTCCGAAAAGTTTGTACTCGTATGATGTTGCTTTTTCATTTACGTCAGATCACACGATCATAAAGTCAAATTCAAAACAATAACAAGTTATAAAAACGTAATTTTATAAACAACGAAATGGCTCTTCCGACACGTTTGTACTCGTATGATGTTGCTTTTCCATTTACGTCAGATCACACGATCATAAAGTCATATACAAAACAATAACAAGTTATAAAAACGTAATTTTATAAACAACGAAATGGCTCTTCCGACAAGATTGTACTAGTATGATGTTGTTTTTCCATTTACATCAGATCACACGATCATAAAACCAAATACAAAACAATAACAAGTTATAAAAACGTAATTTTATAAACAACGAAATGGCTCTTCCGACAAGTTTGTACTCGTATTATGTTGCTTTTCCATTTACGTCAGACCACACGGACATAAAGTCAAATACAAAACAATAACTAGTTATAAAAACGTAATTTTATAAACAACGAAATGGCTCTTCCGACAAGTTTGTACTCGTATTATGTTGCTTTTCCATTTACGTCAGATCACACGATCATAAAGTCAAATACAAAACAATAACAAGTTATAAAAACGTAATTTTATAAACAACGAAATGGCTCTTCCGACAAGTTTGTACTCGTATTATGTTGCTTTTCCATTTACGTCAGATTACACGATCATATAGTCAAATACAAAACATTAACAAGTTATAAAAACTTAATTTTATAAACAACAAAATGGCTCTTCCGACAAGTTTGTACTCGTATTATGTTGCTTTTTCATTTACGTCAGATCACACGATCATAAAGTCAAATACAAAACATTAACAAGTTATAAAAACGTAATTTTATAAACAACGAAATGGCTCTTCCGACACGTTTGTACTCGTATGATGTTGCTTTTCCATTTACGTCAGATCACACGATCATAAAGTCAAATACAAAACAATAACAAGTTATAAAAACGTAATTTTATAAACAACGAAATGGCTCTTCCGACAAGTTTGTACTCGTATGATGTTGCTTTTCCATTTACGTCAGATCACAATATCATAAAGTCAAATACAAAACAATAACAAGTTATAAAAACGTAATTTTATAAACAACAAAATGGCTCTTCCGACAAGTTTGTACTCGTATGATGTTGCTTTTTCATTTACGTCAGATCACACGATCATAAAACCAAATACAAAACAATAACAAGTTATAAAAACGTAATTTTATAAACAACGAAATGGCTCTTCCGACAGGTTTGTACTCGTATTATGTTGCTTTTCCATTTACGTCAGACCACACGATCATAAAGTCAAATACAAAACAATAACTAGTTATAAAAACGTAATTTTATAAACAACGAAATGGCTCTTCCGACAAGTTTGTACTCGTATTATGTTGCTTTTCCATTTACGTCAGACCACACGATCATAAAACCAAATACAAAACAATAACAAGTTATAAAAACGTAATTTTATAAACAACGAAATGGCTCTTCCGACAAGTTTGTACTCGTATGATGTTGCTTTTCCATTTACGTCAGATCACAAGATCATAAAGTCATATACAAAACAATAACAAGTTATAAAAACGTAATTTTATAAACAACGAAATGGCTCTTCCGACAAGTTTGTACTCGTATGATGTTGCTTTTGGATTTGCGTCAGATCACACGATCATAAAGTCAAATACAAAACAATAACAAGTTATAAAAACGCAATTTTATAAACAACGAAATGGCTCTTCCGACAAGTTTGTACTCGTATTATGTTGCTTTTCCATTTAGGTCAGATCACACGATCATATAGTCAAATACAAAACAATAACAAGTTATAAAAACGTAATTTTATAAACAACGAAATGGCTCTTCCGACAAGTTTGTACTCGTATTATGTTGCTTTTCCATTTACGTCAGACCAAACGATCATAAAACCAAATACAAAACAATAACAAGTTATAAAAACGTAATTTTATAAACAACGAAATGGCTCTTCCGACAAGTTTGTACTCGTATTATGTTGCTTTTCCATTTACGTCAGATCACACGATCATAAAGTCAAATACAAAACAATAACAAGTTATAAAAACGTAATTTTATAAACAACAAATGGCTCTTCCGACAAGTTTTTACTCGTATTATGTTGCTTTTCCATTTACGTCAGACCACACGATCATAAAACCAAATACAAAACAATAACAAGTTATAAAAACGTAATTTTATAAACAACAAAATGGCT
This sequence comes from Prosapia bicincta, assembly GCA_036971475.1. Classification (NCBI taxonomy): domain Eukaryota; kingdom Metazoa; phylum Arthropoda; class Insecta; order Hemiptera; family Cercopidae; genus Prosapia; species Prosapia bicincta. The sequence continues at coordinate 136,298,307 of JBAIZL010000005.1, forward strand.
CTTCCGAAAAGTTTGTACTCGTATGATGTTGCTTTTTCATTTACGTCAGATCACACGATCATAAAGTCAAATTCAAAACAATAACAAGTTATAAAAACGTAATTTTATAAACAACGAAATGGCTCTTCCGACACGTTTGTACTCGTATGATGTTGCTTTTCCATTTACGTCAGATCACACGATCATAAAGTCATATACAAAACAATAACAAGTTATAAAAACGTAATTTTATAAACAACGAAATGGCTCTTCCGACAAGATTGTACTAGTATGATGTTGTTTTTCCATTTACATCAGATCACACGATCATAAAACCAAATACAAAACAATAACAAGTTATAAAAACGTAATTTTATAAACAACGAAATGGCTCTTCCGACAAGTTTGTACTCGTATTATGTTGCTTTTCCATTTACGTCAGACCACACGGACATAAAGTCAAATACAAAACAATAACTAGTTATAAAAACGTAATTTTATAAACAACGAAATGGCTCTTCCGACAAGTTTGTACTCGTATTATGTTGCTTTTCCATTTACGTCAGATCACACGATCATAAAGTCAAATACAAAACAATAACAAGTTATAAAAACGTAATTTTATAAACAACGAAATGGCTCTTCCGACAAGTTTGTACTCGTATTATGTTGCTTTTCCATTTACGTCAGATTACACGATCATATAGTCAAATACAAAACATTAACAAGTTATAAAAACTTAATTTTATAAACAACAAAATGGCTCTTCCGACAAGTTTGTACTCGTATTATGTTGCTTTTTCATTTACGTCAGATCACACGATCATAAAGTCAAATACAAAACATTAACAAGTTATAAAAACGTAATTTTATAAACAACGAAATGGCTCTTCCGACACGTTTGTACTCGTATGATGTTGCTTTTCCATTTACGTCAGATCACACGATCATAAAGTCAAATACAAAACAATAACAAGTTATAAAAACGTAATTTTATAAACAACGAAATGGCTCTTCCGACAAGTTTGTACTCGTATGATGTTGCTTTTCCATTTACGTCAGATCACAATATCATAAAGTCAAATACAAAACAATAACAAGTTATAAAAACGTAATTTTATAAACAACAAAATGGCTCTTCCGACAAGTTTGTACTCGTATGATGTTGCTTTTTCATTTACGTCAGATCACACGATCATAAAACCAAATACAAAACAATAACAAGTTATAAAAACGTAATTTTATAAACAACGAAATGGCTCTTCCGACAGGTTTGTACTCGTATTATGTTGCTTTTCCATTTACGTCAGATCACACGATCATAAAGTCAAATACAAAACAATAACAAGTTATAAAAACGTAATTTTATAAACAACGAAATGGCTCTTCCGACAAGTTTGTACTCGTATTATGTTGCTTTTCCATTTACGCCAGATCACACGATCATAAAGTCAAATACAAAACAATAACAAGTTATAAAAACGTAATTTTATAAACAACGAAATGGCTCTTCCGACAAGTTTGTACTCGTATGATGTTGCTTTTCCATTTACGTCAGATCACACGATCATAAAGTCAAATACAAAACAATAACAAGTTATAAAAACGTAATTTTATAAACAACAAAATGGCTCTTCCGACAAGTTTGTACTCGTATGATGTTGCTTTTTCATTTACGTCAGATCACACGATCATAAAGTCAAATTCAAAACAATAACAAGTTATAAAAACGTAATTTTATAAACAACGAAATGGCTCTTCCGACAAGTTTGTACTCGTATGATGTTGCTTTTCCATTTACGTCAGATCACACGATCATAAAGTCATATACAAAACAATAACAAGTTATAAAAACGTAATTTTATAAACAACAAATGGCTCTTCCGACAAGTTTGTACTCGTATGATGTTGCTTTTCCATTTACGTCAGATCACACGATCATAAAGTCTAATACAAAACATTAACAAGTTATAAAAACGTAATTTTATAAACAACGAAATGGCTCTTCCGACAAGTTTGTACTCGTATTATGTTGCTTTTCCATTTACTTCAGATCACACGATCATAAAGACGAATTAACTTGCCGGTCCTCGCCTACTATAGTTGTTCCTTAATGTGGCACTCAAATTACGTCTGCTTCTCATGCCAAATGTACAGGACCCACACATCGTATAATTGAAAAATACTTTCGTGTCTCGTTGACGATAAAAATGTTTGTTTTAAATACTGTGATTCTAAAAGTCATAAGCTTTCTAAACATGTTGGAGGTTTTGATCAGATGTTAACACTGCAAACTAGCAAAATTTCAAAAAAAAAAACAAAATCAAAGAAGTATTTTGTTTTAAAAGTAATTTATAAGTAGTATTTTGTTTCAAACTGCGTTTGTCAAATTATTAAGGCTTTTATATAATTTTTTTTCCATTTGGAAGATCATAATTCTTTATAACATAATACGCCTATCTTTAATGCAGTTATTTCTAGTGTAAAATGTTTCTACTATATTATTTTGGTCAGCCTTAAATTAGTTTGTGTAAGTATTTTCAGTTTCGTTTTGCAATTGTTTTAATAGCATCAATATTCTTATTTTAACGCATGAGAACTGATTTCAAATAACGGCTAAAAGCCAAGCGAGGTAATAAATAAGCAGCCAATAAAATGCTACCTTCGCGTGGGCGCTCGTCTATCAAACAGCGCCCCCCACTCATCACCATCCATCACACCCGTTCAGCTATAGTAAAGTGCATAACACAGAGGAATGTGCAGATAGTTATATTTTAAATTATATTCTTTTTAGTTTCCGCAAAGTTCCGTCGTTATTTCTTGTTCGAACAGGTTTTTCTAACCTTGTCACATTTCTTGATGGCGTAATTAGATTAGTTGTTGACTTCTTCTTGTGGAATATCCCAAGACTATGCTAGACATTACTGTCCATATATTTTCCAGAAAATGAAATCCAGCATTTTTTTGCTACCTTGGTGTATAGATGAGAAAATTTAGAACTTGAATTGATCTGAAGCTTTCCGGCTACAGTTAATGTCCACCTGGTATCAAAAGGCATTTAATCATCAAAGGTTAACGATAGAGCTTACACTTGACCGTCGCGCAACGTGACGCGGGTTATTAATGCCGACGAGTCGATGCGTCCTTTCTACTGTCCCCCGCCACGCCTCCAAGCAGAGTGGCACACGTGTATTCAACAACCGCGGGTCATCTTTCTTCTGTCCCCCGTCACACCTACAAGCAGTGTTGCACACATGTATCCAGTAACCACGAGCCATCTTTCATCTTTCCCCCGTCACACCTACAAGCAGTGTTGCACACATGTATCCAGTAACCACGAGCCATCTTCCCTCTTTCCCCCGTCACACCTACAAGTAGTATTGCACACATGTATCCAGTAACCACGAGCCATCTTTTTTCTTTCCCCCGTGACACCTACAAATAGTGTTGCACACATGTAACCAATAACCACGGGCCATCTTTCTTCTTTCCCCCGTCACACCTACAAGCAGTGTTGCACACATGTATCCAGTAACCACGAGCCATCTTCCCTCTTTCCCCCGTCACACCTACAAGTAGTATTGCACACTTGTATCCAGTAACCACGAGCCATCTTTTTTCTTTCCCCCGTGACACCTACAAATAGTGTTGCACACATGTAACCAATAACCACGGGCCATCTTTCTTCTTTCCCCCGTCACACCTACAAGCAGTGTTGAACACATGTATCCAACAACCACGGGCATTTTTCCTAAAGCCGGTTGTGAGCACATCTACATCAGCTAATAGATCTTACCCAAGCGATCGTAATTTTTCCGTTATTCCAAGTATCAGGATATCATTCTAACATTTCCTTAATTTTACCTAATTCCATCACTCTTCCTTATCCTCCTTCTTATAAAGTTATGAAACAGGAGGAGATATAATTATACCTCTTTGCTGCTCCTGTAGGATACTAAACTACCCGGCCCTGATCACGTGGTATCATGGCCCCCTCCCCTTATGCACCACCAGTGGGAATACACTATTGCATCCTATTTTTATAATTATTTCCCATCCTTTAAAACAATAATAACCATATTTGCTGACCGTGTTAAAACTAAAAAAAGAAAGATATTCACTGTAATTTAAAAACGCGTCAACGATGGTGCAGCTACGTTCTGGCTAGCTAACTAGGATTAGATGAGAGGCTCGGGACTTGCAAGGTTCACTACATTTCCATTAAATACACATACATCTTAGTCACTACTACTCACCACATGCGAACATGTATTGATTAATTGCCGTAAATACATACCTGCAACAAACACAGTGTGGTTAGATTTTAAACAAACCCATATGACTTACTAAAAGAACAACTAATACAAATTTTTTTTAATCGATTCCTACATACGCCAAACCAGATAAATTTTATTTTACTTACTTTTTATTAAATAATTACAATAATTGTATTAATAGATACTTATTTGTACAATTCATTATAAAATGTATTACGTATCATAACCTATGCGTTAAATCAGCTGTTCTCTTACATTAGCACATAACCGACAACATAAAATCGGCCGTTTTATAAAATCATATATTAACACTTATTTCAAGCTAAAATAAGTATTTCAACCCATAAATAGCTATATTGCAAATCTTACTCCTTTTGTGAAACGTTTTTCTCTTATGAAAACTAAAATTAATTAGTTAAATTTTATGAATAAGATAATATTTGAAAACATTTTTAACATAAATTGTCATCCAATACAAGTTTTAAAAAAATGTATCTCGACTTGAGTGAATGAATAAAGAGTATTTTATTAACAATAGAAAATTTGAACAAGAATATATAAGGAGAGTGTGAACTAATAGAAAAATTGAAAAAGAGAAAATGTGTTTAATTTTACATACTTTTCTTGAGTTTACGCTGGTTACCTTTTTGCGATTGCATGTTTCGACTTACTTTGTGTGTGTGTGTGTGTGTGTGTTTGTACGCGCGCGCGTCTCTGTATTTATATACACAAGCATATTGGAGTAAAAGTGTTTATACATTTTCAGTCACCTACAAAATAAATCTTACTATACTGATCTTTTTAATAAATACGTACAACAAACACTAGTAAAAAATTAATATTATATAAATAACATTATAAATAACACATTTCAGTTTTATCATTTTAAAAAAACATACCTTTTTTAAAACATTTGTGTAGCATTATTAGCCATTTATTTAACGTATCTTATTTGAACAACTTCTCGCCACATGTATGTATAAGTACCACCAATCCACGGCTCAGGACAGACGGTTCACACACAGACGTGTAAGAAGTTTAGACCTCTCTATTGTCTCTATGCAAAGGTTGTTCTGAATCGTTTGATTCCCTCTCAATGTAGATACACTATAGATCTCCCCATACACTAGAGTTAGGTGGTTTGGAGAACTTCCACTTCTCCAAAAACAGATATTACTACCCTACTGTTCATAAGTGGCTAGAACAACGCCCTAGTAGCTCGAAACGACCCGTTGACATTCCAACTTGGCCACCGCTAAATATACCATAAACTTTAATCAGGATCCCCCGTAGTACTTTACCTCTTCCCCAGCCTTCTTCAGTATACCATATAGGTTAAACTATTTGCACGAAATTAGTCTTATGTCATTCTATATGTTACAGTTATTCCTAAGTCACTTGTAATTAGCTTGCGAGTTACATTGTATTCAAGTTTAGTTGCTTGAAACTAATGTTGTCTTTTAGCCCTATACATTTAGTAATTAGGTCACTATTCTTGTAATTAAAAAAAAAAACTATATTATAGTTGCATACATGTATTGTACCTAAACAATAACATTTAAAAAAAATAAGTCAATTCCTACTTAAATGCCAACAAAAAAATTTTCACAATAAATTGAACACAAACGATGATCAATGTCGAGTTATTTTAATATTATAAAAGCAACGTTTCTGTCACATTTCTGGTGGCCCTTTTCAAGCTTTAAAATCTAAAAACATAAAACAATAATCGTAATAATTTAGAAATTAGATACACAATAATATTACAAGTTCAAACACAATTTCAAACATACAAGCACTGGATAAAAGTTAGGCAATAGCAATCAGTGCTTACACAATCACGTTTATACTAATAGAGACGAACAACAGCAAGTTATAATAAACAATCAATCACATAAGGCAGCGGTATTCAAAATATCATTTAATGAATTTGAGATAGTTATTAAATACTCTTTTCAAATTATCAGTATCTGAAAGTCTATTAACACTTTTCAACATAGTTATATAAATCATTTCTGACAATAATTATTTTTGTTTGTTGTTTTTTTTATCCAAACTTTTAACTCTGTCAAAATAATAATAAACTCGGCATTGGTCATAGTTTGAGTTCAATTAATTGTTAAATTTCCATGCCTTAGAAGCTAAATCCATTTGAAAAAAAAAATTATTTTAGTTGCTTTTTAATAAACACTTGCAATTAATATAAGTAAAGGAACATAGCCTATGCGTTGAAAACAGCTGTTGTACTACATAATCTATAACATAAAATCCATTGTTTTATGAAATCAAATGTTATCACTTATTGAAATAAAAATACGATATTACTGGTGGATATATTATTGCTGTATTAGCAATTGTTACCATAAAAAATTTCAAAAAAACTTCAGTTTTCCAAAAAAAATAGACGTCCAAGCATTTTAAATTTAATTTTGTATGCACAATATTACACTGTACTAAATTAAAAAATCTCTATTCAAGGCTATATAACTTTAACATGAATAATTTAAGAAAAAAAGTTTTTGGGAGCAAAATCAAAGGCGATGAAATCATAGGATATCAGGTAAACTAAAAATTGAAATTGTGCGTTTAATAAAGATAACTAGGTAACGATGAAGCAAACTGATATTGCTTTGACCATTTATAAAGTAAGCTTAAACCAAACGTACAAGACCTTGCACAATTATCCGCCCCTGATAGCGTGTGGGTCGCTCAACATGAAAGCTAATTTAGTGTAACAAGCTTCTCACATTTACGGCAGCGAGTTGTGTTTACCTTGGAGAATTGTGAGCACTGCTCAGGTACAAACCACGTACCTATTGCCACCAGAATAAGCACCTTCTCCATAGGTCTCTGTGAGTTACCTGACCCAAAAACTGTACTACTTATGGAGCTGTGCTAAATAGATTTTGATATACGATAGTTGTATCGTAGTAATACGAGAAATAGCTCATGGAAAACGTATAGGTTACCATTACTGAAGCAATAGTACGTAATGTTGGGGCACTAACCGAAACTCTTTGTACAACAGGTACCGTCACAGACGTTTGCAATGGCCTACATTGTAGGGGAAGTCGACTCCTATAAAAGTTTTGATTTCTTATTTTTTTCTGTTTGTATTTTCTGCTAATACCTAATAATTGCTCCTCGCAGGAGACTATGTAATGGAAGAAATGAAGAGATATATGTTTTTAGGTTTCGATCTTAATTCCATCCTCAATAAGAATAAACCATAAATCAGTTTGTGCTTTCTGATATAAAGACTACAGGTAATTGCGAGGTTCTGCTACGTTATACTCACAGCGTCGGTGGATATTTACCTTACCCACGCTGCTCTAAGTTTATTAATCATGTCCCTTTACACTCCGCCGCGAGACGGTCTGTACACGGACACGACCCACGTGACCCACTATCCTTCTCGATCTCCCAATACCAGGATATGTACTTCAAGACTGTGATTAATCCATCTTCGCATGTTCGCATGAACATTTTGTTCTGTTCTCCCTTTTTTTCTCACTCAGAGAGAGAGAGAGAGAGTAATTTAACTTTAACTAACGCCTACAATTATCTTGTACAGTCCACCCTTATCGTTAATATTAAGAATAATCAAATTGTCTAAGGTCTTTAAAAACATAAGCTAACAATGATGAACCATCAACAAAATATAAAAGCTGATCTTCAAATGTCACGAAAGGGCGTGCATTCTTGAAAATGGTCAATGGTAAATTGAAATGTGGGGGGAAATAGCTGTTTTGTTTGAAATAGCTTGAGAAAGTTTTACTGTTTCACCAAACGTTTAGGCTTGCCAGAGACGTTCAACTCAGAACACTGTGTTGAAACGGGAGGAAGGTCTAGTAGAAGAAATAAAAAATAATGAATATACGATAAAATGAACTCTAGAAGTTATTGTTTATAATTATAGCAAACCATTCAAGTAGTTATTTAAATAGGATGCAGTGTCTAAATGTAAGGTGCATAAATTGCTTTTCACAAAAGTTTAGCTCTTGCTGATAACAGGGTTGGGGCAAATAGAGTGAATAATGAACGAGCAGTGTCCCGTGGGAAGCAGCTTTACCTGTAGGAAGCGATCAACTGCACGTCATTGTGATTGCTGTCTTAGTGAAATTAATTTCCATAATTCCCCTGGAATATCAATGTATCGGTAACCGCAATACAAATATTATGATTGAGTTACAAATTAATACATGGCAAGCGTTATTTCCAAGACAATTTGAAAAGGTAAACAGGAAAATGTAATTTCAACTGAAATAATTTCTTTTGAAAGTTAATTTCCAGGTTATGTTTTCTCAAAATAAGATCGTAGAGTTTATTTTCATTTTATAAAAAAATAATTAAAACACCACTCTTATTAATTTGAGAAATCGCATTGATAGTATTTGTAAAATATTTATACCTTTTAGTTCTTAAAAAATTTCACAGTACGTTATTTATTTGAGAATCTATCTAGCTAAAACAAAATTGTTTACAGTTTACTTGTATTTACCTTGCGTCAGTATTATACCTTTATGATAATATATTAGTACAACTTACAGCTTATTTTAATTAATATTATCTTTATACAAATAGGCCAGTATAAAATATCAAGCCTCAAACTAGCGTAATTTCAAAATTTATTTCAACAATCGGATGTTGTTTGGTTCATTGAGATTTTCATGTAATAATCAAGAGCTGCATTATGTTCATTGCTAGCCGCCATATATTTAGGAAAGTGACAGAGGATAATGTGAGCAGTTGGATACCGTGTATCTCAGATTTCTACCACGGTCCATAAATGAGTCGAAAGTATTCCAAAATCTTCTACAAGTGATAACATAGAAGCACTCCCCCATTACGTAGTCTAGGCCTGCTCCTTACGTCTTAAACAACAGCCGGTAGGTTTATCCCACGTAAAGTACTTTTCGTCTCGGAAGTTTAGACGATTTCTCAAAATGCATATTTTTATATGCTCAGGTTCGGATCTGTCATCAATAGTATATTTATATTTAGATTAGTTAATAATAAATTTCGCCAAAACCTAAACGCGGTGGAAAGAAAGGTATTCCTCCTCCGTAGGCATGAACAGCTGATTTCGATAATTTAGGACAGGTGTGGATGCGGTAGAGTCCGTGAAACGTGATCGATCTTGTGTGTTATCGGTTGCTTATATAAATGACCTAGTGTTGCTTCAGCGCGCTTCAATAAATTATTTCCTACAGAAACAATTTAGTTTTCACTCATCGTAGTAGTATACAAGTGCTCAAGGCCAGGACAAGTTACCTTGGGACAAGGGGAGCGCTTTAACTACAGTTCTAGAGCTACTCAGGATTAGTAGAACCTTCTAAACGGCCGGTTTACCGCTGATAAGGAGTTACAGGTCTACAGATTTTACTAAAAGATTCGGCCATTAACAGAGGGTGTGTTGGGGACATCAAATCATGTCGCTACATTCCCTGCATATATTTCCACCGTTTCTCACAAACCCTCCCCGTCTTACCCATCCTTGGAAAAGAAAAAATAGGACTTGTTTCAACTTCTTCTAGTACTTTTTTTTATATCAATAGAAGTTCTTCTAGGACTTCTTTGTATGAGCTCCTTTACAGAAACATTCCAACCTCTCAAAGTCTCTGTACACGTGAGTCATCCCAAATTTCAGACTAGATGAGATTTGTCTTCAAAAAAGTTATAGGAAACGCTCCTCATTTTCATACCAGATGATAACATCCTTATTGGGATCTTGCATACCCAAAAACTAAACTAAACGTAACTTTGAGAAGGATCCAGTGCCATGCCTAATGAAGAAAATTTAGGAATCTACTGCCTGGAGTGTAGTAAGCGTCCTCTGAAATATTTAGGCCAAACAAAAAAAAATATTAAAACTAGGGCTAAAGAACATTTTTTAACGGTAAATATAACAGACCAGAAACCTGTGATGGCGAAACATTGTTTAGACGGAAAGCACAAATTTCAAGAAGATAATCTAAACCTTTTAAAAAACGTTGTTAAGTGTAGTAAATTGTACTTTGTATAATATAGGAATAAAAATAATATTGTAAGTAATGAGTCAGGCCTTATTCAAAATTCTATATTAACATAATTAGTGTAACACAAGAAAAATTTATTGTAACCTTTTGGTTAAAATCTTGACATAATAATACTGTAATATTATTTATCTATATTGTTTATATGTAATGTGTATGGATAGAAATTTTATTATAATGAGTAAGGTGTAAAATGTCTATTTATTTGATGTATCATGCTCGAAGTAATGTTAATAATTATTGTTTTGAGAGGTGGGCGTGGCAACGCCCACACTATAAATATAGAAGTGTAACCAAACTATCACCTTAGTTGTAAATTAGAATTGGTAGCAGCGACACTCACTGAAGATGATGACTTTGTCATTGAAACGCGTATGAGTCAATAAATGTTTGATTTGTTAGTCTTGAGTATAACTGTTATTTGTTTTCACATAATCTCACAAGTTAAGGTCAAAGAATAGTTGCATAAACATGGCACTTAAGTCAATGGACCTTAATTTACTACATAAACTAAAATTGAAAGTAAGGTTATTATCAGATAATATTTGGTTTTTGACTAGTTGTAGAAGAAAGAATTTATACCCAAATTTCATGAAAGTGAACATTCCCACAAGTAATTTCTCAACAAGACAAGTGGAAAATGCAGCCAAATGACTTTGTCAATGAAACGCGTGAGTCAATAAATGATTGATTCGTGAGTCTTCGCTATGTCTTTATTTGTTTCTGAATGTTAGTTAGCCTAAATAGTTTACTAACATCATGGTGGTAGTTTTGAAGAAGGAACGTAGCAATCAGAGAGTCTTTTTCTACTGAACTGACCAATTAATGAAGCTTTTTCTGTCGAACCTTGACATTTGCCTCGACAAACAGCTTTTTCTAAAGATTTATTGATCTGGCTTGGCCAATAAAACATTTAACTTGCATTTTTCCGTAATACACTTCACTTGCAATATTAATGGAAAGACTGAGTCACTTGTTAAATATACATATTGTTTTAAAATATATATAAACCTAACTGTGTATACCTGCAATTACAAATTCAATAAATAACACAATCATATGGTTTGTTACACGAACATAAGCATGAGACCTGTGGAATGACTAAAAGTATCTTGCAACCGCGTCATTATTAATGTGCCATTTAATCCTTGAGGATGTAATTAATGGTATAGACTATATTTTTACACGGATTTTTACACACACACACACACACACAAACAAACACACACACACACACACACACACGCACGCACGCACGCACACACGCACACACACGCACGCGCGCACGCTCCTATATAAGTTTTATTGAATATAAATTGTTTTATAATATAGATAAATTTAAAAATCATGTAACAAATTTACTTAAATTTATTATTTAAATTTAGGTGTAATTGATTTTCATACTTTGTTATATAAATTTATCTTTTTGTTAATGAAAGCATTTGTTTTTAATGCACACAATGTAGACGCAAACAGAGTAATACGGCACTGTGTAGGCAATCTAACGCCATCTTTAAAATTTAATGAAAGTAAGGCCAAGAAAAGTATTTAAAAATAATTTCTTTGTCTTTAAAAACTGTAAACATATGGTTAACGGCTGTTCTGCATTGCAGTACGTTGTTTGCTCTCTTTGCTTAGACACTCAACAACAGAGATTTAATAGTGAATAACAATTGATTGAATAGTATATTATGTAAAGGACTACACATTTATAATAGGTCGGCATTTGGAAATTTTCATACAGTGTGTGAAATGCGTCAGCCGTAATATCAGATCCACGAAATATACGAACTATCTGAAAATGATTACATAAAACGACAGTAGAAATTGAAGAAATAATTGTTGAGCGAGTTTCTACGCACTATATGTCTACACAAACATCATGAAACCACATCATAGGCACGTCACCACCTATTCCCTACCATGAGGTTTTGTATCTACCTTAAACCTATATAAGAAATAAACCTTATAACAGTCATACTGATTATAATAGATATTTTATGTTCTATCTATAAGACTTTAAATTAAAAAAAAAAACTTTAATTCTATAAAACTTGAAACAATATTTATCAAGCTCTGAATGTTAGTCTGCCTAAATAGTTTAGTTTTGAAGAAGGAACGTAGCAATCAGAGAGTCTTTTTCTACTGAACTGACCAATTAATGAAGCTTTTTCCGTTGAACCTTGACATTTGCCTCGACAAACAGCTTTTTCTAAAGATTTATTGATCGGGCTTGGCCAATAAAACATTTAACTTGCATTTTTCCGTAATACACTTCACTTGCAATATTAATGGAAAGACTGAGTTACTTGTTAAATATACATATTGTTTTAAAATATATATAAACCGAACTGTGTATTACCCGTCATTATAAATCCAATAAATAAACACTCCTTAAGCTTTGTTACACGAACATAGCATGAGATCTGTGGAATGACTAAAAGTATCTTGCAACCGCGTCATTATTAATGTTCCATTTAATCCTTGAGGATGTAATTAATGGTATAGACTATATTTTTGCACGGATTGTATTCCTGTCATTTATTTTGTCAGTTCATAAAGTTAAAAAGTGTAAAGACCCTTGTGAAACTTGTGAACAGAATTACATCTGTTTAGTTAATAATGCTTTAAACAATTTCAACACATGTTTTAAATTTTTTATGAACAAGGTAGAATATTTATTATAATAAAACAGTAATATGTTAACACTTGAGTATCCCATTTGTGTTGATGTGGGATATAATTTGCGTTACAAAAGTATAGTATATTCATTTTAATTATATATATGAGATAATTTCAAACGTATTTGTTATAAGTATTAACTATCATAACATTTGTGGTTATACATCAATTATAGTGGTAAACGTGCACACGTACGCATTCACACACACACACGCGCGTGAGCGCGCACGCACGCACGCGCCGACAGACGCATTCACACACGCGCGCGCACGCGCACACGCACTCACGCATCGACGCAGGCACGCACACACACACACACGAGCGCGCTCACACATACACACACACACACACACACACACACACACACACACACACACACACACACACACACTCACTCTCACTCACACTCACCCACACATGCACACAAGCACACACGCACCACTGTTTATCAGTCTCATTATCAGAAACCCAAAATCGTTTCTCTCAAAACAAATTTGTATATATTAGTAATAACTAGTAAAAACCTGTCTGTTCGTGTAAAAAATATTTACAAACGAAACGAAACCTCCTTACCGTTAAAACATTGCGGGATATAATGTTAAAATTTCATAAATCGATTAATTGATACATAAAGAAACTAGTTTCTATTAAACTGTAATAAAAAAAAAACAATATTTGCATCGTTCAATGTATTTTAATCGCACTTCAGGTTGTAAAACACTTCATACAGCTTGGCTCTGCCAACTAATAACTTATGATTTATGGCCCTGAAAAAGATATTGGTAGTAAAAATACCGACATGTAGTTTATGCGCGAACCACCTCTTCTGCCGTCATAATATATGCAGGGGTGTGCTATTATTAAATTTACAAGTCTCACAAAATTAGATCGTTTCAGGCTTCCCCGTTCTTCTAAGAAACTTTATTTCCTTTTACAAATTAGGACTAACTGTGTCAAGAATGGTTTTCCCGCCAGTATTTAGGCTGTAAAAAGGAAAACGTGGCCGTCTCTCAAACTGATTGGTTGTTGTGCATTACCGGCGGCCTAAAGGTCTGGAAGATGCATGACTGACCAGGACGGCTGGAGAAGTAAAAGAAACAGGACGGAAGATCATAACTAGCCAGGACGGCTGGAGAAGTAAAAGAAACAGGACGGAAGAGCATGACTCGCCAGGACGGCTGGAGAAGTAAAAGAAACAGGACGGAAGAGCATGACTCGCCAGGACGTATGGAGAAGTAAAAGAAACAGAACGAAAGAGCATGACTCGCCAGGACGTATGGAGAAGTAAAAGAAACAGAACGGAAGAGCATGACTCGCCAGGACGTATGGAGAAGTAAAAGAAACAGAACGGAAGAGCATGACTCGCCAGGACGTATGGAGAAGTAAAAGAAACAGAACGGAAGAGCATGACTCGCCAGGACGTATGGAGAAGTAAAAGAAACAGAACGGAAGAGCATGACTCGCCATGACGGTTGGAGAAGTAAAAGAAACAGGACAGAAGAGCATAAGTAGCCAGGACGGCTGGAGAAGTAAAAGAAACAGGTCGGAAGACCATGACTAGCCAGGATAGCTGGAGAAGTAAATGAAACGGGACGGAAGAACATGACTGGCCAGGAAAGTTGGAGAAATAAAAGAAACAGGACGGAAGAGCATGACTAGCCAAAACGATTGGAGAAAAAAGAATCAGGACGGAAGACTATGACGAGTCAGAACGGTTGGAGAAACAAAAGAAACAGGACGGAAGACCATGACTAGCCAGGACGGTTGTAGAAGAAAAGGAACCGAAAGGAAGAGCATGACTGGGCAGGACGGTTACAAAAGAAAAAACTCCTCTACTAATCTAGGCCATGTATACTATGAACTGTCTAACGTGTCTATTACTTAAAATGCTCTACTTTAACAAGGAACTACCTAAAGCTGAGTTGTCTATACGAATGTGGAACATCTGGACTATGAACTGTCTGAGGTGTCTATTACTTTAGATGCTCTACTTTATCAAGGATTTAAACAAAGCTGTGTTGCCTATACGAAAGTGAATCATCTAGACCAGGGGCCTCCAACCTTTTTTACTCAAGGGCCACATTGATAACGTTTGGAGGAATGGCTATATTTCAGGGCAGAAAGTCTAGCAACACCTCCCCCCCCCCCCATACACCCACGACGTTTTTTCTAACTAAGAGCTCAGTGGTGATTTTTGAGATTTTCGTGCTTAGTGTTTGAAGTTGCTATATTCCCTTATAGATCTTTGTTGTTGAGTAACTAAAATTCTTTACGTGATTGTAAATAAAACTACGCCCAAACAAATAATTATATTTGCTATAAAACAATAATTGTTCCGTAGGAGTTTCCAATTAGGCCTAATGAAACCACAGGATGATACCAAACCAAATCTTTTCAATTTACTACAAAATGTACTTTATTGAATTTTAAAGAAAACTGGACAATACATGAGTTTGCAACGTGTGTAAAGCTAAAAAAAACAATTATTTTTTAGTGAAACGATTGCATTTGTTTGCCACTTAACATTTAAGCCCATTTAGGATAACACTTTGTAATTCCGGTCATTAGGATTGATTTCAAATGCTCATCTGACAAGGAAGATCTGTATGTAGATTTAACAAACTTCATTTCTGAAAACGTCTGCTCACACTTGAAGATAAGCAAAAATTTTGTAGATCCAAAAAGAGAAAACATAACTCCAGCTTGGGTTATAATGTTTTAAAGATTTTTGTTGGGAGAGAGCTGTAAAATGTAAGTAGGATACCTTCTTTGTAGCATTCCTGGAAATCAGTCTTGATTGAGACATTGGTTATTAGCTCGATAACTTCAGGCTGCACTTAAGTTTTGACAAGGTTCAAAGTGGTCGAAGTTCGTAGATCCTAAATGGTTCTCGAAAAGTATGAGTTTTTTTCTAAAAGTGTTGACATGTCAGTATAAGTCACAAATTGAAGAGTTTTAATCTTGCAGTTTCAAGTTCAAAAAGTTAATATGTGCCGTGAGGTCAACAAGAAAAGCCAATTTCCATACAAACAGACTGTCAGAAAGTTCAGGTCATGGAAGAGTTCGTTGATGCGACGAGGCTATTTTGGGCCTGCCTCAGGTACCTTGGGGGTAAGAACAACTCTTAGGTAATGCTCTTTGCCTTTACACTTACAGTGCTGACCGCTTACTATCGCTCAATTTTTGATCGCTACTTGTTTACAGCTAGTTTTTACTTATAGAGAAAAGAAGTGGCAATAGAGAGACGATTACTGTACTCATATTTAATGGTAAAAGTGCTTAAAAGGAAATATATTACCAAACCATTTTTTTCCAGTATGCATGCTTTCCGCGGGCCGGATGTGGCCTGCGGGCCGTAGGTTGGAGACCCCTGATATAGATTATGATCTGTCTATTACTTCAGATGCTCTAGTTCAACAACGAATTAACCAAAGTTGAGATGTCTATACGAATGTGGAGTATTTGGACTATGAACTGTCTGAGGTGTCTATTATTTCAGATGCTCTACTTTAACAAGAACTTATACAAAACTGTGTTGCCTGTACGAATGTGGAGCATTTAGACTAGGAACTGTCTGAGGTGTCTATTATTACAGATGCTCTACTTTAACGAGGATTTAAAAAAAGCTGTGTTGCCTATTAGAATGTGGAACATCTGGACTGTGAACTGTCTGACGTGTCTATTACTTCAGATGCTCTACTTTAACAAGGAATTAAGCAAAGCTCTGTTACCTATAGAAATGTTTAACATTTGGACTATGAACTGTCTGACGTGTCTATTACTTCAGATGCTCTACTTTAACAAGGATTTAAATAAAGCTAAGTTGCCTATATGAATGTGGATCATCTGATCTATGAACTGTCTGAGGTGTCTATTACTACAGATGCTCTTCTTTAACAAGGATTTAAACAAAGCTGAGTTGCCTATACGAATGTGGATCATCTGTTCTATGAACTGTCTGAGGCGTCTATTACTACATACAGATGCTCTTCTTTAACAAGGATTTAAATAAAGCTAAGTTGCCTATATGAATGTGGATCATCTGGTCTATGAACTGTCTGAGGTGTCTATTACTACAGATGCTCTTCTTTAACAAGGATTTAACCAAAGCTGAGTTGCCTGTACGAATGTGGATCATCTGTTCTATGAACTGTCTGAGGTGTCTATTACTACAGATGCTCTTCTTTAACAAGGATTTAAACAAAGCTGAGTTGCCTGTACGAATGTGGATCATCTGGCCTATGAACTGTCTGAGGTGTCTATTACTACAGATGCTCTTCTTTAACAAGGATTTAAATAAAGCTAAGTTGCCTATATGAATGTGGATCATCTGGTCTATGAACTGTCTGAGGTGTCTATTACTACAGATGCTCTTCTTTAACAAGGATTTAAACAAAGCTGAGTTGCCTGTACGAATGTGGATCATCTGTTCTATGAACTGTCTGAGGTGTCTATTACCACAGATGCTCTACTTTAACAAGGATTTAAACAAAGCTGAGTTGCCTGTACGAATGTGGATCATCTGGCCTATGAACTGTCTGAGGTGTCTATTACTACAGATGCTCTTCTTTAACAAAGATTTAACCAAAGCTGAGTTGCCTGTACGAATGTGGATCATCTGGCCTATGAACTGTCTGACGTGCCTATTACTACAGATGCTCTACTTTAACAAGGAATTTAACCAAGCTGAGTTGCCTATACGAATGCGTATAATCGGACCGTGGAACGAATCAACCGGGGTAGGAGACAAGTAGTGTTTGAATGAAACCTCTCCGTATATAAAAGTATTAATAATACCTCGTAATCATGGTTACTATAACAAATTGTTTTGCACATATTGGAAACACGTTTTGAACCTTCTGAATAAACCTCGTTAAATAAATTACCCTAATAAGTTATACGACAAATAATGTCATTTTGTAATTTTGTGTCTGCGTGTTTCTGAAGAATATTAGCAACTGACCTTGAAGATGCGATGAAATTATTGCCGTAGGCAGATCACAATGCAATATTCATGGATTGCACATCTGTTTTATAAACTTTATAACATTTTTGTCTAGAATTGTCCAATTTAATTAAATTTGCATGTGTCTTATAAAAGAGTATTATATGCCTAACTCAGCATCGTTACCATTGGCAGAGTAAACCCTTGTTGAAACCAACTTGCGCTGTTCCTTTGTCAAAGCTCCGGCTTTGGGGACGTCTAATTGACAACAATCGCACGTATCTGGATGACAACGTGAATATAAACATCTGACTCGTATGTGGAAAGGAACGCGCCAGGAATTCATTACATTAAATAGAAATTTGCTTGCTTCCAAATCCAGTGTTTAAGTTTAGCGATGTGACGTCACTTCCGAACATCGTTCGGGGAAATCCAAAAGGGCGACAAATTCGGTGGCACGAAAATGCGTACAGCGATATATGCGTAAAAGAGGAAACAACAGCAATTGACGAGGGTAAGTCGTAAATTTGACAAGCGGAAAAAAAGCGTACAAACCAAACTCCAGTTGTCAACCCAGGTCATCTACCCCTAAACTATTTGCTAATAACTTTCAAGGTTTTGGATTGGGTCAAAAAATGGTTTCACCTTTGTCAGTGGTCATTTCGCTTTTAACTGTCGAGGTGATAAGCTCGATTTAATCGAAAGTGACTTATCAAAAGAGGTTGAAACTTTGACTCCTATGCACATGAGACTGGAGGAAAGAGAAGAAAAACAAAGTAGCTTTTTAAAAAAACTACAAAAATACCTAGGTATTGGAAACTAATGTCTTGTTTAGGATCTCTTTCCTAAATGCAAAACAATGGATTAGATTAGACCCAAGAAATCAGATAGTAAAATCAAATAAATTGGTTAAGTTGTAATATAGATTAAAATGGAAAAAAATTCTGTAAAATGAAACAATTTTTTTTTTTTAATTAAAAAAAACAACAACCAAAATTACCGAGGCTACAAGCTGATTTTAAACACCAGAAAAAGAAAGTGCAAGATATATCTATCATTTTGCCAGTCCAAACCTCGGAAAGTTGTGATGTAAATCAGGTATAACAGATGACGTTTTAGAGGATCTCTAGTGCCGAGAAACTAAGCGACATCTATGTTTAGCTCAGAGGTAAAATCATTTAAGTAGCCCAATGATTTTAAAAGATCCGTGTTCGCCTAAAATTTGCACGCAAATTTTGCCTGTCACAATGTTCTGACGTCATAGCTTGCCCTCGTCATCTATCAAAACTTGATCCTGTACGCATCTTTAGCAATATTCCTGGTGTATGCATATTTCGTTGTACGTATCTTTCGCAATAATTCTGCTGTACGTATCTTTCGTGTATTCGATGTTTCTACGCAGTTGTAGGTTTCATTTATTTTTGTCGTATAACGGCGATCAACCAGTATTAATAATAAACACCTGTTACACCCCATGAAAATACGAAGAATTGATGGAATCAGGTAAAACTAATGGACAGACTTAGAGATGCTTTCGTACTGGGAAAAGGGAAACTATGGGATCATAAGGATAGTGTCATTTAAATGAAGTAGAGATATATCGAGGTTACAAAAACGTGCCTACCTGTTATATCCCTTTGTAGGAAGAAAGGAAGAGTAGCAGAATTACCTATGACTAAGGGAAGGACATATTGATCCCCCGGTAATGGGAGATTATGGGATCATAGGGATTGGCTAGCTTACATAAAGTAGCGATATTCTACAGGTCACACACCTAATAATTACACCAAGTAGAAAGACAGATCAAAAAGAGTAGATGCAATCCGCTAGGTACTAGCTAAAGCTAAAGTAATGACATAGTGATCCCCTGGTAATGGGGATAAGGAGAATATGGCATCGTAGAGATAGGGTTACTTAAATGAAATATTTATATCAAAACACAAACATATGTCTACTCATTACACCCTATTGTAAAAAGACAGGAAGGTTAGACTGAATAGGTTGGGATTAAGGGAATGTGATAGTGATTCCCTGGTAATGGGAATAGGGAGAAATAATAGCATCGATTGGGCTGGAATGCGTAGATTTGTAAAATTGGTGGAAAAGTGTCGACTTGCTAACTGGCATTATTGTTGGTAGAGAGACCTGAATCAAGATCGGAAAAGTTGATGGTTGAATCGTAATAACTGAACTCGCCTGATGATGTGCAAGTCCGATCATGTTTTTATGTGATGAAATATAGTTTAACTGGGCAATGGTAATGAATATTCTTACCGTTAAAATGATGTTTGTAACAACCGTTTGTTAATCTATTGTAGCAACCGAAAACTAAATTTTATCTGTAAGAAATAATTTATTAAAGATCAATGAAGTAACACCTTTGTACTAGGCTTTTTATATAAACAACCGATAACACACAAGATCGATCAAGATTCACCGCCTCCACACCTGTCTTAAATTATCTAAATCCGCTGTCCATGCCTACTACATTTTTTAAGAACTAAAGGGTATAAAAATTTTACAAATACTATCAATGCCATTTCTCAAATTAATTAGAATGGTGCGTGTTTGAATTATTATTTTTCTAATAAAGTGAAAATAAAGTAAATGATTTATTTTGAGAAAATATAACCTGGAAAAAAATAATTTTCAAAATAAATCACTTCTGTTGAAATTACCTTTTCCTGTTTGTTTTACCTTTTCAAATTGTCATGAAAATAACGCCTGCAATGTATTAATTTGTAACTCAATCATAATATTTGTATGGCGGGTTAACGATACATTGACATGGTCGAATTGGCGAATTATGGAAATTCGTTTTTCATTAAGATAACAATCACAATTACGTTGAGTTGATCACTTCCTACAGGTAAAGCGCCTTCACACGGGCCACTACGTTCATTATTAATTTGTAACACTCTTAAAAATAAGGTGTCACATATAAATTCATTTATATATTTAATTTTTATTTAATAATTATATCTTCCCAATATAAAAGAAAATTTTTGTTTTATTCGTGCTCATTGTGAAGCTAGCATAGATAGTAGCACCCCTAGCGGGTAAAAATGTAAAATATCGTACGAGGTAGTAACTCAGGGTAATTAACTGACATCACCTCATGTGACGCAAGCATGGTCTGATATCGCCAGATTCAATGCACCAATCGAAACATTCAAAATAATAACCGAGGGTGGGAAACTTCCGTTGGAGTGCCCTTGCAACGACCCCACTCATCGAAAGTCTTTGAACGAGACGGACGTAATGGTACTTTCGGACATAACCTAGAAATGTATAAGCTTCCAGTATTCTAAATTTAAGATGTCAAGGCCGGTACCAAATTTTATTAACGAGCTAAAGAAGAAGTCAGAAGCGATTATTTATGTATTTCAAATGAGTAAAAGTTAATATCATTTTTGTTTAAGTGCGCTGATTTGCGAGAGCGATGTGTTAAGTGTTTAGTGATTCCAAAAGCCATGCGCAATGTTTAATATGTGTTAAAGTGTTTTAAAAATAAGGAATGTGCACAAGCAGGTACGTTTTAGATAATTATAAAGAAAATGAATTTTAATGTTAACTAAGTTGAAGAATTTTTAATTGATAAACGGTTAACACATGAACGGTAGAAATTGTCCCTTGAATATTCATTTCTAAAAATTTAATTTGAAATCTAAAGTTACTATCTTCTCGATAAATATAATTTTAAAGGTTAATAAGTAATCAAAATGTATGGAATAACTAGCAGTAATTAAAAGTAAATTACTCGACACATTGCTGTCTTTTGTTCTTTTATAATTTGTCACTGATTAATAAATTGTATGACTTTGTATTTTAAAAATTTAAATTCTTATTTCACAAGTAAACTAGAACGTAACAAACTTTCAATTTTCATTTCAAGTAACCTAGTTTTATCTTCCGAAGATATCAGAAGATCGTTTACAGAAAGACATTATTATGCCTGGCTGGAAACGGAGAACTAGATAGAGCCCTGGGTAAGTAAGGTAATTAATTTGTTAATTAGTAATTAACACACATTTTTAATAAAGCCCTTATAAATACTTACCCAAGGAAAAAGGCTCATTTGTTACAAATTTAATCTATTTGCCCAACCCTGTTAACAGCAAGACCTAAACTTTTGTGAAAATCAATTAAGGTTTATTGCAATTAGCAACTGCATTCTATTATTCTATTGTGTTATTTAAATTTAAATAACTACTTGAATGTTTGCTATATATATAAACAATAACTTCTAGAGTTCATTTTATCGTATAGGCCTATTCATTATTTTTTATTTCTTTACTACACCTTCTAGTGTCCTGAATTGAACGTCTCTGGTAAGCCTGACCTTTGGGTTAGGGCATTTTAAAGCCCAACGACAATGCTACCCTGTACGGCATACATCGCGTTATGGAAGTTACTAAAGACGGAAATTGCGCCTCATACATCTGATCAATAAGAAGGTGATAAAGTGTTTATACAAAACAATTAGGGTTTCTTCACAAACAGTGAAACCTTCTCAAGCTATTTCAAACAGAAAAGCTATATTTTCCCACATTTCAATTTACCTTTCTTATCATTTTCAAGAATTCACATCATTTAGTGACATTTGAAGATAAGCTTTTATATTTTATTTTTAGTTCGTCCTGTTAGTTTATGTTTTTAAAGACTTCAGACAATTTGATTATTCTTAATATTAACGATAAGGGTGGGTTGTACAAGATAAATGTAATGTCGCAATCTCTGATGGAAAATATGGGGAAATCATATCTTACCTGGGGTGGCCGATGAGTTCATAGATGGATGCCATACCCGAGTAGGAAGAAAGAAAAAGGATGCTTGATCAAGAAACGTACTACTTGAGGTATATACATACTATTTTTACCTGTAGAGCTTTAGCCAATTCCGTTAGATTATTTGCTATAACAGTACATGTAAAATCTGAGTATCGCTCAACAATTATTTCTTCAATTTCTACTATCGTTTTATGTAATCATTTTCAGATAGTTCGTATATTTCGTGGATCTGATATTACGGCTGACGCATTTCACACACTGTATGAAAATTTCCAAATGCCGACCTATTATAAATGTGTAGTCCTTTACATAATATACTATTCAATCAATTGTTATTCACTATTAAATCTCTGTTGTTGAGTGTCTAAGCAAAGAGAGCAAACAACGTACTGCAATGCAGAACAGCCGTTAACCATATGTTTACAGTTTTTAAAGACAAAGAAACTATTTTTAAATACTTTTCTTGGCCTTACTTTCATTAAATTTTAAAGATGGCGTTAGATTGCCTACACAGTGCCGTATTACTCTGTTTGCGTCTACATTGTGTGCATTAAAAACAAATGCTTTCATTAACAAAAAGATAAATTTATATAACAAAGTATGAAAATCAATTACACCTAAATTTAAATAATAAATTTAAGTAAATTTGTTACATGATTTTTAAATTTATCTATATTATAAAACAATTTAAATTCAATAAAATTTATATAGGAGCGTCCGCGCGTGCGTGTGTGTGCGTGTGTGTGCGTGTGTGTGTGTGTGTGTGTGTGTGTGTGTGTGTGTGTGTGTGTGTGTGTGTGTGTGTGTGTGTTTGTGTGTGTGTGTGTGTGTAAAAATCCGTGTAAAAATATAGTCTATACCATTAATTACATCCTCAAGGATTAAATGGCACATTAATAATGACGCGGTTGCAAGATACTTTTAGTCATTCCACAGGTCTCATGCTCATATGTAACAAACCATATGATTGTGTTATTTATTGAATTTGTAATTGCAGGTATACACAGTTAGGTTTATATATATTTTAAAACAATATATATATTTAACAAGTGACTCAGTCTTTCCATTAATATTGCAAGTGAAGTGTATTACGGAAAAATGCAAGTAAAATGTTTTATTGGCCAAGCCCGATCAATAAATCTTTAGAAAAAGCTGTTTGCCGAGGCAAATGTCAAGGTTCAACGGAAAAAGCTTCATTAATTGGTCAGTTCAGTAGAAAAAGACTCTCTGATTGCTACGTTCCTTCTTCAAAACTAAACTATTTAGGCAGACTAACATTCAGAGCTTGATAAATATTGTTTCAAGTTTTATAGAATTAAAGTTTTTTTTAAATTTAAAGTCTTATAGATAGAACATAAAATATCTATTATAATCAATATGACTGTTATAAGGTTTATTTCTTAAATAGGTTTAAGGTAGATACAAAACCTCATGGTAGGGAATAGGGGGTGACGTGCCTATGATGGGGTTTCATGATGTTTGTGTAGACATATAGTGCGTAGAAAGTAACCGACCACTTGGCCTTGAGAGATTGCAGTAGGCTAGACGGGAGGTAGAGGGTTAGCATCATGTTTCGGTCCTTACTACAAACATGATAAAGACTGTAAAACTACTCACTTACATGAGACGGTCGATACTAGATAAATTAGCTTCGGTATGATATAACAAACCATCTTGAAATATGTGGAGACATATCGGGTGCAGAAGCTGTTGAAGTGATAGTACACGAAACATCTCGTGCGATATCTCAGAGCCAAGTGCACGGTTACGAGAACCGCACTAAACATTCTTTAGTGGTAATTATGAGACGCTACCCATTACACTACTTAATAAAAATAATAATAAAGAAAGAGTGGATCCAGTTAAAGACAGAACAAAATGATCCACTGTTACTGAATATTTCCATTGGCGAGAATTATAATGTTGCATATGGTGGGTTTGCAAACCTAAAGGTGCTATGCTCTGAAGGTCTAAAGGAAGTTGTCCACTAGCTACCCGACATTGATAAATATATTACTATACTGATAACGAATATATTTGTCTACTTTATCGGGTTTATTTTTAGCGAAACATTCAAAACAGTTCACAGGGATCAACCTATTAACTCAGTTCGTGGCATTGGATCCATCTCAAGGTTACGTTTAGTTTAGTTTTGGGGTATGCAAGAGCCCACTAAGGATGTTATCATCTGGTATGAAAATGAGGACGGTTTCCTATAACTTTTTTTAAAGACAAATCTCATCTAGTCTGAAATTTGGGAAGACTCACGTGCACAGAGAATTTGGGTGGTTGGAATGTTTCTGTAAAGGAGCTCATGCAAAGAAGTCCTAGAAGAACTTCTATTGACATAAAAAAAGTAGTACAAGAAGTTGAAAGAAGTCCGATTTTCTCTTCTCCAAGTATGGGTAAGAAATGGAGGGTTTGTATATGCAGAGAATGTAGCGACATGAATATCCGTTGGTCTCTAGAGCGAACGAGTGGATTGACTCCCACTCCCTTGAAGTGATCGCACCCTTGAAGAGAAAGCTTTCATGGGCATTAGAGATATTTAGATTCCTCTATCAATCATTTAACTGGAATCGATGTCCCCAACACACCCACTGTTAATGGCCGAAACTTTTAGTGAAATCTGTAAACCTGTAACTCCTTATTAGCGGTAAACGGCCCGTTTAGAAGGTTCTACTACTCCTGAGTGGCTCTAGAACTGTGGTTAAAGCGCTCGCCTTGTCCCAAGGGCTTGAGCACTTGTATACTACTACGAGTCTGGAAACTAAATTGTTTCTGTAGGAAATAATTTATTGAAGCGCACTGAAGCAACACTAGGCCATTTATATAAGCAACCGATAACACACAAGATCGTTCTGGTTTTGGGTACTTGCATACTAGTACGATGAGTCGTGTTACCAAGCCTCCTCCGCCTCGGAACTTACGCTAGTCACACAGCTCGGGATACAAAAGTTTATGTTGGATTTGTGTGGGGCGTGTGCTAGCATGCTGTATTTTAAAACGCTCCAACATATTGCCTATTTTGTACTCTTTTCGTTTGGGATAAAATGCCATTGCCCAAGTGCATTTCGTCTACATTCTCCATGTTTCATCTTTATTTTTTTTCACAATCACACTAGCTAATTTAATTCTTTGTAGTAAAGGAATTTTAACTACCCACTCTTTTTAATTCTATAATTATTACATTTTTTTATCCAACAAATAATGAAACAATAACTTTAGTTATTTACAAAATTATGAATTATTTTAAAAAGTAGTAAAATTCTGACATATTGATAGATTTTGAAAAACAAATCTTTACAAAATAAATACACGATGGAATAGACTGTCGCATAGAATCATTAGACCCTATTATTAGAGTGGAGTGGAAAACAATGAGTCAATAAATTCTTTCACCTGTGACAGGACGGATGTTTGTTCGCTTTAATCGCACAGGAAAATTATCCAGGAATCTTATCAGAAAGTTCTCAACGCTGCAAATTAGTTTTGCATCAAACTTTTATTTCGGTTTAACTATTGAAAGGTGGAAAAACGTCATAACTTTAAGGGGGTCTAATAATCACATAACCCTGTGGAAGTCAAACGAATGATGACTTCAGTGGTTCCCTGCAGAGATTGTACAAGACTTATCCGCTACCCGAATTTTGATATAAATAAATACATTTCCAAAGAAACCAACAGTCTCGAAAATTCTATTCAACTTGAGTCTTCAACTTTCTCGTTTATGAGTCACCGACCATAAGGCGCATGCTCAGAGAGATATTGAGCCGTTACTGGAAAGACATAAAATTCCAGTTTACCGGAAGTTTTCTAGAAACGGAAATTACCAAACAACCCGACTCAAGACAAATTTACAGCTTGACCTATTCGGATTCAATTACACTGAAAACGAACATTGGCTGTCTGGCACAGCTGTTTCCTTACTGTTCACTTTAGCTAAGTAATATAGCAACCGCTATTGCAGTAAAGCCTTTCGCTTCTTACAACTAGCCAAGCTTAAAATACAGATGCTAATTTAATGATATTTAGGACTTAATGACGTAATGTATTCAATTGTAAATGAGGACCTAATTTAAGTAAAATAAATGTTTCTATTCATTTCTTTGGAAACATTTGTTTCTAAGAAAAATAAACTCATTTTCAATGTTGAAACCTGGTTGTTGAAGCGGAAGATAAAAACGATTGCAAAAAATATTGATAATAGTGATACTATACAGGTAAACTGACTGCGACATTATTGAATAGATGCACACCATGCAAGAACGGCAGAACGGTTTGTGGCGGACGTCACGTGATAGGAGACAAGAAAGCACCCAATGGATTTATATAACGATATTTACATATGTCAGACAGTTCCTTCGCAGGGTAGGGCAAAGAACTCTTATTACGGATCAGTTTAAGCTAATGACATAATGTTACCTGTACTGTGGGGAATAATTTTCAGCTGCATACGTCATAAAGAAATGTTAAACCGTTACAACCCCCAGAGTCTTGAAACGTGAGAGAGGAAGATCATCAATCCACGTGTATTCGACAAACTCCCTCGTCAATATAATATAAAATATTCTTGCAAACATAAAGCCTATTATTTATTTCATATTTTGCGGTCTCTTTAAATAGTTTTTATCACACTTTTGCAAATTTATCACGGAAATGTGTCACGTTTAGTGTATTATATTGTGGTAATAATAGTATTGATCTTTCTATATATTTCCTCTCTCTATTATCTGTCTAACTTATATGTGTGTGCCTAGCTTCATGCGCGCACATTCGTATGTGTATGTGTGTGTCTGTGTATCAATTTTTGTTTCGCCTCTCTCTGTTACAACCTGCATCACCCTCTCTCTCTTTTCTTCTCTCTCTTCCTCCTCCCTCTAGCTACATATCTATCTATTTCTCTTTCCCTCTCTATGTTTCCCCCTTTCTCTATCACTATGTCGGGTTGCGCAGTATGATAGCTTGTAAATGTTGAGGAGAACCTTTGATACGAACTAAACACACATCTAGAAGATTGTTTCTCCCTGTCTCTGTCTCTCTCTTCTCTCCTCTCTCTTTCCCCCTCTCTCTCTAGCTTCGTATCTGTCTACTTCTCTTTCCCTCTCTTTGTTTCTTCTCTTTCTCTACCACTATGTCTGGTTGCGCAGTATGATAGCTCGTAAATAGCGATGAGAACCTTTGTTAGGAATTAAACACACATCTAGAAGATTTTTTCACCCTCTCTCTCTTTCACTCTCTCTCTCTCTCTTTCACTCTCTCTCTTTCTCTCTCTCTTCTCCCCTCTCTCTCCCCCCTTGTCTCTAGCTACGTATCTATCTATTTCTCTTCCCCCTCTTACTCTCTAACTACCTATCTATCTATTTCTCTTTTGCTCTCTTTGTTTGTCCTTTTTCTCTGTCACTATGTCTGGTTGCGCAGTATGATACCTTGTATATGGCAGTGAGAACCTTTGTCAGGAACTAAACACACATCTAGAAGATTGTTTCCCCCTCTCTCTCTTTCACTCTCTCTCTCTTCTCCCCTCTCTCTCCCCCCTTGTCTCTAGCTACGTATCTATCTATTTCTCTTTCCCCCTCTCACTCTCTAGCTACCTATCTATTTCTCTTTCGCTCTCTTTGTTTGTCCTTTTTCTCTGTCACTATGTCTGGTTGCGCAGTATGATACCTTGTATATTGCGGTGAGAACCTTTGTCAGGAACTAAACACACATCTAGAAGATTGTTTCCCTCTCTCACTCTCTAGCTACCTATCTATTTCTCTTTCGCTCTCTTTGTTTGTCCTTTTTCTCTGTCACTATGTCTGGTTGCGCAGTATGATACCTTGTATATGGCGGTGAGAACCTTTGTTAGGAACTAAACACACATCTAGAAGATTGTTTCTCCCTCTCTCTCTTTCTCTCTCTTTCCCTCTCTCTCTCTTTCACTCTCTCTCTCTTTCACTCTCTCTTTCTCTCTCTCTCTTTCACTCTCTCTCTCTCTCTCTCTCTCTTTCACTCTCTCTCTCTTTCACTCTCTCTCTCTTTCTCTCTCTCTCTCTCTCTTTCCCCCTCTCACTCTCTAGCTACCTATCTATTTCTCTTTCGCTCTCTTTGTTTGTCCTTTTTCTCTGTCCCTATGTCTGGTTGCGCAGTATGATACCTTGTATATGGCGGTGAGAACCTTTGTCAGGAACTAAACACACATCTAGAAGATTGTTTTTTTACATTTGACAGTCTACTAGAGTTTGTAGCCGTGATGGGAGACATTAAGAACACCTAAGTAAACATGGAAAAATTAATCTTGTCGAAGACACGAGATGAACCCAGTTAATATTAAAATAATCCAACATTAACCAGTTCAACACAGTCTTCAAAAATCCAGTAGCATCAAACAATTAAGCAATAAACAAATATCTCACTATTAAATAAATACGCCTACCTTTTTTGTGATATTTTCTCATTGAAAGTTGTCAATTTAAAAATACGCTTACATTAGTCAAGACGTATGTAAGTGACGCGTCAATGGACGTTGCCCCTTCGAACATTATTTAAATAATATTTAACAATGACGTTAAATAAATACTTAACAAAATAATAAAAATTTAAAAAAACACAAACAAAAGCAAATATAGGTTTTAAAATATTTTCACTTTTCCAAATCTATGAGACAACAGAAATTCAAGCTATTTTTGTCAAATATTTTTCAAGAGAACGTGCCTTACAGATTCGATCCAATTACGTCACTTTGCCTTTATGACGTCATCAAGTCAACTTGGCGCATTAGCCCTCAGATAAGCCTCAGATCCTCCCTCAGCTGAAACAAATTTATTTCATCGTGCTTCTTTAATCGCATTGCGAAAGCAATCTTCATAAATTTATTTTACCTCTGTGAAAGTACCGTATTGAGAAAATGAAAGTAATACCTCGCGATTTTACTGCTTTACTGGAAACATTAAAAGCAGAATGCAATTCTTCTGTTTCTGCTACGTCAAGCCTAAGTACTAGCTTTAGGATATTCGTAGCTATAATTCCTAGTTAACAAGGTTATACGAAATGGACAAAGTTCATATCTTGTAATACTGATTCTATCCTTCTATGTCTCGTCTTCCTCATGATCCTCAATGAAAAATGTTCAAATGACATTTCCCATTAAAACATCTCCTGGTCTCCCACCAAAACCTTTCCAAACGCTACTACAACCTCCTTGTGGTCTCCCACAACCGTCTCCTGGTCTCCCATTAAAACATTTCCAAACACTATTACAACCTCCTGGTGGTCTCTCATCTTGTAACTTTCTAGTATTTGTACAACCTTCTCCTGGTCTCCCATTAAAACATTTCCACACGCTACTACAACCTCCTGGTGGTCTCCCATCGTGTAACATTCTAGTATTTCTACAACCTTCTCCTGGTATCCCACTAAAACATTTCCAAACGCTACTACAACCTCCTGGTGGTCTCCCATTTTGTAACTTTCTAGTATTTCTACAACCTTCTTCTGGTCTCCCACCAAAACATTTCCAAACGCTATCACCACCTCCTGGTGGTCTCCCATCCTATAACTTTCTAGTATTTCTACAACCATCTCCTGGTCTCCCAACAAAACATTTCCAAACGCTACTACAACTTCTTGATGATCTCCCATCGTGTAACTTCCAAGAAAATTTAAAACATCACACTAATTTCCTCGCGGCCTGTCATCAACTAAGACTTTTAAAAATGTTTCCATTGTCTTTCATCCTGACTAGCTCACTCCATTAGCTTATTCTTATTACGTTTATTTTATCGGCGAACACTCAAAAGGGCAGTTATCACTTTTACATGGTATGAAAAGGATTACATATACAGGTTGTATAGCGATAAATACATACACTAGATAGTTTGGACTATATTGAGGAGCAAAAGCAGAGTGGTGCATAATTGAACACACTTTAAAGCATTACACTAAACACGACATATGTGCATATAACTGTTCCCCAAGGGAATATAAAACTGTGACGTCATTAGGCATGAAGCTGTCTGATATGATAAGTGGCTATGTAGGGCTGACACGCACCCATATTAAACCTGTTACAAGAAGGTCGTTATAGTATCTTTTTTAAACTATTAGAGGGTCTTAAAATGGGGCTTTCGAGAAGGTGGTAACGTTCCTTGTGCTTTAAAAACCATACAAGGCATTTGGAAAACATAAAACTTTATTATCACTTCAGTAATAGCCGGCTACGTTACTCTTGAGCCTCTGTTCTCGTATAATTTATTCCGTTCATAATATTAGATAGGTTTATTTTAAATTAGTACAATTTACCTTAATAAAATCAGAATATTATTCAGTGATTTAGTTAGCTGTATATCAAACAAATATTATTTTAAAAAAATGTTTAGTCATTCCTATATAAGTCAACAAAGAAAAATTGTATTTTATACAATAATACAATTATTATAAATAAAGTAACATAACACACAGGGTAAAAACAGCTATTCTACTACATAACCTATAACATAAAATCAGCTTTTTTTATGAAATCATGTTATCTCTGCTTTCTAGCCAAATGGGACGAAACAACTATATTGCATACCTTGCCTCTTTTGTGAAACGTTTTCTCCCATATAAAACTAAAATTAATTCATTAAATTTATCTAGTGAATAATTATTGGAAAAAACTGTATTAACATCATTTGTCATTCTCTACAAGTTTAAAAAAATGTAATTGAACTTGAGTGGGTGAATAAAGAATATTTGATTAGCTATTGAAACTTTGAACAAAATATAGGTATGAAGAGTGAGAACTGATAGAAGGAATGAATAAATAAAACCTCTTGACCAAAAATAGAAAGAGGAGTATTATTGCTACAGGTTCCTCTAAATATGATCGCTTTGCTATCGAAGTCTACATCAAATAATTATCAAAGTGTATTTTATAAAAACTTTATTTGTTTTTTAGAGTTTTATTTATTTTACAAACTACGCTCTAGTTGCTTTAAGTTCCCATTGAGCTGTATATCAGTAAGAATCTATACACAAATAGGGCAAAATGACCTAATCACACATACCGTGTCTGTTCCTGCGAGAAGAACCCGGGTTCTATTTATCTTACGATGACATCGCTGACACACCAGCAAGAACGTGGTTTGGGAATTACCTCGACTACAGAGATGCAGTGCCTAGGGAATTGCACGATTAGTTCTTACTAAAGCGAAACATTTATGTGTCATTTAATTTAAAAGTTCCATAAAATATCGTCCTCTTCCTGTAGGACGATATTTCGAACTAATCTATGTCAAAAGTACTTTTGAAGAAACCTCCTAAGTGTAGCTCATGAATGTTTTTTCAGTTATTAGGAATTTTTTATACTCCTGAAAAAAATAACGTAAAAAAGATTTTACAACTTTCGGTTTTCAGGAGCTTGTGGATATAAACTCGTTTTTGACTTGCCACCTTATAAACGTAATTCCTTATTGCTATAAATTCCTCGGCTGAGGCACAAACCGCCTGTGCGATCGCCTGCATAAGGCAACACGGGGAGCGTATTGGTCGGCTCTGAAGAAAAACGCAACATGTAGAACAATCGCTCTCACTGTATCAGAACACTGTGTCCGGATATTTAAAAACGCGGCCAACTGACGGCGTTTTACTGGAAAGAGGTAATCCCTAACCCATCAATTTGAAGGGATATTACAGTTTACGGCTCTCTCTCTCTCTCTCTCTCTCTCTCTCTCTCTCTTTCACTATGCGATTTACAAACAAATATTTTAAAAGCTGTACAACGAACTGTAGTCTCATTATTTTCTGTTTTCCACAAGGTAGCAAGATCCAGTTTTTGAATTATTTTGTTCCTTCATTTCATTCCTCAATCGGAATTGTTCAAGAAAGCGAACAATAACTTTTGAAAGAGATCTGAGTTTATCTCGTTCTCTCAAGAGATCTTCTTATGGAGATCTTGTTATGGAATATTCTTCTGTAAACGGGTTTTTAGGAGACCATGATTCTACTTAATCACAACGCAAAGAATCGTAACAACATTTCCAGGAGCGCAGCGAAATAGAGTACGCCCAATGACTACATCTTCACAGCTCAATAGCAAATGAACTACTGAAGGAAAAACAATACAACCTTGGAATCATGTAGATAAGGTAAGGTACAGAGAATACTCAAGATCTCAGTATAATTCATAGAGTCCTTTGTCAGCAGTTAATGAATTACTCGAAGTTGCGGCACGGAGTAACCTTTTTTTTTATTTCTTAACCTTCCATTTAGCCTGGGAAAACGTTTTGTGAAACCGGGAAAAATCATTCCTGACTTCTTCGTACTAAGGAGCCTATTTATCTATTTAATGCCTATTTATCTATTTAGTCATTCTTACCCTATCCGAAAGGTTTTTCTCTCAGGCACAAGGGTTGGCCACTAAAGGGCTAAACCTGTTTCCCGAAAAACATACCAGGGAAAATAAATGCCAAAACAAAACGATGCTCAAACCAGCCACACTGTGACGTCACTACGTGACTACTGTTATAGAACACAAAGAAGCAAAGAAGTTTAGAATATCGTCAGCTACTATTCAGGCCATATTGCAATGTTTCGTGTCGGGGGTACGTGGAACGTGGTTGGAATTCCAAAAGGGCTGCGAGTTAATGAAGCCCGTTCAACGCTTTGCTGTAAGGGATAGAAATCGGGGGTTAAAGACGAAATAGATTAAATGTGCAAAGAGAAATTATTCAGCATATTTACTCCGCTACGTCCTTTCTCCTTTAATACATAACGAGAGGAAGCTAAGTGAAGCCAATAATTTGCTTCGTTTGTACATGTACATCGGTTGACCGCTTCGTGCGACTCTTTCGGAACAAATATCAATTAACTTATTGAGAAGTATTTAAAACACAACAACATATACAGCTGTTTTTCAATGTATTTAAATTAAAATTAGGTCGAACTTACATTAGACATACAGGTATGTAAAATAGCAAATTTTTAACCGATGCTGGTGTTGAGTGTTCTCGCGCAATATATTCCGATTCCCCTCAGCATGTGGCTAGTGTACTCCTAGTACTTCTGCCCTGTTGTGAAATGGTACAGGCAACAGCCTCGGTTAACAGCTCTCTACAAAGCCAAGTCAACTGCCCTGTTGTGAAATGGTACAGCCAACAGCCTCAATTAACAGCTCTCTACAAAGCCAGGTCAACTCACACTCGTCACTCCCTCAAGCGCATCACTTGAGACTCACTCTGCAAAGAGTCAGGCTTTCTACATACATCTACAGTATTATTTTTAATACATCATAATAATTTGGGGTGGCCTTTTTCAGTGTTAACGTACAGCAGACCATAAGTGTAGACGTTGCAACCCAATACCCTCCAAAACGTATTTAAGATATTACGTTAATTAAGATACAGACTTTTAAAAGTCATTGAACCGACGAAAGGCTGTAGAAAACCTGACAATAAAACTGTATCATAAGGGTGATAGAGGACCATCACCTTGGTAGAAAACCAGGAGTTTCTCTAAACTCTGCCTTTAAAAATAAATTTTCATTCAAATTCCTTTTCAGTTATCTCCGCCATCTTCCATTCCAATTTAAATGCTGAGTTTATACAGTAGGCTAACATCACGTACTGATACCTGATTAGAATATTGTTGTCTATGAGTGAAAATATAGAGTTGCAATATCACTCCAACGTAACGTGGTTCTACCTTAGGCGCACATGAGCTTGAAAGTAATCGGGACCCCGAGATAGGTTTCAATCGGATAGGCAGAAGTACCTTGAGAGTAATGAGGCAACGCACATGGGACGCCGATAGCTATCGGATACCTTCGGCTTATCTCGATAGGTATCTAGTCTAGGTTTCTCCTCCTGTCTAGCGTCAATTTTATCAGCAGCGTTCCACTAGTACACAGTTGGTAATGTGACAGTGCACATGCAATGCGGCTTACTTTCTATCTGTTTCATTTTATCAGGGAAGTTTTCGATAATATAATTACTAATTTCATATTATTTATATGTTTAATTTAAAATATGATTTAATAACCAATTGACATTAATCATTGGCATTAATATTAATAAGATTGATAATTTGTTATTAATATCAATGAGGAATTACTTATATTTATATTTTTTCAAAAATTCGCTAAAACGTATCAATGGTCAATACGCTCTATCAACATTTCAATTTAACGTAGACGACCAATTTATCCGGGAAACAGCAAACAAGTTTGATTACAGTAGTTTTTGGCAATATCTGAGGCCTATCATAATATAATAGAAAATAACTATCAAAAAGATCGGATTGAAATGACGCACACTGAAATTCTATCTCATATGCATTGAAACTCCGATAGGTAGCAAAAATATTGGATTGAAAACTATCTGGGCGTCGCGATTACTTTCAAGCTCATGTTCGCCTACCATTGATTGCTAGATGTCGCTGCAGTAAGTGTATCGCCGTTAAACAAGTAATGCTGTATTCTTTTGAGCTTTTGTCCGAAATTACAACGAAGGTGGCTTTTACGACTTTTGCTCAGATTTCAGTTACTTTTTCTAACATTAGCAACGCCAAGTAACATTAGGTGTTTATATAGAACTCAACGCGTAGAGAAGCAAGCACGTTTTGTAAGAAAGGTTAAACCTCATGGCACTGGCATGAATGAATTGTCATTTCACCAGTTATTTCGTTTCGTTTACACTGACCACCTCACCTGTTTCTCTAATTAGGTTTTCCAATATCTGAAATTTAGTTGTATAAAGCTGTTTTAGATCTGTATTTACAATTTATCAGATTTTCTCAACTGGCTATCACCTTAATCGTAAATTCATCATTTGCATTGGAGTGGCACATTGAATGGGATCACAGAATTTACTAGGATTTGAAAAATTACTGTTAAAGCCATAGAACCCCTCAAGGTCAAACGGGATGGGTTTATGCCGCCTCCCTCCAGTACCAAGTCCTGAGCTGAGGGCCCAGCCCTTAGATAAGCCCAACCGAGAGTGGATAAATGTCCAAATGCACTACTTGGACCGAACGAATGAGGCGAGATATTGTGATACGGATACTTAGCCATTTGGAAGGTTCTATTGATTCCGAGTAGTTCTGGAAAGCGGTCGAAACCGTAGCGTCTAGTTGGAGTTAAAAGTTCAGGTCTTTCAGTAGCTTCGAAAGACTCTTGCAGACTGGTAATACGGGTTGAGCCTCGGGTCTGATGCTAGGGGTCATGGTCCCCCGAACTGTAGTAACGAGTTTAAGGTTAGATTCATGGGGGGAGGGTCTAGAGTCTAATGCTTGACTATATATACTCTCCCCATTATGTATCTATCCTTGTATTCTTCGTGGATTAGATGTAAGCGTCGAGAGACTAGATAATCTAAGTCATAACTCTTCTATTTCTAACTTCTTTCTTCTTCCAAACTTTCACAATAGCACAACAGGTGGAAGTGGTAAAGTTAGAGCCAAAAGTGGAGCCAATATTCTTGATAATATCTTTAAATAAATATTTCGCTAATCTTATAAAATTATAGAACTCCTATAAAAACTTATATTAGTTCTGTTAACACAAAGTTACAATCATGTCATTATTCCGATACGACCAATTTCCCACATGTCCCGTATACAAGAAAGCAGTTTTCACGCATCGATAACTCTTCGATTTCATCGTCCGCCAACTATAATAGATGGAAATTTAAAATTTACACTCTAAAATCTGTTTGCTTTTAAAACTGTATTATTTTGGGGTGGGATACAGAGATACTGCTTAAGCCATCAGGTCCTTATCCTTTTGCTGGCTTAGTGAATTTTTAAAGTCTGTATGACTTCTTTCCCATCAAGCGTTTGCGATCTTGTTTAGAGGTAGTTTTTACAACAGAAATTTGAGGAGTAAATCCGATTGCTTGTCATCTTGGTTACCCAAATTGGCCGAACCCAATTTCCTGTGTTCGGCAAATCTCAGCACCTCCTGCAGTACCCGTAAAGACACCAATGCTACAGAATAGGTAGCGTGCGTTTCAGTGTTGTCTTTGGTACTATATACGCAGGGCTAAATACAGCAACCTCCAGTTCTAATATAACTTGGATTACTGCTCAGAATCATAAGCCCGCGTAGCCGTGCTTCTGGGAAAATTCTCTGCCCAAGCGACGCCGTAATTTTTGCCTATTCCAATGCCAGGAAATGGGGGAATTATTCTACTGCCAGGATATAATATTTCCTTTTCTTAACTTACCTAGATTCTACTATCCCTTATGCTTTTCTTTACTAGCTAGTGTAGTTAATCGTTTATTACATCAAAAGAGTGTATGCGATCCTATAAAGATGATGTCACAATATCTACCCTACATATAAACAGCCCTTGCAGTCCATCATACGTGGTGTCACAATATCTATCCTACATACAGACAGCCCTTGCAGTCCATCATACGTGATGTCACAATAACTATCCCACATACAGACAGCCCTTGCAGTCCATCATAAGTTATGTCACAATATCTATCCTATATACAGACACAGCCCTTGCAGTCCATCATACGTGATGACACAATAACTACCCTATTTACAGACAGCCCTTGCAGTCTATCATATGTGATGACGCAATATCTATCCTACATACAGACAGCAACTCCAGTCCATCATACGTGATGTCACAATATCTATCCTATACGCAGACAGCCCTTGCAGTCCACCATACGTGATGTCACAATATCTATCCTGCATACAGACAGCCTTTGCAGTCCATCATACGTGATGTCACAATATCTATTCTACATACAGACATCCCTTGAAGTCCATCATAAGTTATGTCACAATATCTATCCTATATACAGACAGCCCTTGCAGTCCATTATACGTGACCTCATAATATCTACCCTACATACAAACAGCCCTAGCAGTTCATCGCATGTGATGTCCCAATATCTACCCGATATACAGGAAACTTATGCAGTCCTTTATAGATGATGTCTCAATATCTACCACATATACAGAAAGCCTATGCGTTTCTTTAAAGGTGGTATCACAATATCTAAGCAATATATACAGGAACCCAATCCGGTTTTTTATAGGATATGTTACAATATCTACCCTGTATACAGGAAGTCTAAGCGGTTCTTCATATTTGATGTCACAATATCTACAATATCTACTCTATATACAGGAAGCCTAGGCGGCTCTTCATAGGATGTGTCACAAAATGATGTCACAATATCAACCCTATATACATGAACCCTAGGCGGTTCTTCATAGGATATTTCATAATATCTGCTTTATATACTTGAAACCTATGCTTTATTTTATAGGCGATGTCACAATATGTCCCCTACATACAGGGACCCTAGGCGGCTCTTCATAGGATATGACACAATATCTGCCCCATATACAGGGACCCTGGGAGGTTCTTCATAGGATATGTCACGAAATGATGTCACAATATCTGGAATAGGGATTACTTAGACGCAATTTCTTCCTCTCTTTACTCAAAATAGATGTACATTTCTAATTACAAAATAGAAATAAGGGTAATTCCCTTTTGTGACGCCTTGCGATTATTTCAACTGATATCTAATAATATTGATGTATCTGTCTGTCTGGTCTTTATCTTTTTCTATAACTCCTTCCCATCCTCCCTCCCTCCATTCCTCTCTTCTTCTCTCCTACCCTTCTTCCCTCCCTCCCTTCTCTCTCTTTCTCTTTCTCTCTCTTTCTCTCTTTTGTTCTTCTCTCTAATTTTGGGAATACATTTTCTCGAAATTTTGGGAAACTAAAATGATGGGCAACTAAGTCATAGCATTATCTGGTGAACAGCTGGTCCCCTTTATAGATGCGACCTGGCCAATCTGACCATTTTAATATAATACCTC
This sequence comes from Prosapia bicincta, assembly GCA_036971475.1. Classification (NCBI taxonomy): domain Eukaryota; kingdom Metazoa; phylum Arthropoda; class Insecta; order Hemiptera; family Cercopidae; genus Prosapia; species Prosapia bicincta. Next base: position 136,336,828 of record JBAIZL010000005.1, read on the forward strand.
TCTGGGCCATCGGGACCAACGTAATCCTAGCTTAAGTGGTTAGCGTCATTACGCTTAAATTGAAATACCCAAACTCTTTGAAGTAGAATTGAAAACGTAATTTAGAGCAGTCTTTGACTACATAAAATAATCAGTCATGTTTCATTGCTTTACACTGCCACTACAATAAAAAAAAATACCACTTCCGAAAGCTTGAAGTTCATTAAAACTAATTGTTATTGATAATTTATCTTTTGGACAAGAATCACAATTTAATTAAGCCAAACAGAGTGATGTAACTGCTAGTGATGTAATGTATGTGGACCCTAGCACTTATCTGTGTGGCTTTAAAACTTACAAGCTTTTACAGTTATGTTAAATAAAATCCAATTAGTTATAGTGCATTTTAGGAACAATAATGGATTTACTTTAATGTTAGTTTTATCAAACTTTGTAGCTCATGGAATTTCCCAGGTAAGGATTAATCTCCATAATAACCCTCCGAAACAGTGCATTGAAATGTGTGAACAGTAAATCATAAGACTTGTCAAGAGTTTAACTTAGTACAGGTTATCGTGTTTTTAGCTTTACACGTTATACCTTATCAACTTTGCCAGGTGAGAATTGCCTCTGCTAATAAATGCTCGTCAATAGTTAGATGAAATGTGAATAGGAAATTATAATGCATTACAGGATAATAACGCACTCAGCTCTAATGATTGTTGCTTAGCATTTTATTATTTATAGGTTTTGTGGAAACGGTTATTGCAATCGGTTAAATGGTTAATGCAATCGGCTTCTACAAACGATTAGTAACAGAATTAGTGCTTTCAGTAAAATGAATATGGAAAACTTAAAAAGTTAAGTTTTTTTTAAATTTAAAAAAGTGTAGTGTTAGTATTTAGGTACTATGCAGCCATTCAATGTCATTGTTGTTAAAATTTAAAGTTATTTTTGTTGGACTTGAATGTCATTGTTATTGGAAAAACACTTCAATGGTTTACAATAATTGTGAAACACAAATTCGTGGAATTAAAATGAAAACTTTAATCAAAATAGGTTTTGGTTTTGTTCATATTGAGTATTTTATATCATTGTATAGTTAATTGAATAAAAAATTACCCAAGGCACTAGTTACTGATATCTTAGGTACATGAGCAATGCTCAATGCTGCGAGTCACGGACGAGACACGGTCACATAGCAAAGATCATTCCACTATGCGATACACGTGTACTGAAGATGGTAGAGTAAATAGTGTTCCTGCTAAGTTTTTATTCAAATTAATGTACAAAACAGCCGTTAAAATTTTCACTTTCCATTTATTAACAAATAATATCAAAATTGTCTTTATCATTTAGTAATTTGTTGCTGTATAATGCACAACGTTATGCTTAATTAGATAAAACCATCGAACACTTCACAAAATTAGTGCCTAAAGAATAAACTCGATCCAGAGAAATTAAATATAGTAAAAACAAAAATGAAATTAGACCAGCCAAGGGCATCTGATTCAATAAGGGCATATTTTCTGTTAGAATAATTACAACCAAATCGAATAGCTTTTTACCGGTAATTTTCTATCACGTTTGTAGAATTTTATAAAACTGTGTGTTAACGCTCACTGTAAAACAAACTTCCAGCCGGAACGACGCGTTTATATCTTCTGCTTCAGCTGAATATTTTTCCCACCTCTTGTAGTTGACAAACGTACCACATGGAGTGCTGAGGTTAACTGTGAATTTTATATTATTGAAATACAGTATTTTGTTGTTCAAGTTAGTGAAGCTGTAGGAAATCTGTACCAATAGAAAACGGTATTGATTGTGTTACGGAATCGTGATTAAAACATTCCCGCGTAGATATGTTCACGTGTCTTAAACTACCATAACCTGTAAGCCATTAGGCCCTCGCCAGTGACTTCCTTCTATTATCTATCTCAAGAAAATAGCCACTGGGTTGTCAACAAAAGAAATAATAAGGGAAAATACCTTAATATTAAAATATTAGAAAAATTAAAATAATTTATAATTCTGATATAAATATAAATTAAACATTTGTTGATTCCATCTTCGCGTGAGCTACTAGACCTCACAGTTAAACGGACAGACAAACAAACACATAAATTCAACACATACTGAAAACCCACCAGCACCAATACGACCATACACAGTTCCTCAAACCACCCACACCAACATAAACTATCGGCTTACAATACCATGATATATCGCCTCCTTAAAACACCACTAGACAAAGATGAACACTACCAGGAGTTATACACCATAAAATATATAGCACAAACAAACGGATACAACCCAACAATGATTGACAAATTATACAACCGCATAAAAAATAAACATAATAACCCAAATACAAACACACAAGATGACAATCCCATAAAATACTTATCAATACCTTACAGATCATCCAAAACCCACAATCTAACCAACACATTACGAAAATACAACTACAAAATAGCTTACTCCACACACAACACTCTCAACAAACAATTTAAACCCAACAGCAAAATCAACGACATTTACAACACCACTGGAGTTTACAAACTAACTTGCAGTTCTTGCCCCAGTTTTTACATAGGCCAGACAGGGAGGTCATTCTACACACGTTACCAAGAACATATAAATGCACTAAAAAACAATAACTACCAATCAAACTTCGCCGATCATCTCAACTCCACAAAACACGACTACATAGACATAACATCTAACCTACAAATTCTTCATAAACAACACAGAAATAACCAACGCTACACAACCGAACAATACGAAATATATAGGCACTTCAAACTACATCCTACACACATACTCAATACACAATTACATCACAATTCACACGCACTTTTTGAAATCATAACTCCTAATACACACAAAATATACCCACACCACCAAAATATCCCACCCCCACCATAACCTACGTAAACCTTGAGATCAGCTACGGTCTGAGTTGACAAAGGGACACATCTCCCGAAACGGCCGTCCTCAACAAGCAAAGTAAGTGCTACTATAGGCAAGTTAAAACATTTTTTAAAAAGTGTATAAATTAAAATTTAAAAAATTCTCGAGGGAAAACATTTACTAGCTGAAATGTTTTATGATACAGTATCAAAGAAATCCTTGTTTTATATTATCAGACGTAGTAATGCTCGAATGCAAACTGTGTTAGGTACTCTCTGAAGCTGTTAAGTATTATATATTTACCATATTATGTCTAATATAAGTAGTTAATGTTAGGTGTACATCCGTTCATTTTGCAGCGCATAAAAATGCAGTTCCGACACGAAGTTTCACCAGAATCTTATCTGGCATTGACGAGGTGAAGCCAACAACTGTTGAAGCGCGATCAAGGATTTTTCTCGTCAATGCTGGATGAGATTCTGGTGAAACGTCGCGTCAGAACTGCATTTTTAAGTCGTAAAGTATGGACGTATGTACTCCGGATATTAACTATTCATCATATTTTTCCATTCGTGAAGGAATACGTATCATCATATATAGTACTCTCAGATTTCGTAAGTTAAAATATTACTAAATAAGCTATTAATAGTAAGTGAAGACACAACATTCGTAAATTACTCTACGTAATAAAACAAAACTTGAGAGCGCTATATCCAAAACGTCATTAATAAAGTGTATAATGAAACAAGTAATGTAAGAAAATTGAGTAAATTCCTACTAAGGTTAGCAAAGAATAATTTTATATAAGTTATCCTAGAGCACTATTTTTTTATATTGTATGGTAACAGTTCAAGGTTGTATTGTGGTATAACTATGGCAACAGCTTAAGGTTGTAGAATAGAGGTTTCGACGACAACCAGATGGGAGGAAAAATTCATATACATCATTCAGATATATATTTCTAGGTATTGGAAAGTTGGTGCAGTGACAAGGCGCGTTGGACTTCGATCATGAAAATTCTCAGTTCAAATCCGTCTGGCCCCACAAATTTTATAATTTATTACTGAATAAATATTTGAAAAACTGTATTAACATCAATTGCCATCTACTATATGTTTAAAAAAATGTATTTGAACTTGATTGGCTTGAGTAAAAACGTATTTTGTTAACGATTGAAAATTTGTACAAGATATATATATATATATATATATGAAGAGTGTGAGCTAATCGAAGGAATTTGTACAAGATATATATCAGGAGAATGTGAGCTAATGAAAGGATTTTGTACTAGATATATATCAATAAAAGTGTGAGCTAATCAAAGGAATTGGTACAAGATATATGTAAGGAGAGTGTTAGCTAATCGAAGGAATTTGTACAAGATATATATCAGGAGAGTATGGGCTAAGTGAAGGAATTTGTACAAGATATAAATCAGAAGAGTGTGGGCTAATCGAAGGAATTTGTACAAGATATATATCAGGAGAGTATGGGCTAATTGAAGGAATTTGTACAAGATATATATCAGGAGAGTATGGGCTAATTGAAGGAATTTGTACAAGATATAAATCAGAAGAGTGTGGGCTAATCGAAGGAATTTGTACAAGATATATATCAGAAGAGTGTGGGCTAATCGAAGGAATTTGTACAAGATATATATCAGGATAGTGTGAGCTAATCGAAGGAATTTGTACAAGATATATATCAGGATAGTGTGAGCTAATCGAAGGAATTTGTACAAGATATAAATCAGAAGAGTGTGGGCTAATCGAAGGAATTTGTACAAGATATATATCAGAAGAGTGTGAGCTAATCGAAGGAATTTGTACAAGATATATATCAGGAGAGTATGAGCTAATCGAAGGAATTTGTACAAGATATAAATCAGAAGAGTGTGGGCTAATCGAAGGAATTTGTACAAGATATAAATCAGAAGAGTGTGGGCTAATCGAAGGAATTTGTACAAGATATATATCAGGATAGTGTGAGCTAATCGAAGGAATTTGTACAAGATATAAATCAGAAGAGTGTGGGCTAATCGAAGGAATTTGTACAAGATATATGTCAGAAGAGTGTGGGCTAATCGAAGGAATTTGTACAAGATATAAATCAGAAGAGTGTGGGCTAATCGAAGGAATTTGTACAAGATATATATCAGAAGAGTGTGGGCTAATCGAAGGAATTTGTACAAGATATATATCAGAAGAGTGTGAGCTAATCGAAGGAATTTGTACAAGAAATATACTAGGAGAGTGTGAGTTAAAAGAAGGAATTCGTACAAGATATATATCAGGAGAGTATGAGCTAATAGAAGGAATTTAATAAAGATACTAATAAGACGTTATAAAGAATCATTTTTAAATCTATCTCAGTATTCATTTTTATTATCTTTAACAATGTAATGAGATTATTACCTTATGTATTTACTATTACATAGTATTATGCTATTAAATGGGTAATCCCATTTGGTTTGCGTTTTCCTTTCCATTATTTAATCTTGTATTTTTGAACGTAATCGAGTATTCTCTAAGAATTACGCATTATGCCATATTCACATAAAAGTTGAAGTTTAAATTTTTGCCGATAGATAGACCTAAAAATCAGGAGCTACCATATAACTAAATATACGTAATTCAGTCAACTTCTCCGTTCTCTTGCTGGATACAGTTCAAGAAATGCATTTACACAAAATCCACCATCGTTTTCCAAACATCGTCTTCTATTATCTCCTGTTGTAGAGTTCTGTAAGTTCATTTACTTCGTCCACTTTACCTGCCTCTAGTAATTTCCTCTAGTAATTTTATTGCTGTAACAGCTCAGTGTTTCGCGACGTGAGGCTGTACAATGTTTCTGTTGCATTAAGATCCTTGAATTTATGTTAATAGTATAATGACGTCACCTTCAGTGAGTTATAATATACAAAACTAAAGCCCAAATATAGTTTTAAAACAAAAATTATGTTTATTACAATTTGTGGATTTTTATTTTTATAATGAAAAGTTTACATCCCCAGTGCAGTGAGTTAAAACAAGTAATAATTTTTTTTTATGCTAAAAGTCAACTCTTGCTCAGGGCAATAACGAAAAATTTTATTTACGTTACTTTTTATTAAATATTTCCTTTTAATATAAACAAAGTAACATGACCTATGCTTTAAAACAGCTGTTCCACCACATAATCTATAACACGAAACCAAGGAGCATCGGTTATGTATTATTTTCAACAGCCCTTAATTTCCTCTTCTTCCCATTCACTAGGAAATTATCTTAATATTATGTCTAATATTTTATTTTTTTAAAACTATTACATATTTTTTTCAAGTCACAATCTTTAATATAAGAATGATATATTGATTCGCGTACGCTTCAGAAACTTAAAAAAGTCTGCATGTAGATATACGTCAAATTTTTATACGACTTACATTTCGCTTTACAGATTATTTTTATGTGTTTCTTGTCTCAGTGACATAACTGCGTCCACAATCAGCTGTGTACCAGCAACCGTGCCATCTGCTGCAAGGGAAGGAAACACTCCCCATACATGACATTTATATATATATATATATATATATATATATATATATATATGTTATATATGCATATATATATATATATATATATATATATATATATATTTAAATATATATGTATATGTTATGTTTGTGTACGCATCAAAAACTCTAAACATTCTGCAGCAATTGTAGTCAAATTGTGACACTACAACCCGCTTTACAGATTTTTTTTATCTATCGTTTCCGTCAGTAGCATCCGGGACCCTGAGAATAAAACCGGTTCTCGGTCAACCGTATACCATAAACCGCGATATCTGCCGCAAACGAAAAGATCACTCGCTAACGATAACCATTGTCACAAATGGAACATTACCTATTCCTAATTACGTTGTTTATTAACAAAAACAAACGTACCCACTTGCATCCCCTTCAGATTATTATACAATCTGAATTGAATATTCGCCTTAATTCAGGTACCTTTGTGATTATGTAGTAACTAGGCTCCGAGGTTCGCCAAATCGTAAGTAGAAGCTATTTGGGAATGTCAGCACCTCCCTAGCTGCGAGTCCATCATGTGATGTGTATTTGCGCTACGAACAGAGGCACAACACCACAATGCGCGTGATAAATGATGGAGATGGGGAGAACGTCTTCTTGCATGCGCCAGGAGGGACAACATTTCTTATCAGATTGGTTCTGGTAACGGTTAGATTAAAAAACTACAATCTCTTTACTGCCTTAGGCCTTGAGATATTGCAAAATTAAAATTCTGTGAAACGTATAGGCCTACTTTCTATTGTTCCTTACTTCTCATCCATGCAGCTGCAATATGTAAAGCAAAGCGTGGCAGATAACCATTATTATTTCTAATTTAACCTAAATGCTTGATTTTACGTATTAAGCTTCCCAGTGATTGACCGTTTCCAGACTCTAAAGGTATTAGTCTTGGCTTTTGAGATAACTTAGGCTCTGGCATTAAACTCTCTCTCAGATAAATACAATACATCGGTTGTTTGTTCTTCCATGATCAACTCATTAGATTTAATAATCAACCAATACTGTTTTTAAGAGCAGAAATATCAAGACCATTTTTGTGGTTTTATCTTGTTCGTTTCCCTTGTATTTACATTTGTTTAAATTGTACTAAACAAAGAGAACAATTCAAACGCTGAGTTGGTTGATAACCATTTTAAGAAGTATGACCTTGCCAACGGTACTTAATAATAGATTGTATGTAGATTGATTTCACGTAGGATACAAACATGTTTTTATCTCAGTTAATAATCAACCTTTTCAAATACAAATACAAATTAAGTTATTTAAACTCAAAAATTGTGTAATACATAATTAATAGGTTACAGTACATAAAACATAACAACATTTAATACAAAAAATATGGCAATAAAACATGCACTGTATTTAAACAAATTTTAAAATTTATTTTAAATGTTTTTTTTTCTTTAAAGTTGCAGAGTGTGAAGCGGATTTATTAAAATGTATTACACTCCTGATAACGTATTAGATAAAATCAACAACAATGGGCTGGTTATTTCAGCTGTTAGAAGCATTAATCAGCTGATTATGAAACAACAATCAGTTAATTGTGAAACGACAATAATTATAACTTGATAAGTGTATATTTTTGAGGCCAGGTGCATACTAACTGATCCCAGAAGGCGAAGCAATGTAAGGCAAATACTGCTTTTAATTAGTTTGAAGCTCCTCCCACTCCACCAACAACAACTCTCAACATTGTGAATCGTTGAAACATTGTGAAACCTGGAACTCCAGGTTTTGGGTTGAATGAAAATACAATACCACTTAGTTTTTATCTTTAATAAATCTGGAGAATTTTTTAAACGTTTTAGCTACCTATATACTATATATATATATATATATATATATATATATATATATATATATATATATATATATATATATATATATATATAATAGGGTGGAGTCAAGTTTTATTATTTTAGAGAAAAGTGGTAATTTTGGTATTTGTTAATGTGAAACATATTATATATTTCACATTATATTATAATATGTCATAGGTACCTATATTATAGGTATGGCAGTTATTATTTAATTACTTAGTTCAATTTCCGAGTAAAGCAGGGAAGTACTTATTTGATTTGAAGATCTTAATTACCAAAGTAATTTATAAAATACCTACCCTGTCAGCTAAATATTAATAATTATACCAAATGATATAGTTGAAATCATAAACATTTGATGTTTACGTACAAGTACATATTATAATATGTTGGCGTGAATTAAATGCTCCATTTTTTAACTATAATTATATACACAATATCAAGAGCACAGTTGTACAATATATTACAATGAAAATATTGGAAAGTACTCCAATACCACAAAAATAATCAAAAATAACAAATAAAACAAGTTACTTAAGATTAAATCCTTATGTACACTTCGATGACCATGTCATCATCATCAGAGGGTCTTACTTCAAAATTACAATCTAGCAAACAAGAAGTTACAAACTATAGTGATGTCTAGTTCACTCTAGTTTGTAACTTCTTGTTTGCTAGATTTGTAATAAGACCCTCTGATGATGATGACATGGTCATCGAAATGTACATAACGGTTTAATCTTAAGTAACTTGTTTTCTTTGTTATTTTTGTGGTATTGGGGTACTTTCCAATATTTTCATTGTAATATAATTATATACACATTTCACTTATTTGAGGCCCATGTAATTTATTTTGAGGCTTGCATGTCTGAGATCGAAATAATTTTTTGTAAAGACTACGAATTTGACAATTGTTGTTGGTGGAGTGGGAGGAGCTACAAGCCAATCAAAAGGCAGTATATGCCTTTTATTGCGTCGCCTTCTGGGATCAGGTAATATGCAGGCCAGGTGTTTACCATAACCTTCAATATTCCGTTGTTATTTTTCGTAAAGTAATCAACTTATTCTTATGACGTTTACCTAGAAAAGGCCATTTTTTACTATTCTTTTGAGTTATTAATATCTGAGAAATATTATTTTTCCGCCGCTTTGAAATACGAAGTGATGGTGTTCTGACTTTTTAAAAATAGGTTTTGATTAGACTAACGATAATGAAAGGTTTAAGTGCGATACCTAAAAACGATTTAAAGATATAAAATATTTTAAACAGACAGAAAACTAAATAAAATATTACTGTACATTATAGGACGTTAATGTATGTTCCTGACCTTGAAATAATCTGGTAAGTTTGGTGTATTTTGTATATGTTTACAATTATATAATTTTTTTTTAATATTTGTAATAAATAAAATAAACAAAGAAAGAAATCACTCATGATAATCTTGTGTTTCAGAGGAGCGAACATACTTTTCCTCTTGACGATGACTTCCGGACAGCTGTAAAATCCAAGTACTATATAGACAAAACACTATTTATAAAGGAACTTATGGAAGACGAGTGTGACCGACTGTTTCTGCACGCGCCCAGAAAATTCGGGAAAACGTTAAATCTACAAATGGTGAAACATTTTCTGGAAATTCAAGTCGTCAACGGAACAGAAATAGAGAGTAAAGCAGAAACTGACAATTTCAAGCTTTTCAAAAGAACGGCGATCTATAGGAAAGAGCCAGAGTTTTTCGATCAGCATTTTGGCAAGTATCCAGTAATATACATAGACTACGGTCAACTAAGGGACTTCGACAGCTTCAACCACATGTTGCACAAGCTTAGGCGCATAATGTGGGAAACGTTTGTACCATATACGTACATACTCCAGAACGACAGGTTCTGGGAGAGAATCGGGGAGAACGACACTATGTTCACGCTGTACACGAACAAGATCCTGAGCTTCGCCATCGAAGAGGATCAGGTTTTGTCAGGCATGCCGTATTTAAGTGAGATTTTATTTAAATATTTCGACAGGAAGCCGATAGTGTTGGCGGACAACTACGGTTCCTTCATTGAGGGCGTGCTGTTCGGCAACAGCAGTGAGGCTGGTAGAGTGACCGACTTTTTAGAGTCCATACACAAAAGCTTGTTGTTCTATACCGAGGGCAACGAAAAGTTAGTGTACTACAATAGTAAGGTGTTCTGTACAGGGCTGTTCCACGCCACTACGGACAACATTTCCTTGTTCCACCTGTTTCAGTACAAGAGTTGCTCCGAGTACACGTGCAACTACTGGTTCTTGCACGATCACGCTTACGTCAAGTACTACGGGCTGACTGAACACGAACTCACCTGCTTACTCGACAACGTCACAGAGAGCAGCGTCCAAGTAAATAACATGAAGAACAACATACGCAACTTCTACGAAGGGTATACCATGCTGAGCAGTGACGACAAGAAGGAGGATCTGACCTTCCGGGTCTACAACATTTACTCGATACTGAACTACCTGCACAACAAAGCAATGCGACGAACTGCGTTGAAGTCGTATTGGAGTAGGTCTGCGTATTATAAGCAATTCCTCCGCCATTTCTACAACGCCTACGTAAAGTCTAAGTTTATTCTGCTGTTACAAAACCATGAGTTTGCTGTGATACCAGCGGCATCCATGTTCACGTACAACGAAGTCACGTACTTGCAAATAACAACCAACGACACTGGTGAAAGGAAGGATAAAAAATATAAAAGGCTTTGGCACGTGTTTTTATTGCTCACTGGTTATCTAACTTACGAAGACACTTATTTGGACCATGTATTTTTCTTTTCCAATACGAAAGTCATTGGCCTGAAGCTTGCATCCAATGAAGTGCGCACAGAAGTGGAGTCAAACCTCCTGGACGCTACTGTCCAGCAACATGGGTTCCAACTGGAGAGAGTTAAAGAAGTGATCGACATGATAAATGCGATTTCTGTATCGAACTGTACCCAACTACAGTTCAAATTCCTGCTTCAAACTTTCAAAAACCTGTTTGCAAACTCATCGTACGGAGGAACAACAAGAAAGGACTTCGAACTCACGTTGCTGTCACTGCTCAGACACAAGTTTCAAAAGAACGTAAACTGGGAAGAAATGTATTTGGAACGTTTTGAAGGATTTTTGCTTAACAATAATAACAAAGTGACTTTTGTTGTAAGAACCAAAGTAGTAATAAAAACTCAAAAGACTAAAGAAAACTACATGCTCGATTGTGCAAAAAAAGTGGCCGAAAGAGATCTGAGATTCTGCAGTGGGCAAAAGAAACCGCGCGTGGTCTGTTTAGGAATCTGTTTGGGCGTAACTGTGGCCGAGGACGGACAAACAAAGGACAGACGGGTCGGTTTCGGCTATTCGCATCGACTCACTGCTAACAGCAACATTGAACACAAAACCGTGCTATTATAGCCAGCACTGACGGTTATACAGACCTGCGCTACTTGTATCTAGTCATCTCTTTATAGACAATTTTCTTGTTTAACGACAATTTAGTAATGATCACCATTGTAACGAGTAAGTGCAAAAGCAACGAAAACACCGTTAGTGAACAGTATTCATTTCTCAAATCTGAAACTCTTAATAGTCTTTGTGGTAAAGTGTGTGTGTGTGTGTGTGTGTGTGTGTGTGAGTGTGTGTGTGTGTGTGTGTGTGTGTGTGTGTGTGTGTGTGTGTGTGTGTGTGTGTGTGTGTGTGTGTGTGTGTGTGTGTGTGTGTCTGTGTATGTGTGTGAGTGTGTGCCATCTTTAAAGTATGGGGTGAGCGCGTATGTGTTTAAGCCTAGCTTTTAACGCCAGAATTTATTTACATTGTCACACTGCAAACGATGGAGGTCCAAAGCAGTGGTCCTAAACATTTACTATATACGTATATATGTGTGTATGTGTGTGTGTGTGTGTGTGTGTGTGTGTGTGTGTGTGTGTGTGTGTGTGTGTTTGTGTGTATATATATATATATATATATATATATATATGTATATATAGTATTTATACTATATAAATATGAAATTATGTAATGAAAATATTATTTTTTTTAAATGATATAGTATTATATAATACTTATATATATATATATATATATATATATATATATATATATATATATATATATATAGTACTATATTTTTTTCCAGGCGAAAAACCAATCATAGTTATTATTGATTTAGTAGTACATTCACTATCACTTACACTATAATGTACTTAAACAAGAATCTTACTTGGTATATATATGCGAGTTGACTTTAATTACATGTCTTCATTTTCAACCATCAACTTGCTTGTAATAAAGCAATTAATTATATAGTCTAACTTGCGAGAATTTGAAATTAATATTTTTTAAATAATAATTTATTAAAATTAAAAATCAATAAGTAGCTTAGTTGAAACCTATTGTACTAGTTAGGATTCGTTAGTGTTTCGTTAGAGAGTTGAGTTACACAGACTTAGTACTCAGTTCTACAATATAACTAGTTAATCAACATAGTCACTGATATCGTTACTTAGCACAATCAACACTTCACATAATTTAAGTTTCTAACTTTACTGCTTACTTCCCTCTTCAGCTTCCACTAGTACTACAAGGGCGTAAATAGGGGGGGGGTGGCTCAGAAGGTTCGGACTCGATGGTAGTAGATACGCGAGCATTTATTATTTTCCATAAGCCGAGTTTCCATACTTTCTGCTGCAGTGGTTATAAATAAAGTAAACGCTAATATAATGTAGACTTTTTAGTTAAAGTTATATTTTTCCACATATATTGTGGAGTTCCGTTTCTCTAATTACAGTAAATACATTACTTTATATATTCAAATTATCATTGTAACGACATCCAAAATATGCCTAAGACCCGTGTCTTTCAGATATCAATATCCACCTGACAACCTCCCCCCCCCCAACTCCCCGGTTTTCGGGGCACCCCTCGAAATTTTTATCGTATAGTACACCTTGAGTAGAAGTGGCTCAGGGGCGAAATGGGCCAAATCCAATAAAAATATTGCAAGAAAATTTACTTTAGGGTTGTGAAGCCGTTATAAGTTTGGCCAACAGCTTTTCCCTTTATATTTAATTGAGAGAAGGGGTAAAATTGAATTTAACTTAAAATGTAACATACAATCACAGACTACATATTAACATTCAACCATTTTCCAATAATATCAAAACTGATTTGATCCAGTTCTAACGTAAATAAAGCCAACAAAATGCTCTTTTTACGAATAATAAACATAAAATTGCCAACTGTTGGCTTATTTCAAAACTACTGCTTGGTTTACCTGAGGGCAGCGCCGGATGTTCTCTGACAAATCCTCGACAAGTACTTCTCCTTCTCTCCCCAAGTTTCTGCCATTTTGATAAGCTCTCCCCCTTCCTCTCTTGGAGCAGTCTCATTCTTTAAAAACAACATACCTCCTCTAATAACATGATGCTAATACGTCATGTTGTCAAATATACTTCCTCGGTCTGGTGCCTTTTTATTGGGGGAGGGTGAGTACGTGTGTGTGTGAGAGAGAGAGAGAGAGAGAGAGAGTGAGTGATATAGTTATTTAATATAATTAAATTATTAACTTTTATTTATTATAATTTTAATAATATACATAATTAGAGAGAAAGAACAAGAATGAAGGAGCGAGAGGTTAGCCAATTGACCCTCTTTAAACATGTGTTGTGAAACATTATACACAAGTAATATTTAATGAAATATTTACCTACTACAGAAAAACTTTAACATCGTTTTGAAATTTTATTAATTTAATATTAACAAAGAAATATCATACTAATATCATGGTAGGTATTAGCCCTCTTCTTTGACCCGACTTGATCGGAGTAGGTACCTTAAGAATCAACGTCGATCCGGAAGTCGATCAGGTCAAAATAATCGGACCTTTTACGGAATGGATAAGAAATGTCTAATCTAAGAAAGAACTGCCAATTAACAGTTTACCGATTAACAGTTTCCGGGCGACCGACACTTATTTTATCAAAAAGAAGCACGGTCCGAATGGAGAATAATGGGGATTCCCTAAAATTTGCTCCATTGCTTACTGCCCTAACAAAGTGATGTTTTTATTTTACATTCAATTTATGTAAATTTAATATGAAAAAAGATAGGTTGTGGGATTCGGGAGAGTGAAAGAAGTGTAAACTTTTATAGCCACTTCATAAAGTTTGAATTGGAAAAACTTCAAACAGGAGACATTTTGAATTGAGAAAAACATTTCATTTTGATTAATGAGGAATTATCTATCTATCTATCTATCTATATATATATATATATATATATATATATATATATATATATATATATTAAATACAGTGATATGTTTTCTTGTAATATAGTTAATAAATTAAAAATATTTCAAAAACAAGAATACTTTTAATGAATATACAGTATTTATTCAAAGCTTTTCGCAGATAAAGCTTATTTTCCTGAAGATGCTGGTACTATTTTATCGGCAAAAAACCTTTGAATAAATATAATCATTAAAACTATTCTTGTTTTTGAAATATTTTTAATTTATTAATTATATATATATAACTTTATGATAACCTTATATATTTATTTAATAATAGCTTTTTTCCTTAACAATGTTCATAATTTCCCCACCAATGTCCTTAATTAATATAACATAACCTACGTGTTATGTTATTTTCGTTTTCCGAAAATTTAACTTTTTAAAGTTTTAATGTCATGTATCTTAAAAACTACTAAAGACAATTGCTTGAAATTTTCAGGTTAACTTATTTATGCTATTACGTAGTGCCCTGTGGGAGTTTATTAAAATTATGCCACTAGGTTTTGAAATATAAAATTTTTAATATTTTTTGTGTATAAATTTTGGCACTTTTGAAAAATAACCGGTATTTTTTTCCACAATTAAAATTTACCTCCACTAGGTACTAGATAAAAGACCCCTCTTTAAAGATAAATTAAAAGTAAGGCTCTAGGTTTATTACTTTATTACCTACACGACATAAATGTAACATGGCAGTCTTATGTCGTCAGCACTCCCCTTAACAGCTTTTCCACCACATACCCTTTAAATAAATGCATGAAATCATATGTTACCATTTAATTCACTTTGAGGTAACTCATATGGTAACGTGACGCAAATTATACCTGACTGTATGTTTATGTCCAATAGATTTTTGTAGGCGTCGCTATAGAAGTTTTCACTTCAATAAAATGTACTAATGGTAGTTAGATGCGTAAACAAAATGTCATAGTGCTTAGCATTACTATGAGGAGGTACTGCGATAAATACCTCCTGGGGAAGGTATTTGAGGGAGGGGTATGTGATATTACATGGGGAACGAGAGTCGATATATACCACCAAGACAAAATTTAATTGACATTATTTCCCTCAAATGCCTAAAATTAGAACAAAAAAAAATTAGTGAATTATATTAGATTTTAATTGAGATATAATTGGAGTAAACATTAGTGTAGTCAATGAATATTAAATAGGCTATTTAGGGATGTAAGACTTATTTAGGAAATCACATTAAATTAAGGCTCGCCAGAAACAGCAAGGATTTTAAAGCAAACTCTAAAATTTCATTTTCATGAACTTTCAATTCTATATTGATCCTATAGTACTCCTTAAAAGTTCTTTTAAATCTTAGTAGGCCTACTTTGTTACAGGTATTTTCTCAAGGATGGAAGCTGTAGCCAGTTTATTTATATGTATACGTTCTTCTTAAGGTTTATTTTCCAAATATGAGGAAGTTACGCCCTTTGAAGTCTTATATGTACATTGTACACGCATATTTCTCAACATCTCTCGGTTTGTCAGCTCGATTTATACCAAAACCATCTGGGAGCTATATTAAGTGCTTTTTTTATGAGAGTTTGAAGTTTGATAAAAAACTGGCAAATCTAAAGAACGATGAAAAATACTTTATAATGCCAGTACCCTCAACCCCCTCCCCTGCGCTCGTGATATGTAGCGTATGTTTCAAGGTCAAATGACGGGTAAAGTGTATACTGCAAACTTTTTCTCTAAAGGCTGCACGTTGAGAGTGTGCATACGTGAGTGCTTGTACGAAGGAAATAAATAATGCTAGAATATATTTCTTGTGTGAATCTGTGGCGAAAAGAGAAAACTCTCTGTACGGGGGACCGTTTCTATTCAGCCAACCTGATGCAAGCCAACTCTTCGTGTGAATAAATTAATGCCTTCGTACAAACACAGACTTGAAACACCCACCAACTAGAGATGGGCGATCTGGTGAGAGTGTTAATTCCTTCCACAGAGGAAGGAACGAGGAGTTTAGGAAAAGAGGTAATAATTCTCAACTCTTGCTACGTCCCAACTCACTCGTTGGGCCTCGACAGAAAAAAGAGGTCACTTTTTCGTTGTCTTCCCCCCCCCATTACTTTGCCACTCTATTCCTATCCCTTCCTAGCGATCACCGAACACCGCTTCCGAAGCATTTGGAAGAGAAAGAAGAATGAAGAGTGTATTAATGTCATTCTTCATTCGCGCTCTTCGTGTTTTGTTCTGGAGTTACTTTTTTACCTCTCGACAGTAATTTTTAATTTTTATAACATTTCTAAATAAGATTTTGTAACACATATTTTTCAATTTACTTGTCATTATTTATAAATAAGTATTGTTAAAAAAACTTCAAAATGCACAGCCCACAAATTACAAAATTGAGTAAATTGGGAACAATCAGTTTACGCTTGGATATTCCAAAGATAGCATTTGTCAATACCTGATTTACCTTCTATGTTAATTTCTTTAAAAAACAATAAAATGCTAAAATTAGGTTTTTAATTTTCAATACCGATAACAGTTAAAACATCTCTCTCAATATTATACAAAATAATGTAAATTGCTTGATGATAATGGTTTATTAAAATATCAATCATTTAGCTTTGTTTTGTTACTAAACATTGTGATTAAGTTATAAATAAATATTAATAAAAATATATAAATAGAGTTGCCTTCCGCTTCAAAGATAGAAGGGAGAAGTGAAGAGTTCCTAAAAGAAGTAAACTATCTGCAGTGAAGCGATCCCGATTAGATCAAAAAATAAAAAGAGTTACTTTACCCATCTATACCATCAACTAATGTCTTGCGATAAGAGGGAAGAGTTTTATGAAAAATGTCACACACACACGCGCGCGCGCGCGCGCGAGCGTACACATTTACGCACAACAGCCGGTGTTACTACTTATTAGCGGCAGCGAGGGTAGCATAAACTGTGAAGGCCAAGTAGAACTACCAGCCAATTACTAATACATACAACTGGATGAGTTACTTCACATACATGGAAATGAAAATAAATTTCAATAGGTTTTAGTAAGTTATAAATTAACAATGGGTATCCACTAAATTGTTTTGTCTAGGCATATTAGCTGGAAGATGTAAACCTGCCTGCTTCAAGATTAATATTTTCGTCTTCCTCTGCACCTAAATAGACTAACGAAAATTCAACTTAAATGGAAAGATGAAACTACTACGCCCGCAAAACCAAACTTGCGATTTTACAGTGCAGTGACCAAGATGGCAGACGGACATGGACGGTTGGTGACGCGATCTATAGTATCAGTAACAAATCGCTTGCTCACAGTTTGGCGACTTTGGATGTGTACAGAATGAGAGTGAATACACGGTTTAAAAGAAATGCAACGAGTTTCAAATCAATAGGTCACAACTTTTTCGCCATTAAACAATCAAAGAAGGTACCTTATTGTAAGGCCTGGACAGGTCCGGCTTATTCCTAGGATAGGAAAAGGCCGAGGCTTCTCCCAGTGCCTACAATTTCTTACTATTTTCCGGAACTACAAGAAAAGTAAAATCTTCGAAACGGTCCGGTTTTCTATTTCGCTACTTACCCCTTCTGGTAGGTTCAATCCAGATACTGTATCTTCTACCGAGTGGCCTTACCTAGGAGATCCCAAAACTGGGAATTGAATTCCTTTAAAGTGACAGACAGCAACTCACACAGATCACTTTCCGACGACAAATGCAATCGGGCTCTTCATCTAAAGCATTTCACACTATTTGAAATATTTTACGAGGTTTACACGACTAAATTCAGATTTCACGATAAACTAGCTACTTGTCAAGAATACACTGACTTGTGGGTGTTAATGGAGGTGGGTGATAATGTCATGAGGTGAATTTCTCATATAAATAACTAACCTTGCACAACCTAACTTATACTTTATCATATTTTTAGCAGATCATATAATAATTAGAAACTGACTCCATATTTAATGTTTAAACAATTCTTTCCCTTCTCTAACACCTAGGTTCAAAATACACTTCCCAGAGTCCGGACAGGAATACAATTTCAACCTACAAACTAACAAGTGAGACTATTAATATTAATTTCAATACTTTACCCTAGGGAAGAATATATAACAAACGCACCCATAAAACTTGAAATATTTCCCTAGATTTAGAGAGATTACCGCGAAAATACTCCTGATGATAATGTAAAAGTGCCCTAGGTACTGCAGTAATATCGACCATTACATCCCCCCCCCCATTGTCGGCAATGGCTTTCATATTTGATGTCTGACATTTAATAATCATCGCTTCCACGTCATACCTACTGCAACCAATTTGCAGCAAAATCTGTTTCGATATTAATAACTAACTTGTGCCCAGCATTTCGTCCGCTAAATGTGATTAATGGGCGCGCAATATGAGATATCGATTAGCTCTAACGGTATTACAATGTAAAATATCTAAAGGAGTACAATGAGTTATAAAATTATAGAAAGACATTATACTCGTGCATGCCAGAAACCAAGTGCATAACGCCAGTAATATTCTGTTGTTTACAAGAAGGGCTGCCTGAGTGCATTGAGTAGTATATGGTCTCGATGCTGCTTAGAATAGATGAAAGAATAAGCTAAGGACTTGAGTCTTCAGTTCTCTCAAAGCCTTACCTAATAAAGGCACTCTCCACTCAATGAATGACTGTGATGCTATGTGGCAAAAAGAATGAATGCTAGTAGAAACAAAAAAGAAATGATAAGATGGAAACGTCTAAGAGGAAACCAGTCAGTTCAAATACATAACTTGGCCAAGTAACACTATGGACCCATGTAATAGCCAAATTATATAGAGAAAGAGAAGTAAACTGAATATTCATCTTATGGATAAAACAATGGTAACTGTAGAAAGGTTCAAATTTCTTGAACGGGTTGTATGTAATATGTAATATGAGTTGACAGCATACAAATTAAATTTATCTACAAGTTTGTCATTCTTGCATCTCTTGTTCGTTTATTTCTAAGTCGTTTACTTCTTATCTATTATCGTTCTATTATTTGCCTTTTTTATTGTTCTACAACTCTATACTCCCTTTTTCTATTATCTATAATGTTCCGTCTTAAGTTGTTTATTTTTGTTTCAGTTACGTCTAATTCTACTACATTTGGTTCTAATACCTTAGTTCTATCTTTTGGCGTTTTATTATGTGATATATTTTGCTGAGTAATCCCTCTTCTTTTATCTGTCATGCTTACATCTGTTTGTGTGTTTTTATATCGTTCCTTTATTTCTATGAAACATTTTATTATCCCTCGTTATAATACCGGACTTTTCATCATTTGTCGTTCTATTATTTCTCATCTTTCTCTCTATTCCTTGTTCTGTAAT
>JBAIZL010000005.1:136359249-136739249 GCA_036971475.1 Prosapia bicincta
GAGGCAAAACTGAAAAGGACCTACGCCGAGCGAGAGCGAGTAGCCGAGGTTCTACCCTGGACGAAGGACAGACCGGATCTAGGACCAAAGCACCTGACCGAGGGCTGTTTAAAAGGAAGGAAACCTGTGGATGGGACTGGCAAATAAGTTAGCACTGTCTTTGATTGTCTTTGAAAATGCAAACTTTGAATAGTTTAATTTAATTGACATTTTAAAATTTTTAAATTATTTTAAGAAAAAATTTAAATTTACATTGTTATCATTTTCAAAGTAAATTTAGATAGATAAGAAAAAGTCTAAAAACACTAGAAACTTTTAATCTATTTTAAAACTTTTTAATAATTTAAGCGAGATTTGCAAAGTAAACATAAATTTTCAAAATAGTTTAAACTGTAATTACTAAAAGAAATAAGTTGAATTTTATAAGCATAAGAAAGTAATTTCTCAGTTGATATATGAACATGTTCAGATTTATAAGTCTGTTAGTTTTAACAAATGTTAACATTTCATGTCTCTTTTATATAAAATTTATGTGGTTTTTTACAAAGAGTTTTTGTTTATGGGTAATGTTTTAATGACAAGATATAATTAATAGAAACTAATTCAGTAAACTAAATTTGAAAGAGGATAAATTTATAAAAAAGAACTTGGGTAAAAAATTATAAAAATATAATTTTGAATTAAATAAATATATTCAAAGAAGATAAAAGTATTAAATTATGATTGGTAGTTTCACAAGATTAAATAATTTGGGAATGTTTGAAAATATTTTTAAATAAATGTAAAGTATTAAAATGTAAATTAGAGATAACTGTTCTTAAAAAGTAAAATAAATTAAAAGTTTTTGAAAGTAAATGGGATATTCGATTTTAATTTTGAAAAAAAAATAGATGAATAATTATCCAAAACTAATTAAAGATAAATAGCACTACATAAGTATAAAAAAGGTAATTGAAACAAACTTTTGTGCAATATTGCATATTTTTGAACGTTATTATATATTGTGTTTACGATGAATCGCCAGAGGTTGGATTATTGATTTGGTTAATGTATTACAGGTTATAAAATAAAAACGTTATATTATAAGTAAATATTTTCAATAATTTGAGAATTTTAAATTTAAATTTTGAAATCAAAATATTTTTTTTTATATATAATTAAATATGAAGTAAAATTAATGTACTAGTTAATATTTTAAATAAATTTAAAAAAATTATTTTTACTAACTTACGACTAAGAAAAAAAAATAAAAATATGGTACAACTCACAAATATAAAATATTTTAATTTCATACGCGTTTCATCGACTAATTTGTCGTCATCCTCACTGAAGATACACAAATCAAATTAACTAAAAATATATATATTAAACATAACCTATAAAGTTTTAACATAAGTATTTTAACATTTGTTAAAACTTTATAGGTTATGTTTAATATATATTTTTTAGTTAATTTGATTTGTGTATCTTCAGTGAGGAAGACGACAAATTAGTCGTTGAAACGCGTATGAAATAAAAAATTTTTATATTTGTGAGTTGTACCATATTTTTATTCTTTAATTATAACTTTCACTCACAAGCCAGCTCGAATATTATTTACGACTAAGAGTTAAATTTATTTTTCACTAAAACAAATGTCTTAAATAATTCTACAAAACTAGTCATTAAGCTGTGTGATGCCTTTAAATGAAATATTAACCGAGATATAGTGACTTAAAGGGTTTAATATCAGAAAGTTAGGTTTTTAAAATAAAAGTCCAATGACTGGTTCTCTGGCAAAATTTGGCAAGCAGAGTACAGGTTCTGGTTCGTGTCATATCTGCTTGTTTCAAATTTTACCTGTAGACCGTCGCAATGTGTGTGTGTGTGTGTGTGTGTGTGTGTGTGTGTGTGTGTGTGTGTGTGTGTGTGTGTGTGTGTGTGTGTGTGTGTGTGTGTGTGTGTATGCAGACCTAACCAGAGACATTTCGAGTCCATGGTCAAATATGAATGTGTGTGAGTGTGTGTGTGTGTGAGTGTGCGTGTGTGTGTTTGTTTATGTGCGTACGTACGTGAGTGTGTAAGTGGGTCTGGTGTGGTGTGTGGTGTGGTGTGTGTGTGTGTGTGTGTTTGTGTGTGTGTGTGTGCGTGCGCGCGCGTGTGTGTGGGTGTGGTATGGTGTGTGTGTTTGTTTGTGTGTGTGTCTGTGTATGTGTGTGAGTGTGTGGCATCTTTAAAGTATGGGGTGAGCGTGTGTGTGTTTAAGCCTAGTTTTTTAACGCCAGAATTTATTTACATTGTCACATTGCAAACGATGGAGGTCCAAAGCAGTGGTCGTAAACATTTACTATATATACGTATATATGTATGTATGTATATATGTATGTATGCATGTATGTATGTATGTGTGTATAAATATATATATATATATATATATATATATATATATATATATATATATATATATATATATATAGTATTTATATAAATATTATACTAAATTATGTAATGATTTTTTAATGATATAGTATTATATAATACTTATATATATATATATATATATATATATATAGTAGTACTATATTTTTTTCCAGGCGAAAAACCAATCATAGTTATTATTGATTTAGTAGTACATTCACTATCACTTACACTATAATGTACTTAAACAAGAATCTTACTTTATTATTACTTATGTATTATAATTTTAATAATATACATAATTAGAGAGAAAGAACAAGAATGAAGGAACGAGAGGTTAGCCAATTGACCCTCTTTAAACATGTGTTGTGAAACATTATACACAAGTAATATTTAATGAAATATTTACCTACTACAGAAAAACTTTGACATCGTTTTGAAATTTTATTAATTTAATATTAACAAAGAAATATCATACTAATATCATGGTAGGTATTAGCCCTCTTCTTTGACCCGACTTGATCGGAGTAGGTACCTTAAGAATCAACGTAGCCAGATCGATGCTTAGAGGAAGTTTTCCTTCTCTTACGTTCCGGATATCCGGTCCGGAAGTCGATCAGGTCAAAATAATCGGACCTTTTACGGAATGGATAAGAAATGTCTAATCTAAGAAAGAACTGCCAAAAACATTTCATTTTGATTAATGAGGAATTATATATATATATATATATATATATATATATATATATATTAAATACAGTGATATGTTTTCTTGTAATATAGTTAATAAATTAAAAATATTTCAAAAACAAGAATACTTTTAATGAATATACAGTATTTATTCAAAGCTTTTCGCCGATAAAGCTTATTTTCCTGAAGATGCTGGTACTATTTTATCGGCGAAAAGCTTTGAATAAATATATTCATTAAAAGTATTCTTGTTTTTGAAATATTTTTAATTTATTATTTATATATATATATATATATATATATATATATATATATATAAAGTACAAAAGTCAAAATACAAATACAAGAATTATATTTGAATTTACAATTCAAAGCTTTTCGTTGGCTAACAGTACCAACATCATCAGGAATATTAAACAATTGTTTGTTTAAAGAATTGTTTAATATTCCTGATGATGTTGGTACTGTTAGCCAACGAAAAGCTTTGAATTGTAAATTCAAATATAATTCTTGTATTTGTATTTTGACTTTTGTACTTTATTAATACACAAGAAAACATATTGCGATATATATATATATATAACTTTATGATAACCTTTTATATTTATTTAATAATAGCTTTTTTCCTTAACAATGTTCATAATTTCCCCACCAATGTCCTTAATATATATATATATATATATATATATATATATATATATATATATATATATATATATATATATATATATATATATATATATAATTAAATAGGAAATAAAATTAATGTACTAGTTTATATTTTATACAATAAAAAAAAATTATTTTTACTAACTTACGACTAAGAAAAAATAATGAAAATATGGTACAACTCACAAATATAAAATTTTTTATTTCATACGCGTTTCAACGACTAATTTGTCGTCATCCTCACTGAAGATACACAAATCAAATTAACTAAAAATATATATATTAAACATAACCTATAAAGTTTTAACAAAAGTATTTTAACTTTTGTTAAAACTTTATAGGTTATGTTTAATATTTATTTTAGTTGATTTGATTTGTGTATCTTCAGTGAGGATGACGACAAATTAGTCGTTGAAACGCGTATGAAATTAAAAAATTTTATATTTGTGAGTTGTACCATATTTTTATCCTTTAATTATAACTTTCACTCACAAGCCAGCTCGAATATTATTTACGACTAAGAGTTAAATTTATTTTTCACTAAAACAAATGTCTTAAATAATTCTACAAAACTAGTCATTAAGCTGTGTGATGGCTTTAAATGAAATATTCCCCGAGATATAGCGACTTAAAGGGTTTAATATCAGAAAGTTAGGTTTTTAAAATAAAAGTCCAATGACTGGTTCTCTGGAAGAATTTGGCAAGCAGAGTACAGGTTCTGGTTCGTGTCATATCTGCTTGTTTCAAATTTTACTTGTAGACCGTCGCAATGTGTGTTTATATGTGTGTGGTTTTGTGTGGTTTTCTGTGTGTGTGTGTGTGTGTGTGTGTGTTTGTGTGCGTACGTACATGAGTGGTTAAGTGGTTGTGTATGTGTGTTTGTTTGTGGTTGTGTGTGTGTGTGTGTGAGTGTATGTGGTTGTGTGTGTGTGACTGTATGTGCGTGTGTGTGTGTGTGTGTGAGTGTGTATGTGGTTGTGTGTGTGTTTGTTGTGTGTGTGTGTGTGTGTGTGTGTGTGTGTGTGTGTGTGTGTGTGTGTGTGTGTGTGTGTGTGTGTGTGTGTGTGTGTGTGTGTGTGTGAGTGTGTGTGTGTGTGTGTGAGTGTGTGTGTATGTGGTTGTGTGTGTGTGTGTGTGTGTGTGTGTGTGTGTGTGTGTGTGTGGGGGGGGGGGTGTTTGTAGTTGTGTGTGTGTGTGTTTGTGTGTATACCACCTCCAAATCCTTTCCGGTTCTTCTAGCAATGCTGCTGGGTTTTTATACCAATAACGCAATTGGTAGTATTTTTAATCAACATTTTTAACACAATCAACATAAAATATTCCTAAAATTAACCCCAATTTCGTAGAATAGCCTAAATAATTGTCAATAGTGTCCGACATATTTTTATAGATTGCTACATCTTACAAACAGTCCAATAGAAATATTGTTTCTTGAGGTCACGTGATACAGGGGGTTCAGAGTGACAGGAAAGCAGGGAAATTCGTCTGATTCGGAGGAATAATATCACTCCGAAATGGAATCAGGAAAAACGACACTGTCACGTTTGGGCTTTCTAAAGATTCGGCGCGTGTCAATTGGTTAGGATGAAATTAATTAGTGTAAATGTAACCTACCATGTTAAACTTCCTATAAAAAGTACAGCTGGATTCTTTAGCTATTTAACATAAAATAGAATGGAACCTTTCTAATGTGTCTGTTATAACAAACATGTTTGCACTGTCGTGTAGTGACATCAGGGAAAGAATTCTTTAGTGCAAAGAAAATGACAAGACTTTTTTAAAAGTACAACGTCCCAAGGTACTGCAATATGTTTTTTTATGTCTTTTATGAAAATATAGTAACGTACTGTATTTGTAACTACAATCTACATTGCCGGCTACTAGTATTTTTATAGTGTTGTGTAACAGTGTTGAGTTTTTCGGCCGATATAAATAATGTAGGTGCAACATTAATTACATTACACACCTATTTAATTATGTATGTGTTATGTTAATTCAAAATCACATGATAATTTCACTACTTCCGTGTTCGACTTTTTCTCGAATTCATCCCCCCTAGATCCCAACCGTTACGAATTAGAGAGGTTCCACTGTAAGTTATAGATGTTTGTTGGGATTCAAAATAAAAAATGTTCGTTTTTACAAGAAAAACATGTAATCACTAAAATCTACAATCTTGTAAATGAGACTTATTAGGTATCTATTCCTTAAAATACCTAATGTAAGTAGCACTAAATCTGCCTACTATCATCATGGTTTTTTTTAAATGCTGGCAATTTCAATAATTGTTAGATTACTTCTTTAAAAAATTAATAAAAACTATAATTTGTTTGTAAAACATTATTCGCTTATCTAGTTTAAAAAATGTGCCAGCTTTTTCCAGAGGTAAGAAAGAATATGCTGCAATGTAAATGGAAGAATGTGAAACCTTAAAACATACTAATACTTGACACAACATGAGCGAATTTTAGTCTGTACATGTAGGCAAAATAATGATAGTAAATTTAAACTACTAAGAACTAAAAATATATCGATTTCTATAGCTACGATAAAGAAAATAAACCTTTAAGGTTCTATAAAATTACCAGTTTTGTTAAAGCTAAAATGCTATATCATTTTCTTAAAGGCTTTTGTCAGTATTTTATCTTTACGGTATATTATTTTTAATAGCTCAAAACGATTTGTAAAACGTTGATCTTTTCGTTTACACATATGTTATTTTATTTGAGAGTACATAATAAAGAAGAAAAATATATTAACAAATATTCAAGTTATTAAATTTTACATTCATTATCACAACAAAGAAAGCATCCCACTATTTTATATTACATTAACATACATTTAGCTACATTGCATTACATTTGTAGCTATAATATTTAGCCACAAAGTAGGCCTATATAAAGAGGATAGGTTTGAATATTTTGAAAATAACGTCAACTGAAGAACTAAACTATTACTGAAATAAAGCAGGTGGATCACCCTCTGGTCTCGTGTGCCAACTGACTTCGGGTTTTGGCGAGATAAATTGTGGATATTTTCATATTTGATGCCCTGTGTGTTGTTACTTGAAAGTTTTTTTTTCACACATCCATATTCCAAATACGTAGCACGAAAGTATACGGTTATATTAGGTGTAGTTAAGAGAAAATAAATTAATTGGCATATTGTAAGCTAACCGATGCCTTAAAACACTACAACTAGTAAGCAAACATTATTTTTTTCAAACGAAACCTTTCCTGACTGGATACTTTGTTTCAAGATTATAAAGTAAATACAAAATAATTTAAAATAGTGCTGTTTCACAAAATAACAGTTTGAAATCTGTTTTTGTGTTGAGGTTATGTTCGTATTTTTCCCAAATCTAACCACTATTTATGGTTTGCTGTTTTCAAAATGACTTTTTCTCTTTTAGAATGTATTTTTGAGTAACCTATATAAATACTAAAACGTCAACGTTGGACAGTCTTTGTCAACCAATTTTCGTTTTTTGTTTTATCAAAATGTGACAATTGTGATGTCATTAAAGAAGCAATTTTCTTTTTAGCGCATGCGCTTTTTTCACGTACATACCTTTCTCCGTCGTCGTTAAAGGCAAAGTCACCCAAAATTAAATCGCGAAGCCTGTAGCGTGGAGGCAGCGGTATAATTTCAGTAGCAGCATCGGGCCGTAACGGAACCGCCATTGCCACACTCTCGCACCAACTGAACTATCGTTGGCCGGCTACTCGTCTCGTCGCCTCGGCAACCACCGTTCAACAGGTAGCGCGCCACGGCGTCGGCGTACACGGTCATTACGTCTTCAAGTTCTATTTGCTACGGTTTTGTAAATTTTCAATTTTAAAAACTTTGTTGATCTAAAATGTTAATTAAATCATCTTGTCGTACAAAAAACATTTCAAATATCAATAAAGACAAGTAATAAAAACAATGATTGAATATATTTAAAACCACTTTACAATTTTGTTTCAAAATAAATGTTTAGTTAACAAGTAAACTTTCTGGTACTATTATAAAGTCATGATGAATATCTTCCTACTTGTAACACTGAAAAACTTTGTGATATATTCACACACGCATAATGTGGCCTCCTCTTCTCTTTAACCGCCTCCTATCTCTGTAGGTAACCTTTTTCAAAAGCTGAACCAGTCGGCTTTGGGGCTAAAAAAGCGTATAGCAATTTGTTGACGCTCCGAAGATTGAGCAACAGATGAGCGTGCCTCTTACGAATTGACTGTAGGAGTCAACTCCTTTCAGAGAGTGAGGGTCGAGTCTGAAAAAAGGTTTCGTAACTCTTAACTTCTTTCTACGTCACAACTCACACGTTGGGGCTCAGATAAAACAACAGCTACTCTTCTGTCACCCCCCTCCGTCACAACCCTCTACTCCCTAATGATCACCAACTTTTATAAATATAATTTTTATTTTTAAATAAAGATGTCAGTCAATAGTATACAAAACAAATTATGCTGGTTAGAGAAAATAAATTATTAAAATCTCTTAACAGTTTATTTAGGCATTAAACAATATGATTAAATAATAAATTTAATACTATTAAAATACGTAATAATAGTTGCCTTCCTAAGATACTTGAAGGGAGGTTGTGTGAGAAATTACTAAAAGGAGAACCACCTGCTTTCAGTGACCTGTCCTATCTTATCCCACAAAAGACCCTTTTCTAGATTGAACCCAGATCTTTAGACACAAGCTCAATCATTCCTTGAAGTTCCCCCTAAAGCCATTCCATCTTGTTTTTAGGTGTAAACCTTTCTACACTGTCTTTTAAAAATTGTGAGACTTTTATATTCTCTCTCACTCCGACTTTATCCCCTGCTCCAGGTCATAAACTGGATGGTAGATTGTCTTAAAATGGAAGGTAGATGGTCTTAAACTGGAGTTTAGACCATCAAATTCTATTTCACCTAGTCCCAACTCATATTTTCTCCGACTTTCCTAGTAATAGTCTGAAATTATCTTATTTCCTTCCATTCTGGCTCTATTACCTTCTCGCCCCTCTCTCAAACTGAATTCAGTTCAAGTATTCAGATTCTATTTCACCTAACCCGATCCCATTTCCATTTAGACCTTCTTAGTTATAGACTAGTCTTACTGTAAACATTTTGAAAATCATCATATTTTCTTCCATTATGGTCCTATTACCTCCTGGTTCCTACCTCTCAAATAGGATCCAATTTAAGTAATCATATTCTATTTCGCCTAAACTAACCCTGAACACAGTATCTGTTTTCATAAAAAATTACCTATTTTTAGGAATTGAACGCACAAAACCACGAATGCTAACTGTAATAAGGAATTTAAATTATAAAAAAGTAACGGCAAAGAAACCTGAATAGAAATGCCCCATGGGCCTTTGGAAAAGTAGTAGATAGCGTGATTAAGGCTAGCTGTTACGGTAAGTAGCTTTGGAGAAGATTGGATAGCGTGACAAAGACAAATTGTAGAAAATGTTATCAAAAACTAAATCAGATCAGTTTTGTCATCTAAATCCATAATTTAAGTTTTGAGAATATAACTTTGTTTTTTAACTAAATAAAAACACTGGAGATTACAGAATGTTTATTTTAGTAAATTGTAAAATTTTATCCATTTCACAATAAACTGAGCCTGTATACGGAAAAAAATTGTAAAAGAAACAAATAAACTGGCAGTAAAGAAAAAACAAGAACAAAGGCACCTGCTGCTCTCTGTAACTGAACTTATAACAGATTAACTGTTTCAAAACATTTCTTTTAAAACAATTTTCTTATTACAAATGTCTGATTGTATGCAATTTAAAAATTTATTTAATTTTAAACTCTTAATCAAACTGTAGGTCGACTAGCCTAAGGTAACGTATTTTTCAAGATTATGTATAAACTTTTAAAAAACCGTTAAATATGTTTGGAGGCTTTGCAGGTAGCAATTAAGTATTGATTTTTTAAAGTTATCTCTTTAATTTTTTAGTAAAACAAATTAATTCAAAAATACAAATAATACAAATTTGATAACAGGATCTATAGAATTTCTAAACTCACAAATATAACAATCAATTACTTAAAAAAATCAATTACTTAAAATTAACTACTGAACTGAACCGGTCTTTCCTTTGTAAACTAAATAAATGCTGATTACCTTTAAATAAATGTATTAAAAGAACTAAAGGAAATACACTGATAGTTTTTCCTATAGTAATTAGGAAACTATAAGAGCAGAATAAATAATAAAAACTAATACAAAATTGAACTGAACAAAAACAGTATCAATTTTGCTATTTATAATAATTATGGAAATATATTTCAACATTTAGTATTTAAACAGCTACATGAATGTGTAAATTAGTGTTTTATTGAATAATAAATTATATTATAAAAGTCGGTTTTGAAGATTTGTATTAGTGTATTTAATTGTGAATAATAATAATCTGATATGAGTGTGTCAAGTAATTCGTAGATGGGTTTAAATGTTCCTTCGTTTATAGGTTAGGAAATCTGAAATTAGAAGTAGTATTGTGTATTTTTTCACTTACTCTAAGGTTTAGTTGAATTTCAGTGTTTTATATTTAACTATTTTGTTTCAACAAAATGTGGACAAATCCTCTACAGATTATTAATAGAAAATAGTTTGAGTTTTTTCCAAATTGTACCAATAATAATGTCTTGGTTAAACTGTAACATCTAGGTTAGTCTTTATTATTAAATCTTATTTTTTTATACTATGTATTACTTATATGAGGAAATATTTTAATGTTTTCAGATATTTGTATATAATTAAAAAGCCTTTAACTTTCTGTTTGACCCATTAAACATTTTGTACTTTCTCATTTTCTTATATTTAATTTAATCTTACAGATATTTTCAATTACATTTTCTATTAGTGAATTAATTTCATAAAATTCAACTGTGAGCCTAATAATTTTTAAGAATAAAAAATAAATAAGATAAATTAAAGTTATATTAATTTAAGTTACATAACTTAAGCGGTTTGTAATAACCTATAAAGTTTTGCTCTTGGTACTGTATTAAAATGTAGGCCTACCATTATCCAAGAAGCATACGTTTTACAGTAAACTTCTAGTTACCTAAATTTTACAAATATTCTTATATAATACGAGAAATGTAGACTAGTTTGATAACTTTTCATATCTAGATAATAGGCTATGTGTTTTCAATTTCATTCCCAACTTTATACGAACGCCACTGTTGCGTTACGTAGGCCTACTTGTTTCTGAGTACGTGCTTAAATTACTAATAAAGGAAATGTTATTGAATTATTTATGAAACTAAGCCAACCCTAAGAATTGAATACACATTTTGAAACCCAGGCCTCAATAAAACTAGCTCACATTTTATAGTAAGCCTAAGTTTATTAAACTGTTTGGTGATTGTCAATCGACAAACTAATAAAAAAACATTTTCCTAAGTACAAATTAAAATTGGTTAAATTTATAATTACATTGTTTAAAATAGTAGCTGTTAATGTATTCATTACCTTGAATTCGTAATCTTCAAAAATCAAATTCGTTTTTGCACAAAACACAACGCTAAAAATCTTACGTTTAATATAACCGCAATCGGTAGCACAACTAGCCTAGACTTGCCTCAAGAAACCAACACACCAAATGCAATACTGTATTGGTAAAAAAAGTAATAGCGCTCTGTAAACATCGGGCCACCGGAAACTATCGACATGGAGAGGGAAGCTAAATCTAACGTTAAGGAAAGAAAGAACAGAAGTTGTAGAAAATTGCTTTTACGTTAATCAACTTTTCGAAAATCAATTTCGTTAGAAGTATCTTAAAGTTAAAAAAGTTATTTCTTAATTATTGCAATCTCAAATTGAAGTTAGACTTTTTCGGCTCATAGATGTTTTTTTTCAAAAAGTAACAAATTTAAGGTGAAGCGTCAAGAGCGGCTCCAGGGGGAGGGGCAGTAGTGGCAATTGTCCCCCTGAGAATTTGGTACTACGTTTTTTAGAAATTCATATTCGGAACACATTTAAATTTATCCCAGTTTACGTATAAAAATGTATTTTTCATTTGACCTTTATTTTAAAACAATGTAGGCTTATATTGTTTTTATACTTATGTAATGTTAAGTGTATAAATTCATCTGATAATATTGGTAGTTCCACCCAGCATAAGTGAACATATAATCGGAAATTCGGACCCTCACAAAAGCGAATAGGCTATACCTGATTGGTTGAAAAAAAGTTCAAGTCAACTCTTATGCATTCTGGGCAAGGGCGTACCCAGAATCAAAACTGGGGGGGGGGGGAGCCATAGTCGTTCAGGTTGTAATATTTCTAGAATGTAATTGTAGAATGAAATTAAAATTCTAAGAAAATTATATATAATTATAAGCAGAACGCTCATTTAGTTACTACAATTGTTTGCTCGAAAAATTATTTTTTTATTCTCCAATTACATGTCTTATAATATAGTAAAGGCCTGTTACTGCTGCAACCTTTATAGTCCGACACTTTCAATCATCTCTTATTGTAGTATACAACGATAAAAGATAGCTACCAGCTGTGTTGTTTCCTATTGCATTTAGGATACAGAACTGTTTTGTTTTCTGTATTTAGTCCCGTCATTGAAGGCTTTCCTCTTAGAAAACTGAACTTTCGTCGATTTGCATGAAAATTGGTGAGTAGTTAGAGGGTGGCTTAAAGATCAAAAGTGACATTGCCGATTTGCGCTTTTACACTGAGGGTAGTTTTTAAGGGCTGATATTTAACAAAATTTAGGATTTTTTTAGTATTTAATAGAAACTATTTTTATATTTATAAGTGCACAATTGAAATTGATAAGAAATAATTTTTTATTAATTTCCGGATGAGTGGTTTTCAAGGGTTGAAAATTCACATATCAATAAATTACACCATAAGCAGTAAACAAATGTTTTGTGCAATGGAAATATGCGATTTAATATTTCAAGGAGACAATTTTTCTATGATTTTCAGCAGGGGTGATTTCTAAGGATTGAAAAATTGAAAGAAATCGTAATCATGCTTGCAAATGTTAAGAGATATTTATTCTGCATAATTAAATTATATTTTCATGGATGAAATGTTTAAATTAGGATTTTTTTAAACTCTTGCAGACTTCACCCTTTAAATCTAAAAAGCGCATGTCACTTTTGAAATTAAGAGTAAAATAAGTTTGTAAATTTTCATGAAAATAGATGGAGGTTCAAAGAATTCTAAGGTAACACCCTGTTGTTATCTTCTTTGACTGGACTAATTCTATTCCGGACTTAACTGGTTTTCCCTATTGCCAAATATGTGTGCCCTATACCGCTGATGTGTCATGCAAAAGCTGGGTCAAATTATTTCAACCCACAAGGAAAACTATTTTTCATGATATTGCCTTGATATCATTGTAGAAATTCCTGATAGGGCTCATTATATTTGGGTTTATCTTAGCTTTCAAACAGTTAATCCCTTTCTGCCAAATGACATTACAGAAATTTGGTGTCATCTAGGACAGGACACCAATGCGCTCTTTTTGTTGTTACAATTTCCTGCTGAAGAAGATTACGTCCTAAAATTAACATTTATTTGTAATCTTTGTAATAAAAATTTATATTTTATCGTTTTGAGTCTTAAACGATAATATACCATCAATAGAAAAACATCTTACAGTGATTAAATTTATGATAAATGACACATGTAATGTAAAATTGTTGACGGAATTTTATCATTTTATACCTAAGCCACCCATTAAATATTTTTGGTGGGTATTTGTAGAAAGTAGAAATAATAGACATTGATGATTTATATTTTGGAGTTTAAAAACACTTGACCAGTCATAAATCAATGAACAAAGATTTTCCCATTGCCTTGAAGATTTGTATTGAATCACTCAAAAGTTCCCCAGTTTGTTTACTTTTTGTCGTTCTTTTAAAAAAATCATTGAAATATAGCTTTACTTTAGAAAATAGACGAATAACATTAAACAAAAACTTGTTTTTTTATTCAGTAACATATAAATCTGCCCTATTGAAAGTATCATAAAAATAGGTATTTCTACGATTAAAAACATGAACATTTTTTCAATTTTCAATCCAAAATTTTGTGAAAATTGAAAATTATATTTTTTACAAATTTATTTTAAAACTAACAAACAAATAATCTAAACCATTCATAATCAAACAATCAAATCATCAACTTAAGGCAAAGACTAGATTTCCGGGTGTGTTAATCCAAGTAGAGAACAGCTTGTTTTTAATAATTCAGTACGATCAAAGTCCCGAAGGTGCCGGATTAGAGGTTGGCTACTGTAATAACATTTTTTTTATAACTTTTGTTTCAATCCAATTTTGATTTTCCTAAAAGAATTTCTGATGGACGCTTTTTGATGTGTTGTGATATGTTACAAAGAATGGCTGAAATGCATCCTGCTCATGGACATTTTTCAATTTTAGATATGTAATACCAAAAGGAAATATGCAATTACATACAAATTCTAGTTATAAAAACAGAAATTTAAAATTATCCAAATACTGTAATAAATGTAGTATGATTCCAAATTTAAATAATATCTTCTGCAAAATTCAATAAACTTAAAAATTTCACTTTGTTTTAAGCATCCATTTTGTGGTATTTTTTAAACCAATTTACTGCATATTCCAGTTCAATAAATGTTTAATAACAAACATACAATGTGTGATTAAAACACAATAATACTAATGGTATTAAATTAAAGCTATGGGTTCTATATAATTTTTCCTCAATTGTCAGTGAGTTTTAGAATTATATATTGAAAATATTTAATCACAGCTGATGTTGGGTACCACCTCACAAGCAGATCCTAACATCAGCTCAGCAAAGTTTAAAAATAAATGTGTGATAAAATTCATTTTAATTTGCATTTGATTAAAATTATCAGCAGAAAAGTGCAATGGTAAACAAATAATATAATACTCTATCATTCTATTCATTCAAAGACGTCTATAAAATGCTTAATGCATCTTAAACACATCATGCAATAAACATGGAATTAGAGTCAGAGATATCTTTACTTTTTCACATGTCATTTTTACATTTTGGACCAAATTTATTCAGTATTAACGCTTTATTTATTGGTAAACCAAAAGAATCTGAAGAACATAATATTTTAACAAGATTTCTGCATCACAATTTCAGTAAATTAAATAATCTTGGTGATTAAAGAAATCAAAGGTGAACAATCTTACTTATAAGGTGATGATTTAATAATTCACATACCTGTATCAGAATATAACTGTATTACAAGCTACATTTGTAATTACTTTTGTGCATTTCCAGCCCTGTCGTATACTAAGACAAGACTTTCACAAAAACTTGGAACAATATTTGTTCCAACTTGAGTTGTGGACTGAGTTATTACGTCTCCTGATAGCCATCATCATTAACCCTTTGCATAGCATTCACGTACCGGTATGTGAGGTCGCGCAACATCCTGCGGAAACATTCCCATATATGTACATTCTACCATTTCTCTTAGATTAGCATTGCCGTAAGTTTTCAATTTGTTTTCCTGTGTATTGTACTATATTCTAGGTTAAATATTTGCTACTATCTAAACAACAAATACTACATAAAGTACATAGTCACTATTCTTTTGTGTCTAAAGTCTATGGGCTTTCCCATGTATTTACAGTTCGTTTAGAAGTTTGTGTGGTATTTTACAATTAGGCGATTGAATAAAAATGAAATTCTTTAATGTCCAAATTCTATGGTTTTTTCCATGTGTTTACAAATCGTTTCAAGGTCTGTGCGGTATTTTACAATGAATAAATATTTTCCATAAAAAAACATTAACAGATCATTTTTAGCAAAGTTGCTGTCAGTAAAATAAAGTTCAGTTAACATGAGAAAATAATTAAATAAAAAAAAAACATTAACAAATATTACAAATATTAACATAATTTTAAAAAATTGAGAACAATAAAGAAAAAAATTAGGAAAATAATTGTACAAATCTTTCAAAAATATGTTACTCCCCAGGCTCGTATCTAAGGGGGGGCGATGGGGCGATCGCCCCCCCCCAACCCTCAAGAACTTTGGGTTAAAAATCGACAATATATTATTAAATTAGGACTTTCTATTAAATTAGACTAGACTTTTACTTAAGTTAATTCGTATTTTATTGTAAATAAAAAATAAAATTTTAATTTCAAAATGTGACGCGTTCCCTCGGCATACCCTCGTAAACGTCTAAAGGTTTTAACAACAGATAGCGCTAGTGAAGCTTAGTCTCGAACATATGATTTTAATACGTAATTTTTCAAGCGTAATATTCGTAGTTGACTCCGGAATTGTTCGTGTTGGAAGAATAACTACTTATATTAATTAATAAACCATTTTTATAATAATAGCTTATTCTCTAGCCATAAGTGTTATCGAAACTGGAATAATTATTTATTAAAAAGTCTAATTTGCTACGAATCTTTATCACGTTACCGATTTCTAACGCAAGCGTAGAAAGAACTTTTTCTGTTCTATGTTTTTACGTACACGCACACGCGCGCGCACACACACACACACACACACACACACATATTATATATATATACACGCCTGCTCCCAGAGGTCATACACAGAGCAGGCACATGTTGCTAATTAAACAGTTAAACAAAGAAAGTAAGTGCTACTGTAGGAAAGTATTACATATTAATAAATAATCAAGCTCAACTTGAAGATGGGATCAACTAATAAGAAAAGAGATATTCATTTGGGTTTTTGAAGTTCTGACAGAAATAATGAGCAATATATACAGTAGATACGAATCCTTTGACCAAGAGGAATAAATTATCAGAAATACCACAAATCATTGTTGGTAACACTTTCTCTTTTACTTCCACTAGCCTATTTTTCCTAAATCTAATAATGTTTTTATTTTAGCTCAAACAACCAGATTCTTGAGCATTACACTCTAGTTGAGCTTGTCTAAGAACATTTATCACACTAGACTAATTAACTCTATTTTAATAATCTTTTATATTTAAAAAAGTTGTTTTTCTGCTTCTATAAGCGGGTTTCTTTTTTGTAAATCACTTTTCAACTTCGAAACAATCAGCATGTATGTTACAAAATAGTTTATAATCTTTACTGTCCAAATTTTTAAAGATGTATGATTCTTATTGCTGACAGTTTTAGCAAACCATAAATCTTAAATTTATAAGAACTCATTTTACTCTCATAGCTATTGTGCCAAATATTTAGTGCTTACATATTTCTTTATACCAAAATTAAAATATAATCTTTGTGAATAATTTACTGAATTATCATTATGTCCAAACATATTTCAAAAGTAGATTTAAATAAAACAGAAGATAAAGTGATTGCTGGCTAAAAAATTAGCCTTGTATTTATGTCTTAGAAAGTGTAATTAAGATGAAAATTAATTGCAAAAAAATAAATTACCAGTTATTGCAGTAAAAAATAAACAGATTTGTTTGAATTTATAGCACCCCTGCTATAATTCAAAGCAATCTGAAAAGATCAACTTTCACTTCACACTATAAGTTTTCCATAGTTTGCATAGTGCAAGCTGAGAAAATGATATCAAACTAATCTTTGTACTGTTTTCAGGGCCGGCTTTAGGATATGTAGCACCATAGATAAAAACAAATTGTTTGCCATCAATAGTTGAGTGTTTTTGATTAAAGTACCAGGCGGGGTCTCCCAATATAGAACTTTGGAAACATGTTTATTTAAACAAAATAAAATATCGTCACTTTTCACTACCTAATAATTCATCTGCCTTTGCTACTAGCAAACAGAAGTACTAAACTTCAGTTTACTTTATATTCTTAAATCCCCAAACCTAAAGATTCCTCAATTATGCGCCCATTTCAAATTTTCCACTTCAGGGGGCTTCCTGGTTGCCTATATGGACAAGCCAACCCTGACTCTTTTAGAGAACATGTTCTAACAAATTAATATTATTACCATCCACTTAAAACAATAAAGACAATTTCTTCATACACATATATAGAGTATTAGGTATGATCGTATAAACCAGATAACTGGCAAGAACACTAATACTTGGCAAGCCCCCTAATACTTCTATTTACATGATTGACTAACTTGCGCCCTCTATAGGAGTCTCTAGAATGCTAGTGTGTAGAATTTTGCATTTACAAAATCTAAATAAGGTGGAAAATATTTTAAAAAGAGGAAAAGGTGAAAGGCTTTAGAAAAGGAGGAAAATTTTGATCTTTGCATATCCCCAAAAAAGTTTAGAATGACTAAAAGGGAAAACATGCAATTAAGATAGAAAACCCTTCTTAACTTGAAACAATTTTCTTCCTGAATCGAAAGAGCATTTGGAAACAGTGGTGTCAATGAAATAGCATTTGCAAATAGTGATCTGAAATACTGAGAAACTGAATGCTTGAAATAATAAAATTTCAAGAATGTTGGGTTGTAAACCGCCGAAAGGAGTATGTTTGAATCTGCAATCAGACGACCCACCTCAAATAATTTTAAACAATGTAACAAAGAAAAACAAATTCTCAATATAGTTAAAAAAAGGGAGAGAAATAAAACAATCAAATCAGATAGCATGCATTATATCATCTATCAGGCATGTAGGAAAGGACACACTGAAATGTTATGGCTACATAGTGGGAATATACGAGGGCTGTTTTTTTTTCAACTTCCGACTGTTCCGCTAGACGGCAGGGCGAGCGGTATCGGTCGGTAATGCACGGCAATCGACTGCTCACCTCTCCCACTACAACCTCACTCGTTTTCGGGCGTCCGACGCCATTACCAGTTTATCCAGTGACACATAAACATGGCTACCTTGATAGAATCTCCCGCCAAGTGTGAGTTGCGAAGTGTCATTCGTTTTTTGCAAGCTGAAGGGTTATCCGCAGCAGAAATTCACCGTAGAATGAAACGAGTATACGGTGAAAGCTTTATGAGTGACAGTGCAGTGCGTGATCGGTGTAGGAAATTTAAAGATGGACGAGTTGACATTCATGATGAAGGGGGCCAAGGACGAAAGTCGATCGCAAACGAAGACCTCGTTGAACGAGATGACCAAAGTGTAAGAAGCAATCGGAGGTTTACGATTACGGAGCTATCCAATCAATTTCCTGATATTTCAAGGTCAGCTCTATACACTATCGTAACTGATAAGTTAGGCTACAAAAAACTTTGTGCTCGATGGGTGCCGAAGATGTTGACTGATGACCACAAAGCTCGACGAATGGCGTCAGCAAGGTCTTTTCTGAATCGTTACGAAGCTGATGGCGATGATTTTTTGAACAAAATCGTGACAGGAGATGAGACATGGGTTCTGTACGACACCCCAGAAACGGAACAGCAGTCCCAACAATGGATGCATTCAAACTCTCCAAATAAACCCAAAAAATTCAAAAAAAACTTTCAACAACAGAATGATTATGGCCACTGTGTTTTGGGATCAAAAAGGTGTTTTGCTTGTGGAGTTTTTAGAGCCAGGGACCACAATCAATGCGGAAGAATACTGTGGTACGTTACAACGTTTGCAGAGAGCTATCCAGAACAAAAGGAGAGGAATGCTCACATCAGGAGTTGTGCTCATTCATGACAACGCCCGTCCTCACAGTGCTGCTTTGACAAAACGTCTTCTTGACGAGTTTAAATGGGACGTTTTTTGACCATCCGGCGTATAGGCCTGATTTAGCGCCGAGCGACTATCATCTTTTCCCGGAAATGAAGATGATGCTAGGACGGCAGAGCTTCCGAACTGACGACGCGCTGCAAGTCGCCGTGAAACCCCATCTCAAATCACTGGCGGCAAACTTCTATGAAAGAGGTATTAAGAAGCTTGTACACAGGTATGAAAAATGCCTCAATTTAAAAGGCGATTATGTTGAAAAGTAACTAATAATGTACCTAACTCTTGATAATAAATTTATTTAATTACTCTCACTAGTTTTATTTTTATACCACATCGGAAGTTGATAAAAAAACAGCCTTCGTACAATAATAGAATAGCAAAGAAATTGTTGAAGCAATTAATGGGAAAGTGTTTAAAAGGAACAATATAGAATCACGATAAAGTTGTGAAATCAGAGGTAATAAAACCATGGCCTGATTGGATAGTTGTCAAGGATTTTACTTGGGGAATGGGGTAGGTAACACAAATAAAATTCCAGAGTAAACTATAACCAAAAAAGCTCTTTTATTAAGAATACTTTCTTTACCAGTTTGTAAAATGTAAAAGATGTTGAACTTCTAAGACAAGTAATCCCTGTATAAATTCCTTTAAAACAACCATCACAAATATTTTATACATGTTATAAAATATATACGAAAATTAGTACAATCTTCTGCATTTATGAAAGTCCTGCTTTTATATTTTAGAGAATATTATCTTCACATAATTATGTGTAGACTCATTATTTCTATTGCAATAAGTTCTGCTTATAATCCTTATAAATACTAATTTTAAAAATACTTAACTAAGTGAATACGAAAGTAAAAGGAACGAATGTTTTGAAACGCGTCAGCAAGTAAACAATTACGTATTCACTTAGTTTAATATTTTTAAAATTAGTTTAATCAGTGAATTCAAGATGATTACATCAAGCAACTTCCTTATAAATAGCCCATATCTAAATCTTTGCTAAATTTAGGCTTAAAAACAACTACCTGAAATCATACTTTTCTGTGTTGAGTAGAATTCCTTTTTTTAATACTAGTAAAATATTTTTAAGGTTAGTATTTTATACTGTTTCTTTAAAGTTGTACCAAAATTTTGACCTTTACTTGTGAACACAATAATTAAACAAAACCAAACATCAATCTGCAATCAATAATTTATTTCTAAGGTTAGGATACTTTTACAGTTATAAATACGCTGTCTGTTCAAAAAGTATCGCGACTTTTGTGCTTTTTCAAAAATTATTTGTTTATTCATGAATATCTATTTTGTCCTCTACAAAATAATCCTCATTAGATGTTATACACTTGTGCCAAGATTTTTCCAATCCTCGAAGAACTTAAAGAAATAATGTTTTGCATGCTTCAATGCAGTCTTTATCTTGTCAATCGTAGTGTAACGTCGTCCTTTCATGGGCCTCTTCAGTTTTGGGAACAAACAAAAATCACATGGGAACTGGGGAACACGGTGGCTGCTGCATCATTAGTGTGTGGTTTGGGGCCAAAAATTTGTGCACAAATAACAATGTGTGGGCAGGGGCATTGTCATGATGCAAACGCATTTCAGTTCTTTCACAAATCCGGGTGTGGTTGGAGGACTGTTTCTTGCAAATTGCACATAACTTGCAGGTAATATTCCTTATTTATTGTTCTACCCTGTGGCAAGAACTCATTATGTAGCCCCTGCAATCGAAGAAAACTGTTAGCAAAACTTTCACATTCGATCGAACTTGGTATGCTTTTTTTGGTCTTGGGTTGTGCTGAAACCTCCATTGGGAAGATTGAGCTTTAGTTTCCATGTCATAACCATAAACCCATGATTCGTCATCAGTTATGACCCTCTGGAGTAAATTTGGCTCGTCGCTGACAGAGTCCAACACTTCACTAGTAATGTTAATGCGTTGCTGTTTTTGGTCAAAAATGAGCAATTTTGGTACGAATTTCATGGAGATCAGTGTCATGACCAAATCATTGGTAAAAATCAAATGGCACAAGTCAATCGATATGCTCAGTGCTTCTCTAACGCTGATTGGCCAATACTATTTTCTTCACTTCATCAATGTTTTCGTCGTCATATATAATATTTGTTTCCTTTTTACTTGCCCATACCATTTATTTATAGTGTAAAGCGGAGGGGGGAGTGTGACTCTTTTATTTCAAGAGGGGTGTGGTACCAAGAAGTTTAGGAACCCTTGAGTTAGAGAAATATTCTACGAGTCTAGAAAGTAAAGCTGATTATTTCGAAAATAGCTTAAGTACTTTAAGAAATGAATCTAGTAAATTAGGGAGTAAATTAGTTGCCAATTTCAGTGGATTAGAGAATATACTGGCTGCTAGTTCCAGTGAGTTACAGAGTGAGTGTGCTGCCAGTTTAGAATCTAGAATGGGGGAACGACTACAAGCTTTGGAAGAATGCTTCGCCACACCTGAGAAGCAGTGTACAAACCCTCCTATGGTCAATACGCCATGTGAGAAGGTCCACAATAAAGATACTTGAACACCTCCAGTTATGAAGATGGGACAGAGGGATATCCCAACATTCAATGGGAAGATGCCTTAGGAGGACTACAAAATGCTGTTTGGAACAGTGGCTTTGATTAACAGGTGGCTTCAGGCTAACAAGGCCTCCCATATTTGGTTGGCCATTGCATGGAGATGCTCTGGAAATGTTGCAGATGGTTCTAGTGGCCGAGAGGATGGAACACAATGAGATAATCTAATGACTGTAGATGAAATTGAGCCACCAACACCAGAATCGCTCTCAGCTGAAAAGCCGGATTCCAAATTCTAATGGAATTCTCCAGGAAATTGGAGCTGATATTGCCTGGCTACAGAGTTGCCTGCTATACAAAATACTGAACGACACTCTGACATAGACAATGAAGTTTGAGGCTGTGAAGAGGTCAGTTGCATTAAGCCCAGATTCGTCTTGTAAATAGATAGATGGATAAATTGTAAGGCTTACGTTGACACTTTGATAAGCCAGAAGAAAGAAATTCACTGTTTGAGCTATAGGGAAATAACACATTAAAGAGGTAAATGCCAAGCTGGCGGTAGGAGAATTGGGAACTGTCAACCTACTACTGAAACTACAAGCATTAGTGTTATATTGCTTGCACAAAGCTCTAATACACTATAACTAGATGGCAGAGTGAATGGACAAAAAGCCTGGTCATACATACGGATAGAACTGTATCCAGATGATGTGCGTTTCAGCAATAATATGGATACTATAGACCACTACAGGAGACGCTGAACATGTCTAAGAGGAAACAGTTGCCTCCTTCCAGATCAGGGGCATCAGCTTCGACCATCAAATATTAGTAGACAGTATTGACGATAATGATACTGGGGATGGAGTTTTACTATTGGGGAGGAGAATATCATCCTGCAGTGTGGAAAAGATCAGTCTCCACAAGCCAGAATGATAATTGGAGCTACAATAGATGGGTACATTCCCATCGGTCAAAGTATGCTTCTAGAACCAACCTGGGCTGATGAAAGCCTCAGCTGCTGTCTAGTAGCAAGACTGGTTTTCACAACTGGAAAAACATTCCTACCATGTCTTAGAACATAAATGGCTACCCCGTTACATTAAAGAAAGGTAATACACTTGAAGTCTGTGGCTTCTACATTTAAGTATTCCTACATTCACACATTCAAGAGAAAATTGAAAGGGAGGAAGAAGAGGTCATCCAATGTAATGCAGGTAATACTTTTTTAGTAAAATTGGCCAGGATGACGGGCATAATAGTACTTCATGGTAATCTAAATCTGACTCTTGACGAGCTTCAAACGTTTTTGGACATTCTAGTTATTCAACTTCTTACCAACCATGCTCTTATATTGAAGTTCTGATGTGAATTTCTAACCAAATCAAATTGCTAGCATTATTCCTCTCAAAAGGTTTTTGAAAATATCTTGATTATTGCATTTGAATGATAATAGCTCAATGCCAAAATAAGGGGAAGAATATCACAACATCTATAAATTGAAACCTTTACAAGACCTTATGAATTCAACATTCAAAAACATGTATTGTCCACCAATAGATGAATCCATGGTAAAATTCATAGGCAGAAGTGCTTTGAAAGAGTACATCCCATTGAAGCCAATAACGAGGATGTTCAAAATTTGGGTAGCAGCATAAGGGTTACTGATTAAGATAGGTTGGGTGCCAGGGCATAGGGGAATACTTGGAAATGAAGCCGCAGATGCGCTGGCCAGAGAGGGGTCTTCGACTCCCCTGATTGGACCGGAGCCTGCGGTAGGTATTTCCAAATCCATGGTCAAGATGGCAGTGCGAAGGTGGATGGCTGAAAGACACTGTGAGCACTGGATCAGGGCTGAAGGGATGAGACACAGTAAGCTAACTCTTAGGAAACCTTCCTTGGGGCTGCAGAAGAGTCTCATCTATCTGTCTAGGCAGGAACTGAGGATAGCCACAGGTCTACTCACGGGACACGGTGGACTAAGGAAACATCTGCATAAAATGGGTATCTACAAAGATGAACCAGTGTGCAGATTATGCGGGCAAGAACTAGAGACCGCCACACACATCATTTATAGATGTGAAGCACTTGCCGAGAGGCGCTTCAACCTCTTTGGAGATAGCACAGCTCTGGAAGAGGATGCTGAAGGTAAAACACTAGTCAGAAAACTCCTAAACCTGGTAAGAGGGAAGGGGCTATTTGACTAGATCAGGGAGGTAAGTACAATATACCTTAAGGTAGCAGTGCTTTGGGCAGTTTTAAACCCGCTCCCAAGTCAGGAAAAAAAAGGGTTACTGGGTTGGGCTTGTCTCTCTGTGAAGTTGGAAAACTCAATCATAGTGCTCTTTCTCTAGGTGAACAAGATGTCTCAAAGCTTACCCAAGCCTTTGAAGGTTTACATTACTGTTTGTTTTTTGACAACTTCTTTGCTGGAAAAGAAATGTCAAAAAGATTGCTAGAAAAGAACTTCTTTGTTTGTGCCACTATCAGGCAAATGAGAGACAATGATTTCGTCTTGGATGGCGATGCTGGTGTATCGAGGTGGAAAGACAGAGGCAAGAAAAGTGTTTACATTGTTAGTAATACCCACAACTCTCATGAAGAAGCGTAGGTACTAAGGACATGCTAACATACTCTTCATTCTGATCCTGCTGGTCAACATAAGCAGGTATTTAGCAGTCAACATGTTAACGAGAAAATTTGAAAGATTGAAGGCAAAAATGGATTGTTATATTGCTACACAAGTTATAAAATGCATAAGTAAACAGTGAATGTTAAGAAATTTGTATGGATATTTATTTACATCCAGATAATTTGTTTGAAGATCCCCATACCAAGAAATGTTTCAACATTTTAAAAAATTTAGTCTATATTTGTAAAAAGTATAAGGCCTAAATTCTTCTTATTATTTTTTTACATAAGTTAAAATATACTATTGTTTACTATTTCATTTTATCATTGTACCTATATAAGTTCACATGTAAAGGCCAGTTTCTAAAGCTGTACAATGTTGCTATCCTGTGGCAAACACATGAAGCTTAACTACACTCTCATCTTAGTTTTATTAGGTCACTAGAACAAAAGCA
Source organism: Prosapia bicincta (assembly GCA_036971475.1). Classification (NCBI taxonomy): domain Eukaryota; kingdom Metazoa; phylum Arthropoda; class Insecta; order Hemiptera; family Cercopidae; genus Prosapia; species Prosapia bicincta. The sequence continues at coordinate 136,384,223 of JBAIZL010000005.1, forward strand.
CTACAATAACACTAGTTACTGCAACTTTTGTGTTTTCATACTCTCTGATCTATGGCAAGTCCTCACTTGATGTAATACATGTAAGTATGTGAAACATAATTGTTTTCAGAGTGGTAATGTAGCTACAAAATTCTATACAAAGGATCGTTCTATGATGTAATGGCAAAAAGTTTTTATAATGACACCAGGGTAGAAACTATGAATATTAGAGTCGTTAACATTCATACTAGGTCTGAGTGTGCATTTCTGTGTGTGTGCGTGTGTGTATGGCACACTAAAAAACTGTAATACAATAATTCTGATTTGTCTAGAATGTCTAAGCTTTTTTCTTGATAATGCTAATACTGTAAATTATCAAACAGCTATTTTTAAATGTTAAAAAAAATATATTCCTGTGATTGAAATGTTTGTCATGTATAATTATACATAGAATGTGAGAAAATTAATGAGATTGATTTTTTACTTCTTCAAAATTTTAATTTTTTTTGAAGCAACGATATTATCCTCTTCAAAGAAGTTCTCTTAGGCAGCTATATACCAGTGGAGTTGTCTTGGTAGCAACACTGGAATGCTTCAACTGGTGGGGCATTTAACTGATCAGCCACACCCTAATGCGTGTTCTGAGAGTACTAAAATCGCGTCCTTTCAAGACATGGTGCAATTTCACAAAGAGGGTAAAATCACAAGATTATGGTGAATACAGGGTTTGGGTTTATTTACAAATTAAAGACGTTCAAATTATACACAATTATTTGAAAAATAATCCAACTTGCTTGGATAAATAAATTAAATTAAAAATTAAATATTTAACAATAAAACTAGTCTCTAGATAATATTTTTATGCTAGTTGTTTAAATACTAAATAAACATTATCTAGCTTTCACTGATCATTAAAATAATGTAAGATATCTTTAAAATTGCATTGCAATGTTTCCCTATTTCTTGTTTAATTTATTCAAGAGAGTGTATAACCACTTTTAAGGTAAGCTCCTGACTAAATAATGAACGGACGCTAGGATCAGCAGAAGATAGTACTAACAGCTTTACAAACTTAACATACATCTAAAGTTAAAATATTTTGTCAATAACTTTTGTCATTTTATAAGAAGAACCGTTTCTGTATCTTACTTCAGCTTATAGAAAGATATAGGGACAATGTTGATGGGTATAGATGGATTAAACTTTTCAGGAAAGGATAGGCCCAACTTTTATGACAAAATCCATGTCAATGGTAAACTGTCACCACTGGCCACAAAGATCGATGACTAATAATTTGGAATGATTTACTCTGGTTAAATAATAATAAACAAAACTCAGAAATTTCTAACCATAAATGTTTTTATTCTAACTAGGTTGGAATAAAAAATATTTGTGGTTAGAGGTTTTGAAAATTATATCGATGATTATATTTATGAAAACAAAGAAAAACTAATGAACAGTTGCATCTGCCATTTTCTCAGGTATCATGACTAATCATTCATGACATTGTTATTGAAAAGTTTTATAGCAAAAAGAGTTAAGATGGAAGCCAAAACTGTTGACAGTAAAACCCAATAAGAGTCTAAGGTCCATTACTTGTAATTTTTTTACAAGAAGTATGTCATACTAACAATATTATAAAAGATCAATGAATTTTTGTGCAATGTAGGGACTTAAGATGAAATCTACATTTTCTAACAAACAACAGAGGAGTAATTACAGCTGATTCTCCAAGTGAATGATAAAAATTTAACAAAAATGTAATTTAACAAAACCTCTTGACCGCAAATAAATTTATTTAGATCTTTATATACATTTCAATTGTAAAGCAATTACCTTCAGAGGAAATTATTACAAAAATAACTTTTAAGAAAGTGTTCTGGACAAGATACGAGTCTTTTTTGCATTATCTTCAATGAAATGACAATAAAAATGCAAATGTACAATGGAACACCCACAGCCCACAGAACTTCTGGGCCAGATTTAGTCAAGAACCTTGTAGCATTGGAATTTTATCTTTTTCAAAACTGAAGAAATTCATCTTTGATTAGGAAAATGATGGGCTGACAATGACGAATTAAACTAAATCACTTAATACTTCCTCTATTGTGCAACACTACAGTACTTAAACTTTTAATACCATTAAGTAACTTAGTAGTTTATATTTTGTTCATACAAGTAATTTTTGTTCACCAAGAGTTTACTTAGCACCCTGGAAAAACAGTTCTTACTTAAAAAATGGCCTACAAAAAATAATAAGAGACAATAACTCCTAAAAGCAAATTTTTTTATAAAACTGGTAACTTAGTCACAGGTTTTTTGAAAAACATATTTTGTATATGCACATAAAAAATTGTGATTATAAAAAAAATACCTAATAGATTTTGATTAAAATTGTATAATCTATATTGTCATTTCTAGAATGAAAGAAAGACTAATGAACAATGACGACCTTAAAGATCATGCATGTGCTCCTTATTGAACGACAAGTTGTTTGAAACGCCCACAGAGCACACGTTCCAAGTGACTGCCATCCCAGTAGACGTGGCCACATTGATCACAGATGAAGAACACAGTAACCGTCTTGAACAGTTCAGGAGGAATGGATTCATGCTAGAAAAAATCTTATGAAAATATCTCTCATATACTATACAGATAACTTGAAGAAAATATTAAAGTTAAAATATTTTAGCATTTCAGGTAAAATTTATAAAGGTTTAGGTTAATTTTGCCAATTCTGTATAAACTACCTGTATTTTGCCAATTCAGGTATCCATCCAAAGGTTGGAACGTTCAAAGGACAAAAACAGTCTAAATCTAGTTTGTTATAATTCTTTCTTTATGTTTGCAAACACAGTGTGAGAATCAAGTTGAGATTATTTCAGAAAACAGATCATTTCCATTTAGAAAACACTGTAGTTTTGATAACGATCAACTACTATTCGAGTTTTGAGCTGCACTTGAGACGCAACCTGTAATATTCTATTTTGTTTGTCTCAGTAAAGCGCTTAACTTCTTCTGTTTCTTTTGCAAACCTTTCCTGGTGCTTTTGTTTTTTTTTTCTAATCCTCGCTTGCGTTGTGTTGTAGTTTCTTTTCACATTGTTTATTTATTTCCAGTTTGTTTGTTTATTTTATTCTTTTCAATAATTTTAAGCCTATAGCACTATTTATGATATTGTGTAGTAACCATGGCAACAGTTTAAGGTTGTACAATGGAGGTTTTTACGAGAGCCAGATGGGGGTAAAAAATGCATTTACATCTTTGAGAAGTAAATTTCTAGGTATTGAAAAGTTGGCGCATTGCCAAGGCGTGCTAGACCTCGAACATGAAAATTCACAGTTCGAATCCAGCTAGACCCCAAGTTTTTATAATTTAATTATTGAATAAATATTTGTAAAAACTTTATTAACATCAATTGTGATCCACTATAGGTCAGAAAAAATTTATTTAAATTTGATTGGATGAATAAAAACTTATTTTATTAACAATTGAAAATTTGAACAAGACATATATATCAGGAGAGTGTGAGCTAATATAAGGAATTTTAAAAATGTATATGTGATTTCTTATTTCTGTATTTAGTAATAAGTGAGAATATTTTTGTAGCAAAATATAACTGAGCGGAAGCAAGGAATTAGTTCGACCCACTGAGTGCTGTACTTCTTTCAGTTCTAACATGGCAACAGTTTAAGGTTGTACAATGGAGGTTTTTACGACAGCCAGATGGGGGTAAAAAATGCATATACATCTTTGAGAAGTAAATTTCTAGGTATTGAAAAGTTGGCGCATTGCCAAGGTGTGCTAGACCTCGAACATGAAAATTCACAGTTCGAATCCAGCTAGACCCCAAGTTTTTATAATTTAATTATTGAATAAATATTTGTAAAAACTTTATTAACATCAATTGTGATCCACTATAGGTCAGAAAAAAATTATTTAAATTTGATTGGATGATTAAAAACTTATTTTATTAACAATTGAAAATTTGAACAAGACATATATATCAGGAGAGTGTGAGCTAATATAAGGAATTTTAAAAATGTATATGTTCGAGTCAGCGCTCGAAGTTTGAATTTGCTTTGATCTACCTAACAGCTGTGCCGTGACGTATTGGTCACGTGATCTCTGACACGCTAATCGATATTGAAAAAGTATTGATTTTCTTTGATGAATGCTACGCACCCCCACTCCCTTTTTATTCTAGGTACTTTTTCCGCTTCAGCACACAAAGGAGAAGCGTTCTGTCCCTCGACTAGTGCAGTCCTACGTTAAACCGCGCCGCTTATTTCCGCATGGGTTTTGTTTCAGACAATTTAAAGTACCGCTTTCGTTCGTTAATTGTGCTTCAGGTGCGGACCGCGTTAATGAACATTTTAACTGTATATTTTCGCCGTGTTAGTAAAAGTGTCGCCCGATTTCGCCGGTTGCGCAATCTTAGTGCGAGTACTCGCGGCAATAAGCTAAGTGCTTTGTAAGCTTAACTTTACGTTTACTCATATTTTCAATTGAGTTTTTTAGTTGCGTGATCGCCTTCAAGAATTCTACGCTGCCTAAGACGACCACAGTACTGTGGAGACTTCACCTCGATTCCAACGTTGCATCACTTCTTACCTAGGGTAAGTGCGTAGTTAAGGAATATGAACAATTTATAATTTATTTGTATTAAATTCAGTGTCGTTGCGTTTTTATTGTTAAATGACTCGGTTTTGCTCAGAACTGTGTTTAAACTTGCTATGTTAAATATTAACGTAAATTACGCAATCCAGAGTAACCTTGTTAACAATAGGGTTTACCGCACCTCGTGGTTTTATTTCTAACCTTTTTAATCTGCGGATTAAACATTGGTCCCCACTGGGCCGGATTATTTGAATTATTTCAGTGACCTAGGGTTGTTCTTTAAATTTCACGATAATTGTATTAGTGACCACGTGGTTCCTTTGTAACCAAATTAAACATTTGTTGAGTTATTTCAGCGATAAAAATTTACAAATTTAAAATTTTTAAAGCTGTGACTAACGTAACCATGTGCTTACCGCAACGTGGAGAAATGTGCGTCACATCGATACAGGAAAACGGTAACGATAAATACCGGTGCCACATTGCGCAATAAGCCACGTGGCTCATAGTTGCATCGATCGATACACGAGTACGAACAAGGAAGTGTTTATGCTTGCTACGACTTACAAATTCTATACAGTCCACTTTATTATCGCATTTGAACTTATAATGAGTTTTTAAATTTTAATTGTTTGCGGTTTTTGAAATTTATTATTAAAATGGAAATTAATACGGAGTATTATTTGTCTAAATTGAGAGATATTGTAGGCGAGCTGGAACAAGTGAAAAATGTGCTTAACGATAAAGAAATACCAGAAGGCCTCGCACGGGAAATTCGTCTAATTCAATCCAATTTTATTGAAACTTATGATATATTGGAGAAAACGTTCGCCAGTCAAGTTGCCGATCTTGCTGAAAACGCATTTAAAATTAAAAAGCAATTTCAAGATATGTATTTGCCAATGTTGGCTAAATATCCGAGCATTATTAAGACCGAGGTGAAGTTAACCTCGCAGGTCAACCCCGGCACAAGTTCGCCTCACTTACCTAACCTTACAATGCCTAGCTTTTCAGGCAATAGTAATGAATGGATTGATTTTATAACAATGTTTGACTCAATGGTACATTGCAATAGCAATATTAATGCAATACAGAAATTTCAGTATTTAAAGTCAGCGCTTAAAGGAGACGCGTTAGCCATTGTTACGGGACTTACAATATCTGAGCATAATTATGATATCGCATATCAAGCCTTACGCAATCGTTATGCTAACCCTTGCCGTTTAGCCGATCATTATTTTCAAATCATTAAAGACTTTAAGCCTATTAAGAACGCGTCTCAGAGTGAACTTAATCGATTTTTAACCGCACATTCAAATGCTGTGTGCGCAATAAAGGCTGTCCAGTTAGACGACTTAGCGGACTTCTTGCTTATTCAAATATCTGTTGGTAACTTAGACGCACAGACTCGACTTAACTTTGAAACCAGATTGGGAACAAATCAAATGCCCACGTACAGACTTTTAAATGATTTCGTCACTGAGCAGGCTAGGGCAATGGAGTTGCTCAATCAACCCTCTGTCGCGACTGCAGTTAACTCAAGATTAGGTCAGCAACCTCGAGTGATGGTTTCTGCGTTGAATGACTCAAATAACAGCGGTGCCCCTAATTTAAATATTGAACCCGTCGAAGCTAACCTCGAAGCTGATCATAGTCCAACGGTCCAGCCGTCGACGTCTTATGTTAATACGGCTACGTCTCAAATGCTACCACGCACTTATGGGCCCAGACCTGTGATGCAGAGCCCCATACGGCCGTCTGCAGGAGGGAGACAAGGAAATGTGCCGCCAATTATGAACGCGCCTAGGCTTTCAGTTTTCCGACATCGGTTGCCACCGCTTCACATGGCTCAAGCCAACATATCAACCACTCATACTGGGATGTGTTATTATTGTGGCTCAAACCATAACGTTTTTAATTGTCAGTCGTTTCTGGAATTAACTGTGTCCGAACGTAAAAGTGCCATTGGAAAATTACGACGTTGTTTTAACTGTCTTGGATCACACTTTCAGTCCAAATGTAAATCTATGAAACAGTGTAAACAGTGTGGAGAGTCACACCACACATTGTTACACGACAACTCTCCTGCACAACAATGACTAGTTTTACCGCGACACCCTCGTTCAACAGCCAGACCCGACCTCGCTACTCGATCGCTACCGCATGCTCTTTCTTGTAATATTGAAGCTTCTCTCGCCCTGTTAGGCACCGCGCAGGTCATCATTCAGGACCAATTTGGCCGACCGCTTCCATTTAGAGCACTTATAGATCCAGGCAGTCAAATCTCTGTCATAACTAAGCATGCGAGCACTCTGTTGAATTTACCCGCTCGGAAATCAAATCTTTCTTTGATTGGTGTCGCAGCCAAGACAACCCGCATTCATGAGTACGTCACTTTGCTTATTTTCTCGAGACATGACCCCGGTGTCATGCTGACCGCAGAAGCCGCTGTGCTTCCCCGCATTACTGACCCGCTTCCATCTACCGCTTTGGCGCCTTGCATACGCGCTCAATATCAGCACTTACCGCTGGCTGACCCTCAGTTCGACACCCCTTCCGGTGTTGACATCATTCTAGGTGCTGACATTTTCACACAGATACTTGTGAACGGACCTTGCAATATTATCCACGGACAACCCTCGGCACTCAACACCAGGTTAGGTTGGGTCATCATGGGTTCCATACCTTATAGCATGCCTCAGCAGCCATGTGTATTCATCACTACTCTGAAGTCAATCGATGACAACATTAGACGCTTTTGGGAAGTTGAGGAAGTCGCACCAGCAAATCACCTCAGCCCTGAAGATCAACTGTGTGAAGAACTGTTCGCAACCACCACTGATCGTGACGCAACGGGAAGATACATCGTAGCACTCCCATTTAAGCCGGAAGCTATCTCGCTCAAGTCTAACCGTAACACTGTTCTTGCGAGTTATCATGCGTTAGAAAAGCGTTTAAACCGCCAGCCTGAGGTAGCCATACAATATCACCAGTTTATGGCCGAGTATATCGCTCTAGGGCACATGTACCCTGCCCTCCAGGCTTCTGACTATCTTATTCCGCACCATTGCGTATTTAAGACCACCAGCTCTACTACTAAGCTTAGAGTGGTATTCAACGCGTCATCACCCGATTGCCACGCAAACACTCTGAATCAGCAAATGTTATCCGGTCCTAAACTGCAAAAGGACTTGGCTAATTTAATCATCTCTTTCCGTTTATATACTTACGCTGTTTGCACCGACATCAAGATGATGTACCGTCAAATTTTGGTCCGACCTGAGGATCGTTCTTACCAGCACATACTTTATCGGTCTTCACCTCAATCACCGTTAATCGAGTATGAGCTAGCTACGGTCACCTATGGCCTAACTCCTTCCGCTTACTTAGCTCTGCGAACGCTGGAACAACTAGTAAAGGATGAGGGAACCCGCTATCCTACAGCCTCCGAAGCAATCCTTCATCAGACCTACGTAGATGACGTCGTCGCTGGAGCCGACACGCCTGAGGCCGCTAAGACGCTAATACAAGAACTTATTGACATTTTCGCTCGCGCCGGCCTGGAACTCAGAAAATGAACCCTCGCTACTCGCAACGCTACCTTCCTCTCACTTGGAAAATCCGCTGTTGTTTCAGGACGAATCCGCTGCCATTAAAATATTGGGCTTGCAATGGAACCCCTCGTCAGACTCGTTCTCGTATCAAACTCAAACTTTTACGCTGGTGCCCACAAAACGCACCATCTTATCCTACGTCGCTCGCACCTTTGACCCGCTTGGCTTCTTAACGCCTATTACCTTTTGGATTAAGTCTTTTCTTAAACGCTTGTGGTTGGAGAAACTGGACTGGGACCAGCCTCTGCCAACCCCTCTACTCGATCAATGGGACAGCTTCATTGTCCATTTCGCTTGTTTGTCCGATATTCAAATTCCTCGCCATGTAGGCACGCGATCAGCTAGTCATCGCATCGTTGGGTTTTGTGATGGTTCCGAAGCAGGCTATGCTGCTTCTATCTATTTGAGATCTGAGCTTAACGGGTTCGTCAACGTCAGCCTGTTGAAAGCTAAAAGTAAGGTAGCCCCTGTTAAATTACTTACTATACCTCGTTTGGAACTTTGCGGCGCAGTACTGCTGGCTAAGTTATACAAATCAATTCAACCAGCTCTTGATTTCATTCCAATCGCTAACACTCTCTTCTTTACTGATTCTGAGATAGTACTTCATTGGATTCAGACCCCGCCTCATCAATTGAAAACTTTCGTAGCTAACCGCATCACTGAGATTGTATCAATCACCTCCATGGATCATTGGTTTCATGTCTCGACTCTTGATAACCCCGCGGACGTCGCGTCTCGCGGTTGTTTGCCTGATCAACTTGCTACACACCCGCTCTGGTGGCATGGACCTCCTTGGTTATTACATTGTCCTACCACTTGGAATCTGTCTAGGCCTAAAGGCAATAACCCGGATCAGACGGAAACAAAGGTTGAGGCTAAGGTTAATTGTACCGCTGTGCAAGAGCCCAACCGTCTTATGGACATCATTGAGCAACATTCGAGCTTAACTACTCTTCATCATGTCTTCGCGTATGTATTACGATTCATCGATCACTGTCGCAACAAGAGCCTGGCGATCGGCCATCATCACAACACACGCTATAAGGCCAAAGCAGCCTCAGTTAAACCTACGCTACGACCGCTGTCAGTACAGGAGTTGGATAACGCAAAAGCTGCATGCGTTAAACTGGTACAAACCTCTGTCTTCAGTGAAGCTCTACAAAAGCTTCAAACTGGTAAACGCGTCAACGACCATTTACGTAGCCTAACACCATTTATCGACGCCCATGGTCTACTCAGGGTGGGCGGTAGACTTGATCATTCGGCTCTTAGTTACGATTCTAAACACCCGCTTCTGTTACCAAAGCGCCATCATTACGTTGACCTCATCTGTGACCATTATCACAAGCTGGCCTTGCATGCTGGACCGCGTACCACTCAAGCCTTGATCAACAGTGAATTTTGGGTCATAGCTCTGCGATCATTACTTCGCCAACGCATCCATGCGTGCCTTCGATGTTTCCGCATGCAAACTAAACCACGCCAGCCCATGATGGCACCTTTGCCCTCATCGAGAGTTACGCCGTCTCCACCTTTCTATAGAGTCGGGGTAGATTTCGCTGGACCTTTTGACACAAAGGCCAACCATTTGCGCACCTCCAAGCTATTGAAAGCTTACCTCTGTTTATTTGTATGTATGACCACTAGAGCAGTTCATTTGGAATTGGTGACCGACTTATCTACTGATGCCTTCCTCGCCGCATTACACCGCTTCACCGCTAGACGAGGTTTACCTTCAGAAATTTATTCCGATAACGGCACGAATTTTACTGGCGCTGCTAACCGACTTAACGATGTCTACAAGTTTCTGGACCGCTCTAGCTCACTTATTGAACGCAAACTAGCTGACCAACGCATCAGTTGGCATTTCAATCCTCCGGCTGCCCCTCATTTTGGCGGACTTTGGGAAGCCGCTGTCAAATCCGCTAAGTTGTTATTGCGACGCACTGTAGGCAACACCACTCTCACCGCTGAAGAGCTATCTACTCTGTTCATCAGGATAGAAGCCATTTTGAACAGTCGTCCTATTTTCGAAGTTTCGCCAGACCCCAGTGAAGGAGCGTCCTTTCTCACTCCTGGGCATTTTCTGATTGGCCGTCCACTACTGTCACTTCCCGAAGAATGTTATACTGAGCCTCCGCTTAAATCTCGATGGTCTATGCTCCAACAGATGTCCAACCGCTTCTGGAAATTTTGGTCCACTCAGTATCTACACACTCAGATTCAACGACACAAGTGGAATAAGGACTCGACGCCACTCAAGGAAAATCAACTCGTCTTCATAACTGGAGAACACTCAAGCCCCCTTCATTGGCCTATGGGAAGGATCATCAGTCTGCATCCTGGAAAAGACCACGTCTCTAGAGTAGCTACGATCCAGACCGCTCACGGACAGCTGAGACGACCAGTCAACAAGCTCGTCGGCTTTCCGCTTCATCCTTAGATTTTCACCGCTTTTCTACAGCCTCTTCTTCGGCGCTCTTGCCCTGTTGATTCTTTTGGTCTTTTTCGTTTTCCCTGCCACTTTCTTCTTCGGCACCCTCGGGTCCCGGTGCTTTATGGTTCTTCGCCCCCCACCCACCTGGCGGATTAAAAACATTCGTTTTGGTGGGCGGTATGTTCGAGTCAGCGCTCGAAGTTTGAATTTGCTTTGATCTACCTAACAGCTGTGCCGTGACGTATTGGTCACGTGATCTCTGACACGCTAATCGATATTGAAAAAGTATTGATTTTCTTTGATGAATGCTACGCACCCCCACTCCCTTTTTATTCTAGGTACTTTTTCCGCTTCAGCACACAAAGGAGAAGCGTTCTGTCCCTCGACTAGTGCAGTCCTACTTTAAACCGCACCGCTTATTTCCGCATGGGTTTTGTTTCAGACAATTTAAAGTACCGCTTTCGTTCGTTAATTGTGCTTCAGGTGCGGACCGCGTTAATGAACATTTTAATGAACATTTTAACTGTATATTTTCGCCGTGTTAGTAAAAGTGTCGCCCGATTTCGCCGGTTGCGCAATCTTAGTGCGAGTACTCGCGGCAATAAGCTAAGTGCTTTGTAAGCTTAACTTTACGTTTACTCATATTTTCAATTGAGTTTTTTAGTTGCGTGATCGCCTTCAAGAATTCTACGCTGCCTAAGACGACCACAGTACTGTGGAGACTTCACCTCGATTCCAACGTTGCATCACTTCTTACCTAGGGTAAGTGCGTAGTTAAGGAATATGAACAATTTATAATTTATTTGTATTAAATTCAGTGTCGTTGCGTTTTTATTGTTAAATGACTCGGTTTTGCTCAGAACTGTGTTTAAACTTGCTATGTTAAATATTAACGTAAATTACGCAATCCAGAGTAACCTTGTTAACAATAGGGTTTACCGCACCTCGTGGTTTTATTTCTAACCTTTTTAATCTGCGGATTAAACAGTATATGTGATTTCTTATTTCTGTATTTAGTAATAAGTGAGAATATTTTTGTAGCAAAATATAACTGAGCTGAAGCAAGGAATTAGTTCGACCCACTGAGTGATGTACTTCTTTCAGTTCTAACAACACTTTGGAAATTGCAGCGCTTTTAATTGCATCTATTCTTTCAGGATTTTTTTTTTGTTTTTTTTTTGGAAAAGTAAACTGAAGCCAAGCTAGGTAAATACGAAGGCTCCTAGATAATTGCAGTGTTGTTTTTCTTTTAAAAAATCAGGAACAAGCAAAGAATCTATGCAGGTGTATTATCATCATGTTACAAAAAGTATGAAGTGTTTTGTTACAAATCCAAACAGATTGCTTCTCCTAAATGGCATTGAACCTATAGGCAGTTCTCTTATTGGTTATTTGAACACACAGCAAGAACTCATAATATACTATGTCATTAAAATCAAAGGAAATCGTAAGCACAACTCTCACGTTTGATTACACTTGCCAAGCTTTTTCAGTCTTGGTGGTCCAGAATGCCTCCATTGGAACATTTAACCTAATTTTGACGTTATACTAAACACTCATGTTGTTCCACCTCTTGTGATACATTTCAGTACTACTGCTTTGTTGATGACTTCACTTAGTGACTCCTTAGAAACTTTCTCTTTACACTGTCTTGGTAAGAATTTTGCTGCACATGTTTCTTACTCAAAACTTTAAAACATTTCATGGTATGAGCCAATTGATATGCTAACATCAGCAGCTTTTTCAACAATCGTTCATAATTCTTTCTTTGACTTTTTCTATATTTTCAATGGTTGTTAAGGTGCTGGGACATCCTGAACAATTTTCATCATCAAATGAAAATGCTTTTACAGCTTATAAACCTTAATTTTACTCATAGCAGGCTCATTAAAAGCAATATTCATCATTTCGCATTCTTTGTTACACTTGATTCTGTTTTTGTAGCAAAATTTCTAAACAATATTTTCAATAAATCACAAATTGCCACTCTTAATCAAACATATTTAATTCTTCACAACCAAGGACATATTAATCATTAAATAACATTATCAGTCAACAAGACCATTCAAAAAATGTTTACAAATATAACTATAATAAAGTAACATAAATAAATTTTAGGTAAATTTTAAGTAAATTACCTAAGTAACCTACCTAGGTTAACAAAGAAAAATTTTATTTTAGTTACCCTAGAGTACTATTTATGATATTATGTGGTAACCATGGCAACAGTTTAAGGTTGTACAATAGAAGTTTTGAAGATAACCAAATGGGGGGAAAAAATCATACACATCTTTGAAAAGTATTTTTAGGAATTAGAAGGTTGGCACAGTGCCAAGACGCGCTAGACTTCGAACAAAAAGATTCTCAGTTGAACAAAAACTCGGTTGATACATGAGTCAAAAACCCTTGATTTATTAAAAATTCAGCTACCTATCGACGACATTGTACAATGTAATGTTTTTTATTTTATACTAATTTTGTATTCGAATTTTTGTAGACGTAAATGTTAATTCTGTCTATAAAATGACAATTTAGTCATCGGGGCAAACGCAGCCAAATTTTTAATAAATCAAGGTTCTTGACTCATTTTTTGTTCAACACACTTGATTATGAAGATTCTCAGTTCGAATCTGGCTGGACCCCACAAATTTTATAATTTAATTATTGAATACATATTTGAAAAAACTGTATTTACATCAATTGCCATCCACTATAGATTCAAACAAATGTATTTGAACTTGATTGGATGAACAAAAACATATTTTTTTAACGATTGAAAATTTGTACAAGATATATATCATGAGAGTGTGAGCTGATAGAAAAACTGTCCAAATTCTACAAATACATTTCGCTACTTTTTTATCACACATTGTTCAGGTACATAATATTAATATCACCATTATATTTAATCTTTTAATGTTAGCAAAACTTACTTTAATATGCTCGCCTGTATTGGTCACACAACCTGCACCATATACCAGTTGTCTATCTACATATTCTTGCTTAGGTATGTTCTTTGGTTGATATGATGATGGTAGAACAGCCTCGTCATTTGAATATGTTTCACTATCGTCTGAAAATCCATTGTAATCATCTTCAAAATCATCTTCAACTTGGCAGTATTGATTCTTGGCACTTCTCTGAGACACTATTGCTTCTTGCAACTGTCTTGGAGTCAATTTAACAAAGTCTGCACCATTACATGCCTTATGAAACGACAAATGCAAATTACAAATTATATAATATTTATTAATTCTATATTAGAATGTATATGATATTAATAAACTTACACTATATATAAAATAAAGTGTTTAATTACAGCCATACAAGTTTTGACAACAACAATGTTGTCTTCTCATAATATAGTAACTAGAGCCTTTTACTGATTTAAAGGATTACTATTAAACTAGAAATGAAACATACCAAAATATTTAAATATTTTTGATGCACTAGATCCTTTTCACTCAGAGGAAAGAATTTGTGCTTGCCAGGGATGACTACATTTCTAAAACACCATGCTTCATAATGTGGTTTAATTTTGCACAGATTGGTAGAACTTTTTTAAATTACGTTATATAATATCGATAACATTGTCCTAATAAAAATATCGATACTTGTTAGAAAGTCTGACAAAATAAAGTGATAGAGTTATCTAATATTGAGGGTTTTAATGATTTGTCATTGGGAGAAAATTCCCAACTAGTCAATTCATAGAGGCTATAATCTGGAGAAAGTCCTATAATTATGTTTGTGGAATAACTCCTCAAAAGAGATATTTTGTTGTGACTAGCAGGGTGTTGAGCTGTTGGCATTCATGGCTCCAAAATCATGTCTATGGCAGTTCATTGTGGTATGTGAATCATCTGCAGTTATACATATTGTTCAGATTTATGTTTCAGATGGAAAAATAAACCTTTTCAAAATTCTATGCCCTGGAACTTGTTTTTATATCATAGTACAAATTATTAGCTGTTGTAATCTAAATATTCGTCCATAGTCAAATGATTGTAAGGTTTGTTTTCTTTTATTAAATCGTTTAATGACTTCAACATTTTAAGAATTTGTTCATTTCAAAAATAATAATTTATTCTACTTTTTTTAGCATTACTTCTTCTGGTATCCTTACCTTATTACAAACGTCTGAAGACAACATTATGAAATTTTTAGCAAATACTAAAAGACACACCACTCTTTCAGTTATAACAAAAAAAACAACAAAATTAAACAAAAACATAAATAAAAACCACTTACTCTGATTGTTTATAAGACCAGGTCGTGTATCATTATGACTAGTGATGTGAGCCGGAAATATTCCCAGTGGGTAGGGAATTTATAAATGGGAATATTTCCAGGCAACTTCCCAAAGGCTTTATAAGTTCCCAAAACAAGGGAATTTATGGAATAAACTCTTTTAAATGGTTTTTATTTTGTCTTAAACTGTTTTGGGGCCTTAATTGGTTATAAATGGTCAATAACAAAACCAAATAATCAAATATTTTGTGATATACCATGGCAAAAACTTTTATTTTAACCGTAACACAAATTTTGAGAGCAAACTCAGTTGATTATGAGACCGAGACCCAAAATCAATTTCCTTATAAGCTCAAAAAACCTGATGATACAAATTTTGAAGAATACTTAAGTTAAGTAGCTAATTTATTATTAAAAATTATTATTAAAATTAATTTCTTTTTATGGTAGAATTGAAATGTTTCAAACCATTTCTGTTTTTCCTAATAGTGAAGATATCAAATCTAATATAAATAATGAAAATTATTAAAAATGTAAATATTTTAGATTTAAGGTTTAATTTAATAGGTTAAACTAAGTTAGTAATTTGGGAGTATTTTGCACTATTTTATAACAAATATACAAAAATGTGTAATAGGTTTAAAAATTTTATCTTTTTTTTTTGATACTAGAAAAGATGATAGTGATCCACCAAGCTATCATTTAATAACATTTAAAGATGAACACAGCCGGTTTTTCTGTTAAAATAAACAACAAGTTTCAACATTTTAAAATGCATGTGAAGGACATGAGACTTGATTAATTTATATTCTTGAATATAACTCTTTATAAATTGATTTATATGTTCACATTAATAGATTAGTTCTAAGGGATTTAAAAAACCTATGCGTTTTAGAGAAAATCATAAGTTCTCATAAATTCCCAGGAATTTATAAATTTTTGGAATATTCCCAGCAATATTCCCTGGGAATTTTCCCCCAAGTATAAATTCCTGGGAATTTTACATCACTAATTATGACCACCTGAGATTGTATGAATCATAAATTAATAACCTGTGACAGTTCATCATAGTTCACCAGAGACTAATCAGGACACGTTTTGCAACTGCTACTTCCAAATATTGTCTTCAGCAGCAGGGCTTAGCACAGGGAGGGGTCCTAAGTTGTAGTCTTTTTAACCTGATGATCTTTAACGACATCCTTGAGACTGTAAAGAGTGTTCCGGGGGTGGATGCCTTGCTGTATGCCGATGATTTAATTATGCGGGCTACCAGTAGCAACATCAAGTCTCTGGAAAATACTCTTAACACCGCCCTATCAAAACTTGAACAATGGGCAAATGAAAATGCAATGGCAGTAAATCATTCGAAGACTACATTCCAGCTCTTCTCTCTGCCCACCAAGCACCAACATTTAATCTTAAAATACAAAGATAACGTTCTTGAAGAACACAACATCTCTAAATACTTGGGAGTCTCAATAGACAGAAAACTAACTTGGAAACCGCATATAGAATACAGTGCCCAAAGAGCTATAAAGAGATCAAAAATATTAAAATGACGACCACTAATTAGGGTGCAAACCAAGATGTCCTTATTGCAGATTATAAAAGTTATGTCAGCCCAATCCTCGAATATGGAGCTGAGGCAACTATTACAGCATCAAGTGCAAATTCGTGCAAATTAGAGATCACCCAGAACATTGCCCTTCGAGTTATAACAGGGGCCCCAAAACCTACCACTGTTGCTGCAATGGAGGCCCAAACACAAATCAAACCTATGCTAGCTAGAAGAAGCAAACTAACACTGACACTCAATTTTTGGGAGCGGTACAAGAGGACATATAGTTATCGCTGGACAAATTACAGGCACACGACCGAAAGGCTAAAAACCCAAAAAACCTCACTATCAACGTACAACGATCTCCTAAATAAATACAACATTCAGCCAGGAGTACCAGCTAAACCGGTTCAACACTTAACTTTTAATAACCTACCATCAGCTAATCTAAAACTACAAAACCACAATGCCTCAAAAATTCAATCAAATCCCTCAGAGCTGAGGGCAGCAGCCCTGGAAACTATTAATTCCAACTTCCCACCAAATGACTGGCTACACATCTACACAGATGGATCGTCAGCAAGCGGTGGAACAGGAACTGGTTTCCACAGCCGACTATTCGAGGGGGCTGTGGTTGTTGGCAGTAACCAAAGCAATTATGATGGGGAAGTTGAAGCTATCTTGGCAGCATCCATTGAACTTTCAAAAATCAAAGGGACCTTTAAAGCTGTATTTCTTGTGGACTCCATAGCCGCAATACAGGGTGTCACTAGCAACAAATAAGTGGAATGCCACAGAACACTGTCCTGTAGAAAACAACTAGACTCCCTTCAAGAAAAGGGTTGGCAAATTCAAATTCAGTGGGTCATGTTAATATAGAAGGAAACGAGAAAGCCGACACTCTCGCCAAACAGGGAGCCGCTTTACCACAGCCACTTGCCTCAACCTCTTTTCAATCAGTGAAAATACAGATAAACTCAGCTTTAAATCGCAGCACGAGAGAAAACCTAATCAGGGCCTCTCACAACAGAAGCTGGGCTACACTCCTCACCGAAGGACCAATAAACCGTATCCTTTCCCGCCACACAGGTGCAGCACTGTTCCGCCTGGCTACTGGCCACGACTACTTGGCGGCATACGTCCACAAGATTCATGTCCTCCAATCGCCGGATTGCGTGTTGTGTGGAAACGGAACCATGGATGTAGCCCTTCTCGCATGCATTTCCTTGTGCTACGACCAGCCAGACGAAGAGGACAATGAAGGAAGTCTCTCTCGATTGTACTGGTCAGCGCCCCACCAAATGGCTCAACAACCAAGAGTGGGCGTTGGCTAATAAGTAAGTAAGTTCATCATAATGAACGACTGAGTTTCTATCTCTTGCCTGTTAAATAGTTTTAAAAAAATCCAAGAGATGGCAAAACAATGATGATTTCTAAAAGATGCTAGGTACACTCTGCAGGCATGCACCCTACATTCTGGTTTAAAGGTTCAATTTACCTTTTGTTTACTGTACTTCTTTAGGGCTTATTCATAAAATAATTAGTCTGTCAATATGTTTAAATTTTGCATTTTATCATACAAACTGTTTATCTATAAAAAATCATCAGAAACAAAATGAGTTTTAAATGTGTAACTTACCGGACACCTACTGAAAATATCTTCTTTCCTTACGACTACATTGAAATAATTAAGTACTTCAACTAGTTGTTCTTGAGAGTTATGACTTTTCAAACTGTAACAATACCCAGGTGGAACTTGTTTACTCAACTGAAAATAGAAAAAATTATTACATTTTTAAAAATTTTTTGCTGCACCCTAGATAAAAAAATATTTTTTTAAAAAACAACTACTTCAAGTTTATTCAAGATTTTTTTTCTGAAATTTAAATATTTTTAATTTAAGATAATTACAGTACTGAACAATAACTACATATTCTTGATCAGGGACAAAATATAATGGAAATGCTGTAGTTGTGAGCATACTTAATAAAGTACCAACATCTACTGGTAACAGTCATTAGAAGTCTCCTCCTTGAGTTGTTCTGCCATCAGGCAGCACAATGCAAAGTTAACACTTTCAGCACGGCTAGCGTTCCGGCACGCTCTGAGTTCCCTTACGAGGTACAGAGAGTGTGCCGATGCGCTCCTAGCCTATATTCTTAGATACGGCGAGCTCACCGGCACGCTCACTCCCAGGCTAATTGAAACTTCTCTACTGTCGATACGCGTTTGTATAAAGGTTTGATTTTTACGTCAATGCTTCAGAATAGTTTGGAGAATATTGTGCCAGTGTCGTTTTTAAATCCGACCATTCCAATTTAACTTTCGATGCTTTAACTGTAATAATGTTTCAAGGAGTTTTATGAAATATTTACATTTTATGAACAAAATTTAATTTTGTTTAACTTTTATATTTTTGTTTTTTTTTAGTTCGAACTATTTAACTTGGCAAAATATCTTGTAAAAACAACGATCATAAAAATTAACTAAGCTTTCTGAACTAACACAAGAATAAACGATAACTGTCCTATTAGAGTGAATGCTTGGACGCTCGAAAACCTAACGTGTCAACATAAGATTGTACTAAACAAATGTCAGCTTATCTCGGCTATAAATAATCTCGGATGTGACATATGTATTATCTATGTCTCCGTTTACATTATCGATCTCCCAAACACTTGGCACAAACAGAAATAAACATTCCAAGTTAAACGTTGAGTGCTTATTTTTTTATGTAATATGTTTTAGTAGTAGAGTCTTTAGTTTTGTATATAAATTTTCTTTTTTATCTGTCTTTTTTATTGTGTTTTCTTATTTATCATACAGTAATTTATCATTTGTATTTCTTTTTTTAAATTGTGACCCGATAAATAAAACAATATTTTAGAGTGTAATACACTGTTCTGATGTCATCAATAAAAATCTATATGTTAGAAATAAAATTATTGAGATGAAAACAACGGACTCGATAATTAGATGCTACGACAAGCTATGCAACCCGCATGGTGCTCCACTGCCGTCAGAGCTGGAAGTTAACGAAAAACAGACAGTAGTTTGATGAGATCACCAATATCGCCGCCGTGTTGAAAGTGTTAAGGCACTATAAGCAAGTTTGATTTTTAGATCAGAGTTCAAAAACATATGATATTTTGTTTCTTCTATCAAAACTGTACGAAATTCAAACGCTACAAATAAGACAAAAGTCAAAGACTGATTCCCATTCTGTAAACATAGCCTTGACTTGGGGTTCGGACCATAAAGCCTGAAGAGAATATTGTGAAAAAGGGTATAGGACAGGTTAGGGAAAATAGCATTTTTTTCAAAGTCAGTATTTTTATTTTATGTCCTTTGTATAGTATAGTTAGAATATCTATAAAAGGATTTTAAACTATCCAATAATCTCTTTATTTGGTCTACCAACGAACCTTGTAATATCTTAATCATTAATCTCCATTTTACCTATCCTACATAGTTTTAATAGCAAATTAGGCTTCTTAGCAATCCTGTTATCTTTTCCAATATGATTATATAAATTAAAATTATTCTAAATGTGGCGGAGTGGAATGATTTCCTTTTAAGTATTCAAAGAATGATATCTGCGGCTTTATTGACATAAAAAGTGTGCTTGCCTATAGGCTACTCCTAAGGGTACAACAGTTTTACTGTTATTGGCAAGCACAAGCACAAACACAACAAATTTGAAGGGTGAATAAAGTATCATAAATGATTACACAATGTGGTTGAAATGAGGTCTCATAAACCAAGACTTCTTCAACATCAGACTCACTCTTATGATCTAATAAATCTATGTCATCCAGCTTTGCTTTTGTCATCTCTACACATGTTCTACTCACTGTCATCATCTCCAAAATAAAAACTTTCACTTTGATCAACTATGACAAAATTAGGAACACTAGAAAATTTAGCCAGTATCACCAATTATATACAATAAAATAATCCCCTTAGCCTCAACACAGACGTATGAATCCAAAATAAAAACTTTTGCGTAAGATAGAAGTTTAATTATTTCTAAACACCCAAATAATATGGAAGAGACAATGTAATGACCATTGATAAGATAAAGGTAGCTGATAGGGCCCCTCTACACCTGAAGTTGGATGGCAAGCAAATGTGTAAATATTCACAATACTTTAAATTCATAAAATTTAATGTAATGATATTTTGTCTATAAAAATCATCTTTGTAATTACAGACACAATTAAATTTAGTAAAGAAGTGTACTTTCAGCAAATGTGCAATATATTAATGATATCTGATTTGTATTGCATTCTTTCTTCTGACTGATTCAACAATAGAATCATTATCTC
This sequence comes from Prosapia bicincta, assembly GCA_036971475.1. Taxonomy (NCBI): domain Eukaryota; kingdom Metazoa; phylum Arthropoda; class Insecta; order Hemiptera; family Cercopidae; genus Prosapia; species Prosapia bicincta. The sequence goes on from JBAIZL010000005.1 coordinate 136,405,013, forward strand.
AGTTTAACAGAACCTTGTTAAGTTGGCAATACCTTGTTAAGAACAACCGCTAAGACTGTAGTTGATTCGAGGTTATGAATGTATGAGTTAACTGGAAAATGATGAGAAAAACAAAAAGTAAATGTAATGTACTCTAATTACAATAATTTCTTTACATTATGTAGAAAAACACTAGCACTCACAGCATGTGACATGAATTGCACCTTTTCTGCCTTTCTACCTCAGAAAAGTTATTTTTACAGTCACCAGGTTATCTATTTACACTATAAATACTGTGGTATTAGAGATAATTTTGTACAAACTCAGCTATACCTCATTCCCTTCTGTCACTTTTACATGCCTTTCAAATGAGTGTAAAAAAGAACACTAGCAAAATAATAACCACAAAAAAGGCTCCAAAAATTTAATAAATCAAGAAAACTATACATAACAAACATTTATGGAAAGCTGATATTTAGCACTACAATCTGACAATAAACAAAAAACCACTCATTTTAGGAGTTATGCCCAAACTGAAATGTATCTCTATCAATCCCATATAGATCGGGACTGATGAAAATTCTCCTAGCATTATCTATAAAAATAAATCAGATCCGATACATGTGCATGCAATGTGTTAAGATATTTACTCTACACACAAACATAAAAAAACAGATCTTTAAACTATACAGTAAGTTTACTTTTTAAGAAATATATGTGTTTGTTGTATTCATTTTGAGTAGAGTTTATTTGAGTAGATCTCACTCATTAGGCTATAACTTTTTCCAAGACTTTATGAGGCTGCTTCTAGAAATATGTTCCCACATGATGTTTTTCATTTTTAATCAATTGGCTTAACATAATTTACGCAAAACAACTCTCATGGTAAACCATACTTCCTTACATGTTTGTCATGCCAGGAATAAAAGACTCATAGAACAGGTCTTTAAAAATCATTTTGTCTATCCAAGGACTTTATTGGCATAGAAAGATAACTTATTACAAACAGAAATGGTAATGATTCAAGATTTATGTTCTTCAATAGAAAGGGTTTTCTTTATTTCTCAATCAAAAGAACAGAAAATGTATGTGTGCATGATACATTGCTAAAACCCACTATGGTTATAGCGCCTTAGATTTTTTTTTTTTTTTTTTTTTGTGTGTGAATCCTACATACAGTAGAGGCTTGATAATTCGAGGTGAATGAGACTGAGACCCCCTCAGATTACAGAAAACTCAGATTACATGGAAAAAGATCCTGTTCATTAGAAAAAATAGAACTTCTAATGAGCCCTAATACAGTAAAACCCCTCATATCCAGATCAATGTGGTGACAGCCCAAAACGGATTTTTTAATACCGGGAATAAAGACCAGTCCAGCTATTCATGAGTGTTGTTATTGTTTGATTGATTTGTTTGCTTCAAGAGAGTTTATTTTCTGATATGTCACACACAAGACTAGACATGCAGGGATATTGGTTGACAGTCACAACTTACAGCATAAATAAAGAAAGATATTTATGCCACATTGACCTTCTGCCATCTAAACATAACTGATACGGACATTCAAACACAACATAACAGTGAGCATGCGAGCATGCGCAACAGAATAACATCAAAATAGAGAGAGGGAAAAATACCGTATTGATATACAGATTCCTTGGAAGCCTGACTCATTTCCTTTGCATTACGTATTGATATAAATATTTCTTGAACGCCCGATTCATTTTCTTTATGGCTATTAACATTTTTTGGACTCCCAACTCAATTTCTTTCAAATAGATAAAATAGGCTCAAAAAGAAATAGGCTTGAATTATACAGAAGCTCGATAATAATAAACAAGACTCTAATGTACTCATAAATTTTCATGGCCAAAATCTCATAAGAATAAACTAGTTTCAATGACATTATATTTTTTTTCTGTTGATAAGTTTTCTTTATGTTCAAAAACTCTTTTTGAATTTGTCAGTCATGTAAATATCAACAGAAACAATGTACCCACACACAATAAGTTGGAGAAGACTGTGCTGTTTCTTCCATCTATTCAGCCAGCCTTGACACAGAAAAATCTGGGTCTCCATAAGACTAACGTTTTTTATGGGTCACATGTGTCAGTTGAAGGATTTTTGGTCCACTGTGGGCCTTGAAACTGTTAAACCTTATTCTCTTTTTTCAAAAAACCCAAACAAATAATGCTATATCCTGTATCTCAATTTTAGCATTCTTTGCTTTATACTGGTGAATCGAATTGTCTTTTGAAATCATTTTTAAAGAAATCTTCAATATTTTGTGCATTATTTTCCCAGTCTGATATTATTGAAGTTCTGACATCTCAGACAGCTGCTATCGATATTAACCCTCAAGGACGCGCGCTGTTGTAAAAAGTGCAACAGTTTTAATATTTTGATTCTTGTTGAAACCTGTTGGTAGTTATTTGTTCAAATCACCGTTCTAATTCTTCTATTGGTCTCCCCACTACTCTTATCAGTTGTCATCAATGTCTTTATTCTATCAACATAGCCTCAGTGTGCGATTAGTTCTAGTCGGTCATCACTGTTGTACAAAATACAAAAAGGCGCCTTCTGACGTTTTTATTTTTTCGGTGCAACTTTTTTTCTCCACGATGGAACGTAAGTTTTTTATATACATTTTTTTAAAGAATTATGTAATTATTTCTTTTGTTCAACAATTTTATAAATTTTCATGTTTTTAGGAGTGAATTTGGAAGACATTCCAAAAATTTTACAGGATCTTTCTGATGAAGAAATTGATAATGCTGACTTTATTGAAAGTGACGATGATCTGAGCGACGGTGAAGCTGAAAAAAGTGATCATAACTCAGAAAGTGAATTGGAAGGTGATTGGCACTCTACGTAAGAACAAACGGGAAATTCCACCAGAATTTCTGCCTAATAAAAGCAATCAGCCAGGTACTTCCTTGTTTGGGTTCCAGAATGATTGAACCATGGTCTCATATACGACAAAAAATATAAAGCTGTAATATTGATTTCGACTATACACGACTCAGCACATATATATATAGCGTTGCCCGAAGGACAAGAAGATGGCCAGATGCATTATTTTTTGCTCTGATAAACATTGCTGGGGTCAACTCACAAGTATTTTTTCATTGGTAAGACCAAACTTTTAATAACTCGATTGAAAGTTAAGGAAAATGTAGAAAACCGAGATGTTGTATAAAATACAACAACGCGCCTACTTACGTTAGATAAAAAGACGCGCGTGCATGAGGGTTAATGACGCCTTTATTAATTTGGTTAAATGCTTAAAGTAGTTTTTCCACTATTCCAACAATATTTTTTGTTTGAAGCAACTGCATCCAACTAGAGGAACTCGAACAAACACAACTGTAGAAACAATAACAAACAGCAAATTATGCATCGTACTGTTCTGAAATACACTAAAACAAATAAGAACATTGACTTAACTCGTAAGCAGACTGACTTGTTAACACCTACATTGGGAACTGAAACTTTTCTTACTGGAGTAAGTTGTGCGTACACTATATATAGGGATGTTTGTTGTGCTCATCAAGTCACTATACAGTCTTGGTCACAAAACCGGTTACACACTCAATGGGGCAGAAGATTCTGTGCATTACATAGTATTATAATTACATCTTTTTGCTTCTGCTCACAACTTCCTAAAACTGGTCCAGGTTTTACGAGGATTCAAGTTAGATGGAGCAACTTAACAACATTTTACTGTATTTCTAAACTAAGGATAACAACATTACCAAATAATTTCAGTTAAAATTTCCATTTGAAACCTGATATTGGGTACTGCCTAGTGAATAATTTTTAGAAGCGATTGTCAAATAAGTGACAATTTATATTTATATAAATTTATTCATATATTTATTTATATTTAAGATATAAATATAATTAATCACTTTTACATTAGTTTATGACTATCCGAACTTTAAATAATGTAAAAGTGATTAATTAAGTTTCACCGAACGTAATGGACTACAAAATTCAAGTTGATAAATATAATACTAATTAACACAATTACCGTTTTAAAACCATATCCTCTTGTTAGTATTCTTCTATCTTCTAGATTGGCAATTTCTACACAACGACTATGTTTGTCTGTATTTTGTAGGATTGCAGCATCCACACCACACTTCCTTAGCTGTTTTCCTAATCCCTGAAGCATATTGTCACATACAACACGTAGCCATGACACATTCACTGGCTCTTCATTTGGCCCAACGAATTGTAAGTCCGTCATGTCCTTCTGAAAAACAAGTAATATTTTTAAAAAACTTTTAAAGTTAATTCTTACTGAGGTTAACAATAAAAATTTTTATCATTGTTTGCTTATTTCCAGTTTGTGTCTTTATTTTATTATTTATATTCATTTTTAACCTTAGACTGCTATTTATGATATTAAGTGATAACCATGGCAACAGATTAATGTAGTACAATTCATATACATCTTTGAGAAATAAAAGTCTGGGTATTGAAAAGTTAGCGCAGTGCCAAAGCGCAAATACAAAGATTCCCACTTCAAATCCCAATAGGCCCCTCAGATTTTTATAATTTAATTATTGAATAAATATTTGAAAAAACATTATTAACATCAAATGTCATACACTATAGGTTTTCACTACGAATGGTATAGTTCTACAAACTTGTAAAAATCCTTGGCTTATGTAATGCCAGACATATCGTGCCCAAGAGAACTAGACAAAGAAAAATATTTCTTACAATTACTAAAACCAGCATACTTTGCCTTCCAAGATAAAAACAATTGAAGCCCATAATTTGAGACCATGTTTTTAATCTCTGTTTGATTATTAATTAGAATAACAAATAACTAAAACATTAACGGCACATAAACAAATTGATAAATACATTAATAAAGATGTAAGATTAAACCATCTAAATATTGCTGTCATAAAATGTGTTTCATCAAAAAAAATAATCTATAGAAATGTAGTGACTTTAATTGTAAAGATAAGATATGTGAAAACATATGTGTTTAACGCATTACACCCTACAGGCAAGAATAGCATTACACCTTACAGACAAAATATTGCTAGAGGACATAAAGACAAGCTCATTTTATTGTCGATTTTTGTCGTTGCTTCAAGAACTTTTTTGTTCAATGTTTTATCTTCATCCATTTTATTGTGTTATCAAATCTTTGCTTAATATAAACACATGCAACCCGTTTCTAATGACTTATGGGGATGTTTTTTTTTGCCTCTCGAAACTGCTACTATAAAAATATCAATGTTTGTCCTAATATGTTCTCTAAATGATGGGACAAGTAAAGTAGGATTTTTACTGCCTTTTAACGCTAGGCCCTAGGTCTCTTCTACATGTTGATAATTAAAAAATATATCGTTATTCATAATAATTAAACAATGTAAGAGATTTTGTTAACACGTTTAGATATAATTTTAGAATTATATTCATTATAAGATTTTTTTTCATAGAAACATGAAACTTTATAAAGGTGTTTTATCTATTGTATTTTTTCATTTATGCATACATAAGTTCTTTTAATAATATACAGGGTACTCCAAAAACAATGCCATTTTGGACAAACATTCTGAAAGACTAATCAAGATAACTAAAAGATTTTAATGTCAAAATCAAAAAAAGAACAATGTTTTTTTCATAACTTAATATACTACAATGAGAGCTCCATTTTTCTATCTGCAGAGATTAAAGTGATACTTGATTTCTCGCCATGTGTTTTGCGGCATCTCCGGTGTTACAGTTGTGGTGCTGTTGATTAGCTAACTCAAATTGCAAATATTTTCAGCATACACAATGTTCAGCAGACCCCCAATTTTTTGTAATGTAAAACTTAGTACAAAAATAATTAGTAAATGTGTTTCACAGAGATTCCTATACACTACAGTATTCAAGTCATTGCCTCTAAAACTCACTACATTAAGTCTGCATCATTGGCTGTAAGGTAACATTTTTTTGGAGAAATTCAGGGATTTGTTTCTTGACAGATTTATTTCCTGAGAAACAGGTTTTGATTATAGTTTAGACTCAGGAATTAAATCACTACCTTACAACAGTGGCTGTGGAAATAAGAAAGGATAGTAAAAAACAGGCTTGGAAGAGGCTTGGTCACAGGTTAAGGAGTTAGTTTAGATAGTGCCATGTGTTGTGAATAGATGGGTTGTCCATTGTCATACACTTGTGGCAAAGTAAGTAACTTAAAAGTTATACAAATAAAATTAAATTTTTCTTTATATTTTTTACTGTAATAAAATTTAAACCATTGAGATTAACAATACCATAAAAGAAGGCATGCGCTTAGACAAATTGTTAACATACATTTTGCTTAGGTTCCCTTCTCCTTGTTTTCTTGTTAGTTGTATTTGGCGATATCATCACATCATAGCAAATTTCACAGAATGGAATGTCTTGATTAAGGCAAACTGAACAAAGCTGGTCATAAACTTCCAACAAGCAGTAAGCATCCAATGCTGAAAATTTTAAATTAACTTACTACTGACATTTAACTGCAAAATAGTTTTCTAATTGACAGCTGATATTTTAATATTTGTACTTATACATATTTTTGATATTATTAATAGTTTACAGGATTATTATATACTAAAACCTCCAAACAGGGAATATCATCCATGCTTGAACAAATATTTGTTGTTTAGAGATATTCACTATTCAGCAGGATCAATAAATAACCATAATAAATATGGCTATACATTTCCTATCAAATCAACTATTGTAAAAGTAAAAACACTTGAAAAATTTACCAGTTTATAATTTATAGGTTTAACTAGTTATGTAAACTTTGAATTTTTATAAGTAGCCAGTTGATCCCCTAAACTATAGAACTGTCTTAAGAGCTGACTTATAAAATTTTTCTTTATCCCACTTACACAAACACACAGGAAATTACAAAGATTGAAAACCAGTGACAAAAAACAGGTTGGAAGTAGTAATGTCCTAGAAACAGATAATAAGAACTAGCTGTATCCACAAGAAGAGCAAGGACCTCTCTAGCAAACTTAACAACACAGTCATCATGCGCAAGGGTAACTACTGGTGCTAGTCTCCCATATATCCACAAGCAAGTGAATAGCAAAAATATATAAAAATATTCTGTAGCTTTTGAGTGAATCTTCAATTACCCAATAGTTAATTTATATAAATAAAGCCTCTATAATAGAAATAACTTTCATTTATTTATACTATCGGAAGTTTGTTTTGTAAATTACCTCTGAGGATGATTGCTGTGCAATTGAAATGTACATAAGGTATTAAATAATACTTAAATTTGATATTAAGTAATAAGTTATTTGTGGTATAGAGGTTTTATTTTTTTAAATTAAACATTACACCACAGTTGATTTATATAGTTATATCCGATAGTATCCCAAAAGCGCATTAAATAACGTAGAGGTCAGATAATCCCAGGGTTTCTGCAAACATTCACAATAAACAAAAAACAATAAATTAGGTATCCTCCACCATTTAAAAGAAAACAACAACTCTATTAAATTGTAAATTAACATAAAATTTTGAAAAGGAAAGTAAATAAATAACTTAATATATCAATTTCTACAAATAAAATATTTGTTATTTTTTTTGTAGCATTGAGATGTAAGTGAAATATAAATCTTGTTACCTCGGTAGTAAACATTTTGTTTGGCATAAATTGTGATGAAACTCAAAAGCAGTATTTATGATGGATGACGTATATTTTAGATTATTCTGTGACATAGGAGGTAAATCCTGAATAATTAAGTAAGTTTGTTGTGACCATTTCCTTTGACTTGCTTTTATAAACACTATTCAATCTTACAGTGTAATGCTACCATAAAACTACTTTACAGGTCATTAAGATTACTGAGCTAAAGAAATGTTTTATTGTATTTAATGAGTAGAAAATTATTTGATAGGGCAATGGCCATTAATAAATGTTTTACTGTATTAACAGTTTTCTTAACATTTCTATAATTATCTTAAACAATTTCTTTTTCTGATAATGAAGCTAAAAAATCAAATAGTGTACAATAAAGTATAAAATACTTAACCAATTGTCCTTTATATTTTAGCTGATGGCAAAAAAACTGATGACTGTACTTGTATAATTTATTAAGATATAAAATAATATTACAGGACTTTCCAACTAAAACGATGGGTAGAATGAAGTACATCGATTCCTCATGATACGTACTATCTTTAGATACTATGTATTAGGAAACCATCTCAAATGAAAAACTAGTGACAGAAAATAAAGACTACTGTTCATAATGAAATGGAAACTATCAAAAAAAAGAAAACAGAGGGACCTATCAAAACAGTACCATTCCTTTCCCAATAATCAACATCAACAGTGACAAATAATTTTTAATTCTAGTGGAAAAATCAAATAAAAAGTAAACTATCTACTGATTTTCTTTAAAAGTTTGACATAAGAGGTAAATAAGCTAACACAGAGAGCAAAAAAGGAAAGAGCTTTAAAGCTAGAAGTGCTGACATCATATAAGTGTGATTCAATGGAGAGTTTGAGTAGCAAATTTCCTACATAATTTAAAAAAAGAAGCAAATCAAACAACTTTGTAATTTTCTAATTAAAACCTTACAATTTTTACTTCTCATCTAAATGTAATGAAAAGTTTTCCCTGTGGCTCCATCACAACTTCTTAAAAATGGTATTAACTTTTTCTATGGTGAATAGACAGTCAAATTTAAAATACTCTGTCTCAAGTACCTTCGAAAAATGCTACAGAAATTATTTACTTGATTAATAAATAATTTTAAACTAATTATGATTCCCCTTCACTTATACAGATCAACCCTATATCTTTTTCTGTTTAATTAAAAAGATATTTCTTATTCCACCCATTCTGGCCCATGAGCCCCAATTAGGGATTTGGTGTTTAAACGGAGTTAGGTAGGCAGTACTTCCTTGTTAATGCTTAGTACCTGTATTGAGACATTCTTAGGTTCATTGAGGCTATGTTCATGCATTACAGAGGTAGGAAAGGTGTAATTTTGTGGCATTTGTATTAAGTTACACATCTTGATAAACGTAAGGACCTTATATATATGGTTATGTGTTTTCTTTATACATTTTCCAGTATGTAAACATTTTTTATATCATTCCTCTTAAATATACTACAGTGGTTAACATTTCCATTACCCAGTAACATGGTCGGTTTCATTATTTTTACCAACATTTAAAAATTATGGACGTTTTAATAGTGATGCCCATTTTTGGGGATCATGGCATATCCAGTGTGTTTTACATAGGCCCATATTACGTTTTTTATTTCGATTGCAGGCATGGCTGAACGGGAATTCTTGAGTCTAAACCAACTAGTATAACTTATGAATGATGAAGAGCTTTTTGATTCTCTTGATGATGACAGTGAAATACATATTGTTCTATTGCCACCGGATAATGTTGATAATCTTCCTGACCAAGAGGAGATTTATGAAAATATTTTAGATACTATACCTCGTTTTCTACAAACTTGAGTGGTTCGCTACTATGCCCATGTTTTGAAGCAATTTATAATTGAGAAACCTATCAGATTTGGCATCAAACATGGTACTTTCCTATAGTCACCTATCTTATTCACATAACGAGGGCCAATGCTCAGATTCTTTCCTGCATATCAGGGCAAAAGATGTCAATGGCAGACTTCAGGAGAACAATTGCTAGTACTTATCTAGCACTGACCTCTTTATCCAACCCAAAAAAAAATTGGCAGACATGTTTTACCAAATCCTTGTAACAAAAAAGTGTTGGAAAATGTAAGATTCGATCCTGCAGGAAATTACACTGAAAGAACAATCAACAGAAAGCAAAGAAAGTGTGAAATATGCAAGACAAGCGTAAGGAAGCAATGTTCCAAATCTAATACGGGTCTCCATCTTGAATGTATTCAGGTTTTGCATAAGAAACTTCAATGACTCTTTGAACTAACAACACTTTTATCCTATAAATAAAGTCTTTTGTTTGTAAAATATACACTTGTATATGTTAAATACAGGGTTTTCTTTGCAAAACAATAAATATTTGACTTGACTGCATCTTCAAAATTTTTTTACCCGTATATGCCATGATCTCCATTTGAAACTTTTATTTAAACAAGCCTAAAACAGCTAAATTTGAAAAAACAATTGAAAACAATTTTTTTGGTAATTCTTAAAGATATTAGTAAGTGTTTAAAATGAAAATTTTGTTTTTAAAATTTGGTAGGTAATGGGTTAATAAAATTGCAACAACTTCATCAAAAAGTCTGTCAACGTTTTGCTTGGAGATCAGAAAAACTAAACCGGCTGCAGTTCTTCAAGCTGTGGACAGTTCTATTTGAAGTCCAAACACATACCCTTACTGGATCAGGTTTTTCAAGAACTATAACAAGATTCTCACTACTGTCAATCTCCAAAATGTTTTATAACTTTGCTAGTGACAAGTGCTAAGTCTTAGAAAAATACTTAATACAAAATAAATACTTTACAAAAACTTATAGAGAGTAAGTTAGAAACAAAGTACATTCATATATAAAGCAGGCTTGGAATCAAATACATTCTGCAAAGTTTTATTGGGGAAAACAAATGACCATGGCTTCTTATTTTTTAAGAAAACGGGTGATGTGTGTTTACTTTTTACATCCCTATTTCTGGAAATAAAAGGATTTTCCTTATAAATAAAGTAGAAAAATAGGAATATACTTTGTAAGTGACCACAATGTAAACACTAAGATGTAATAATCTGTGATTAGGTAAAATCAGTTTAATTTATTTCAAAACCTCAAGATGTATATTGAAACTTACCTGCATAGTATTTTTGACAATCACGAAGTGGCCGCCTTTCCCAGTTTGAAAACTGTTCTGCTTTATCCAAAGGTTTCCCAAGACACAGTGACACCAACTTGGATAGACTCTCTATTGAACTTTTCTCATCTCCTAACCAAAACAATTATTATCATGCTACATTTTTAATATAATAAGTTATTATTATTACTTGTAAATAATTATTTCCAGCACTAAGTTTCAATAATTTTACCTTATCTGATGAGGCACCTTTCGGTCACTTGACCATTGTTGAATTACTTAATTAATTTTCTCTATTTTTCTGATGTGAATGTTCGGTTCGTGATGTTGGTACTTGTTGACGTCATACATATTTTTTCTTGAGCCACGTGGAAAATGTTTTTGAATAGTACATGATCTGCATATGTTGTATGTAGGTTCGTTAAATTAATGTGTATGTTTTTATAAATGTGGTATTTTTCTAGTGAGTTTAGTTCTATTGGGTTATTATTTATTTCGTGTATGGTTAGGTTATTTTCGTAATTTGTTATTTAATGTTTATGTGATATTAGGTGTGCTGCAACATTTGATACTTTTGTAATTTAATTTTTGAAGGCTCTGTAATGTTCTTCAAATCTTATTTTAAATGATTTGGTTGTTTTCCTATGCGTTTGCAGTTGTTACATGTAATTCTGTAAATTCCTGATAGGTTATCTTTTTCTGTATTTGTTTTGTGGTTTGTGTTATTAAGATATTTTATTATTTTGTTGTTTGGTTTGTATATCAGAGTGTAGTATTCATTATTGTATATATTTGTAAATTTTTCTATTTTGTTATTGGTGTATTTATATTTTAGGTAGATTTGTTTATTTTTATTAATTTTGTGTTCAGGTTGTAGTGTTGTATTGAAGTTAGGTTTTTTTGTAAATTTATTGTATGTTTTTTATAAGGTGTTCGTTGTATCCATTTTCTATTGCTATTTTTATAATGTTATCTAATTCTTTAAATATTAATAATTAAAGAAAATATTAATTCTTCATATAATTTTTGTTTGTTATCTTGTGTGTATTTTATTGCTTTAATTATCATGTTACTGTAAGTGTTAATTTTGTGTGTCCATGGATGGTTAGATTTTTAGTGTTTTGTGTTGTTGGAAGTTGGTTTTCTGAGTACTGTAGTTTCTATTTTATTATTTATATTTAATGTAATGTCAAGATTTAATAGTTCTGTTTGTTTCTGTTTCGAAGGTGAATTGTAAGTTTTCGTTGTATGTATTTAATTTGTTTGGTACTATGATGTGTTCGTTGTGAATGGTAGGTTGGTATAATACAAGAATATAGTCTATGTACCTTGACAATAGTAAAATATTATGTGTGTTTAGTATAGGTTTAATTACTATTTGTTCAAAGTGTTGTAGATATATTTCTGCATGGTAGGTTGGTATAATACAAGAATATAGTCTATGTACCTTGACAATAGTAAAATATTATGTGTGTTTAGTATAGGTTTAATTATTATTTGTTCAAAGTGTTGTAGATATATTTCTGACATGACTGATGATATGGGTGATCCCATGGGGAGTCCAGTTGTTTGTTTATAGTATTTATTGTTAAATTTGAAGTAATTTTGGTTACATATATGTTTTGTTAGTGTAATGATACTATTTATTGTGTTTTCGTTTTCGTTATTGTGTATTAGTTTTTTTTTTATTATTGCTATGGTTTCTTCTATTGGGGTACTAGGGTACATGTTGGTTATGTCATAACTAATTATTTTTGTGTTGCTGTTTGTTTCTATGTTTTTTTATTTTATTAATTAATTTGTATCAATTTTTTACATTGTATGTGTTGTTGACATGTATTTTAGATTTTATTTTGTCTAGTATTTTTGCGATTATGTAAGATGGTGCTGTTTTTAAATTTATTAGTGGTCTAAAAGGTGTGTTAGGTTTGTGGATTTTAGTTATGCCTGTTAATATTGGTGCACATGGTTTGAATGGGTAAAGTCTTGTGTGGTATTTTAATTTATTGTTATAGTTTAGGGTATTTTTGTGTGTGACCATTAGGTTTTTTATTGTATTAAGGTATTTGTTATTTGGGTCTGGGATTTGTTCGTTTTTATTTTCTTTTATGAGGTCAGTCATTGAATCAATGTATTTGGTATTTTCTATTATTACTGGTGTATTTGTTTTATCGGATTTTAATATTAAGTAGTCATTGTTTTCTAGTTTTTCTCTGTGTTTTATAATTTTTTTTTATTTATATATTGTTCCAGTGTTTTGTTTTTTTACGTTTTTATTAGGTTAATTTTATTATTAATATTGTTTCTAATGTGTTCGGTATTTTGGTGGGTAATTTTGTATATATTAGATTCTGTGTCAACTATTAGGTTTTTTATTATTCGTTTTTTGTTGAAATTAGCTAGGTTATATTTGAAGGAATTTCTTATTATTATTTTTTCTTTTTCAGTAAACTTTGTTTTAGTTAAGTTTTACATAGGGAAAACAACCAGATCATTTAAAATAAGATTTGAAGAACATTATAGAGCATTCAAAAACAAAAATTCAAAAGTATCAAATGTTGTAGCACACCTAATATCACATAAACATGAAATAACAAATTACGAAAATAACCTAACCGTACTTGAAATAAATAATAACCCAATAGAACTAAACTCACTAGAAAAATACCACATTTATAAAAACATACACAACAATTTAATGAATCTACAAACAACATATACAGAAGACATACTATTCAAAAACATTATACACAAGACTCAAGAGGAAACGTGTATGACGTCAACAATTGCCAACACGACGGACCGAACATCCACACTAGAAAAATTGAGAAAAAGTAATCAGTGATTCGACAATGGTCAAGTGACCGAAAGGCGCCTCGTCACATAAGGTAAAATCATTGCACTTAATGGTAGATAAAATTACTTACAATAGTAAACAAATAAACTTCATATATATATATATATATATATATATATATATATATATATAGATACATAGATAGATAGATAGATAGATAGATAGATTTTTTGGACTAGGAGACTGACAGACTTACCTTGGTAAGAGCCCACACTGTAGTCTTGAAATAGAAACACATAAAAGCACTTAAACAATGATATATTTCAACTACACAGTGGTCTTTGTCAATCGAAGAGAAAACACAAAAAGAAATATGAGAGAAAGATTCTCTCATATTTCTTTTTGTGTTTTCCCTTCGATTGACAAAGACCACTGTGTGGTTGAAATATATCATTGTTTAAGTGCTTTTATGTGTTTCTATTTCAAGACTACAGTGTGGACTCTTACCAAGGTAAGTCTGTCAGTCTCCTAGTCCAAAAAATCTAAATAATCTTTACCAACCAAAACTAACCTAAAATATATATATATATATATATATATATATATATATATATATATATATATATATATATATATATATATATATATATATATATATAAAAAACCATTGATTTATTTCTAACCACCTTCTTCTTTGTTTATGAGATATTACGATATTATTATTTGTTCATTCTTCTTATTTTTATCTGATTGACAAAAATAACAGTGTCTTTAAAATTTAAAATATGTTTTAGTTGAATACACTAACTTCAGAACAAATCTGGTAAGCCACTTAATGTAAACCAAATACTAAGCAAATTTTACTGATCTTGAAAACCGAACAAACCTGTAAGCAGAAATGAAAGCTGAGTTACAATTATGAAATTCATGTATGGCGATTATGATTGTTAATGAAGTTGCATTTCCTGTACAAAATCTTGAGTTTAGGGAACAGCCTTATCTGGACTGTATGATAAGTGGGGGTATAGTTACGATTCTAAGACCATTAAAAAAACCTACTACAGTATGGCTGACATGAGGACTTAGATCGCCATGATGCAATACAAATTTGTTATGTTTTTTTGCTGTTGTTTATTTCATAAAATAACGCTTTATGGTCACTACCAAATTGTAATAAATTATATTACTATCTAGCTTATAATGAAAAACAAATGTTTGTAAACACCTTGAATTCACTGATTAAACTATAATTAAATAATACTTAACTAAGTGAACACTTAATGGATTACTGGCTGACCCGTTTCCAAACAATCACTCCTTTTACAAAGCAAAACCTCTACTACTACTACTGAGTATAGGCTTTGTTTCGAAACTCGTCGGCAAGTAAGCCCTTACGTATTCACTTATTTCAGTATCATTTATTTATAGTTATAGAAAAAAAATATGTTTATGCTTATGGTATACTTTTTATGATTATTCAAAAACTATTGTGAGATACAAAATAATCAGAAAGGTAATGCCATTTTAGGAATTATAATTGGAGGTTCTAAAAGACTGATTACTCCTAAGTAAAATGATATTCATTTTAAGTCAGGCTCTACCACCATGTTAGGAGTTATTATAGGTTTACAACAGTTTATGACCGGTAAATTTATAGTTTTTGCTTCATAGAACCATGATTTATTGAAGAACTGAAATATTACCATCCACCCACTACAATACATTACAACAAAATCGAGAGCTAGTCACACAGAAACCGGCTATAACCTGCACTTTATATACTACATGTATGAGATAGGGGGACGATACCTTGGCGCACTGACTTAAAATACTAGAGTTAAGGGAATAGGTTTCTAAAAGAACAGTGTTTAAAGATCAATTGGTTATTAATCTTAACTTAATATGAAGACATAAGGTAAACTAAATATGTAACCACATAAGGGGAAAATACAATTAAATTTAATGGTTAAAGTATGGATTTACAGACCTGGATATGGAAAATCTATATCAAAATCTTGAATTATTCTCTTCCACAAAAAAGCGAGGTCCAGGTAACCAAGTCCTTCCATTTTTATGTTACCAAATGGTAATTTTTCTTTCATCATTGTAATATCCCCAGCAAGACCAAATCCTGAAATAAATTTGTAAATTCTTAAAGCAAAAGATTTATTATAAGTATATTTTAAGCCATACAAAAACAAAAACAAATTAAATTTATTATTATTAGTTATTAATTGTAGTGTATACAACTACAAGTATATACAACTTGTAATATACCAGAAACAATTAAACAAAAAAACAAAACAATATATAAACAAAAAAGAAATTATGAAACTCAAAGAAAAACTAGAAAACAACGACTACGTAATATTAAGATCCCATAAAACAAACTCACCAGTAATAATAGAAAATACCAAATACATCAATTCAATGACTAACCACATAAATGTAAATAAATACAAACAAATCCCAGGCCCAAGAAATACCTTGATACAATAAAAAATCTAAGTCACACACACAAATTTTCTAAATATAACAATAAATTAAAATACCACACAAGACTTTACCCATTCAAACCATGTGCACCAATATTAACAGGGATACCTAAGATCCACAAACCCGTCACCATTTAGACAACTAATAAATTTCAAAACAGCACCATCTTACATAATTTCAAAAATACTAGACAAAATAATAAGATCTAAAATACATATCACCAACACATACAATGTAAAAAATTGATACAAATTAATTAATAAAATAAAAAACATAGAAACAAACAGCAACACAAAAATAATTAGTTATGACATAACCAACATGTACCCTAGTACCCCGATAGAAGAAACCATAGCAATAATAAAAAAAAAACTAATACACAATAACGAAAAAGAAAACAATAAATAGTATCATTACACTAACGAAACATATATGTAACCAAAATTACTTCCAATTTAACAATAAATACTATAAACAAACAACTGGACTCCTCATGGGATCACCCATATCATCAGTCATGTTAGATATATATCTACAACACTTTGAACAAATAATAATTAAACCTATACTAAACACACATAATATTTTACTATTGTCAAGGTACATAGACTATATTCTTGTATTATACCAACCTACCATTCACAACGAACACATCATAGTACAAAACAAATTAAAACATACAACGAAAGCATACAATTTACCTTTGAAACAGAAACAAACAGAACTATTAATTATCTTGGCATTACATTAAATATAAATAATAATAAAATGGAAACTACAGTACACAGAAAACCTACTTCCAACACCACAATACACTACAAATCTAACCACCCCTGGACACACAAAATTAACACTTACAGTAACATGATAAATAAAGCAATAAAATACACACAAGATAACAAACAAAAATTAAATGAAGAATTAGATAACATTACAAAAATAGCAATAGAAAATGGATACAACGAACACCTTATAAAAAACATATACAATCAATTTACAAAAAAACCTAACCTCAACGCAACACTACAACCTGAATACAAAAATAAAAAAATCTACCTAAAATATAAATACACCAATAACAAAATAGAAAAATTAACAAATATATACAACAATGAATACTACACTCCGATATAAAAACCAAATAACAAAATAATAAAATATCTTAATAACACAAACCACAAAACAAATACGGAAAAACATAACCTATCAGGAATTTACAAAATTACATGTAACGACTGCAACACATTTTACATAGGGAAAGCTACCAGATTATTTAAAATAAGGTTTGAAGAATATTACAGAGCATTCAAAAATAAAAATACAAAAGTATCAAATGTTGCAGCACACCTAATATCACATAAACATTAAATAACAAACTACGAAAATAACCTAACCATACTTTAAATAAATAATAACCCAATAGAATTAAACTCACTAGAAAAATACCACATATATAAAAACACACACAACAATTGAATGAACCTACAGACCCCATATACAGAAGACATACTATATAAAAACATTATAAACGCAAATCAAGAGAAAATGCGTGTAATGTCAACAAATACCAACATCACGGACTGAACATCTACTACAGAATAATAATCAGTGATTCGACAATGGCCAAGTGACCGAAAGGTGCCTCATCACACAAGGTAAAATTATTGCACTTAGTTGAGGATAAAAGTATTTACAATAGTAATATATCAACTTCATAAAATCAGTGCAACGGAAAAATAATGGACAACATAAAATTTCTATATATATATATAAATATTATTTTATTTCATTCTCTCATATTTCTTTTTGTGTTTTACCTTTGATTGACAAAGACCACTGTGTGGTTGAAATATATCATTGTTTAAATGCTTATATGTGTTTCTATTTCAAGACTACAGAGTGGACTCTTACCAAGGTTAGTCTGTCAGTCTCCTAGTCCAAAAAATCTAAATAATCTTTACTAACCAAAACTAACCTAAATATATATATATATATATATATATATATATTAAATATGGTGATATGTTTTCTTGTATATATAGTTAATAAATTTAAAATATTTCAAACACAAGAATACTTTTAATGAATATATTTATTCAAAGCTTTTCGCCGATAAAAGCTTTTTATCGGCGAAAAGCTTTGAATAAATATATTCATTAAAAGTATTCTTGTGTTTGAAATATTTTAAATTTATTAAATATATATATATATATATATATATATATATATATATATATATATATATATATATATATATATATGAAGTTAATATAAGGTATTATATATAGGTATATATAGGTTAACACCTACCAAGTAATTCGACAATGGTCAAGTGACCGAAAGGCGTCTCATCACTCAAGGTAAAATCATTGCACTTAATGGTGGATAAAATTACTTACAATAGTAATATACTAACTTCATAAACAGTGCAACGGAAAAATAATGGATAACGTAAAATACAAGAAAATATATATATATAGATATATATATATATATATATATATATATATATATATATATATTTTAGGTTAGTTTTGGTTGGTAAAGATTATTTAGATTTTTTGGACTAGGAGACTGACAGACTTACCTTGGTAAGAGTCCACTCTGTAGTCTTGAAATAGAAACACATAAAAGCACTTAAACAATGATATATTTCAACCACACAGTGGTCTTTGTCAATCAGAAGAGAAAACACAAAAAGAAATATGAGAGAATGAAATAAAATAATTCTTTTTGTGTTTTCTCTTCGATTGACAAAGACCACTGTGTGGTTGAAATATATCATTGTTTAAGTGCTTTTATGTGTTTCTATTTCAAGACTACAGAGTGGACTCTTACCAAGGTAAGTCTGTCAGTCTCCTAGTCCAAAAAATCTATATATATATATATATATATATATATATATATATATATATATATATATATATATATATATATATATATATATATATATATATATATATATTGTAACATTTATAGAATGGGCTATATAATATTATTTAAGAATTGGAAGAATATATTAGAAATAACTCACACAAAATTTAAAAAAGAAATTCATTAAAAGATTGATTAGATTAAATAGAAACTAATTTTAGGTAAAAGCCTAGAAAGGTTATAAAACGGTTGTAACATATAAATAAGATATTTGAACTGTAAATACATAAGGAAATTTGTTGTATAAAGTAAAATTTAAAACAAGATAATCTAATAATAATTATATTCAAACAAAATTGTAAATATTAGTAACATAGGGCATAAGTAATTACTTGAAGGAAAAGTGAAAAACGATTGTAAACAATGAAAGGTTATGTTCTTTGAATCCAGTCAAAACACACACATTTCGAAATATTTTCAAAAGTAAAGCACAAAGACACTTCACACACTAATAATAATAATTAAATAAACACTGGAAGGGTTGTTAAGGAAGGAAAATTGAAACAGTAGAAGGAGGAGCCGCCATATTAAAAAAACAAACAATTGTTTAAAATCTAAGGACGCGTAGTTAGAGCATTCTGGCGTGGTGACGCCGCGGAAACGGACCTGCCCTGTGCAGTCAAAATTCTATTTATTAGAAACTTCGTCAAAATTATACAGATTTGTGAAGAAACTTGGCCAGATTAACAGGATTAAGTGAATTAAAAGATATAGTACAGGGTTAATATAATTTGAAAGAACTAAAACGAATTTAAGTGTGTAAAAAGTGAAATTTAAAGACAACGGAATTCTACGTGTGAGCAAGCAGCCATTCGCCGTTATTTGATAAGTTAAGTACCTAGCGCTATATAAAAAAATAAACTTTAGTGGACTCTTAGGATAATAGGGAAGTTTAAAATTGTACATTAGAATATCTTGTGATTAATAGTAATAAGATCATAATCCAGTTCAAATAGTTTCGCCTTTTTGCTCATTCCAAATTAAAGTATTTCCATCCGGAAAATATTTATTAAAACTAATTTCAAAATTTAATATTGTTTGTTCAAAATTTATTTAATTAACCTAAGAATTAACAAAAAAATATAGCCCATGCTATAAGCCCCGAGATAGTAAGAGATCGTAAAATTAGCCAAGGGTATTAAAATTGTGTAACTATAAAATCAAAAGAAATAAGAGTTAAACCGAGTTTGGTAAAACTTGTTAAGTTATAAAATTTTGTTTTGTGTGTATTGTTTTAAATGTTGAAATAAGAAATGTAATAATAAATGTTAATGAATTGTTCCTGAGTAGTTTTTTTTTGTTTTAAATAGAAATTTGATATCATCAATAAAATAAATATTTAATATAAAAGAAATAATTGTAAAGCGTTTTAAAAATACTTGTTACAATATATACGAAAAACAATGGATAACATAAAATATCTAATATCTTATATATATATATATATATATATATATATATATATATATATATATATATATATATATATATATATATACACACACACACACACACACACACACACACACACACAACTTCTATACATATACAATTATTACGTACAGAACTTCCATTATTAACATAAATGTAAAAGTAATGTACCTTATAATGTTCTACTAAATTTACCTATTTTGAGAATATCTTGATTAGAAAATAATACGACTCCTAATTTAATCCAAAGATCTGTAAAGCCGCCAAGAGCTATTGCATCAAGAATATAAACTATCTCTCTAGTGGCAATCTGAATCAAGGACAGTTCAGAGGTTGTTGTACCCAATGAAGGTTTCCACTCTGCATCGATACCAACCATTGTAATTCCTGTGAAAGCTGTTTCCAATAAACTAATTAGCCCACTGTCAGTATCAACAAATATAACTTTATCCGAATCCAAGTTAAGTGAATGATATCCAGTTTCGTTTGTACCCCAATCCTCTTCCTCTTCTCCTCCATGAGCTCCACCATCTTCACTAGACACAATGAAATATTCCTTTTAATATTCACTTTTAATAATTCTAAATAAATTACATGTCTCTAACATCTCTTTCAGATAAAAAATATAACTTTTTGATACTTTTAAGTGTATATTAGAAGTTGGTTTTAAATGTGACTAAAAAGCCTTGAAAGATTTCATCCTCTGACTATAACAAGATTGTTAGGAACATTAAATAAGTTTATTAGGCAAATAAAACATTTATAGCTTGTTTCCAATTGTGATTTATTTTAAAGAACTTACTAGGTTGATGAAAGAAGAACCAAATTTAATGCTTGATTAAATTAAACCATTCTTAAATTAATGTAGACAAATTGTGTAAAAAAAATACATTATTTTAACTCCATGGAGATCACTCTATGCTTCAAGGAACTACGCTGTTTTTGTTGTGTTTGAATGTTTAAATTGTTTAACCCTTGTTAATGTATTATTGTCTCCACAATTCAGATAAGCATGTACAACACATTTCTTATGTATAAGTAATTGTTTTTGCCTCTTGCAACTGTCACCATAGCGAAATAGATTTATATCTGTGCTAATGTCCTCTCAGAATGTGGAAATACATAAAGTAGGGCTTATATTACCTTTCTAAGTTTATAACTAACTTGTCAGCTGGCTACTTAGGTCAACCTCTTACTCTAGTCTTTAATCACTTGATCTTTCAATTGTGGGTTAGAGACCTCATTAAGTGGGTAGAGCAGTAACTCTAGCTCTATAAGTTTACCTTTACATGTTGTTACTTAAAAGAATATATTGTTGTTAATAAAATATGTTGGTAATATGTGTGAATATTATATTGAAATTATTTTACATGTAAAGTTTTTTTATATTGTGAAGTGAATAATTAGTTTCGTGAATATTAGAGAAACCAACTAAGCTCTTAGTCATAAGTAGCATTTTATTATTTATTTTTTTAGATATTTTAATCCAAAATTATTCTTTTTTAACAATAACTATTACAAATAATCATTTTAAAAATAATAAATTAGAACAAATAACTAGTAATGTCAACATGTAATTAAATATAGTTATTCTAACAAAAAAACTAAGCAACTTAGTAACTTTACAGAGCATCCCTTATTTAGTAGGTAAAGAGTAAACATTTCTTTGTCACCAGTAAAGAAAGAGATGCAACCCTACATGGTCACTCTTAACAAGAATCTATAAGAAAAATTAATCCAATAATACTTTATAAGCACTTGGTTTAATATCTTTACTAATGGATCCTTCAATGTACTTTAATTTTTTGTATGTTATTGAAAGATTGTTCATGGTCCTTAGTTAGATGTAAACTTTGACAAGTTTAACTGCAGAGTTAAGAAAACATAAAGATTCCAAAAAACGTGAGAAAAAAATCACTTGCATAAACTAGCAACTAATGTTCTTGCTTTAATTTGTTTAAATCATCATTGTACTCATGTAACAGTCTTTCTTGAGATAAAACATCTCAAACTGAGACTTGTGCCAACATTATTATGAATGCAGACTGGCTTTTGGAGATCAGCCAAAGGACCTAGCAAGCTTGTAATAAATAGTAAGAAAATAATGAAAGATTTCTATCATTTTATGACTCAAGGTCTTGCACTAGTGAATAATTAATTATCATCTACAGCTATTAGAATATATGAAAAAAAATATAGTTGTTTCTAAAATTAAGCCATAATTATAGATAATTCATCAAAACTGGTAAAGAAATATTTCTTTATATTTGTAAATTTTATGAATTGATGACACACTGACATGGATGTCAGGACAAAATCAATGATGCTAATAACAGCCAACTCCTAGCCAAGCAATTGCAGCTACCCTATCTATAGGCTAGCCTCGGAACAGTTAATCTACATTCCAGATAGAAACTCAATCCTGGACTGCAAACCTGTATATCCTTAATAAGAGTTGATGCATTGCACTTATGAGATGTTACGCTTAACTGAGAAAACCTTAGTACAGCCTTCCTTAGAAAACAGATATGCCTACATTTACAAGCAATGAGCTTTTATCCAGACCCTAGTTACTGGATAAATTCACAAGCAACCAACAACGCATCCTTTTCAACTGTGAAGCACTTGAAACCAGGAGACTTTCGAATTGTCAAGCGGATTTATAACACAAGAATATTTGAGGTATACTCCTAAAATATATTAGAGTAATATAGTAGGAATTATGAGGTGATTAAAAAATATGGTGAATAATTTTTCATATAAAAAAGTAATAAGCTTACATCGAATTTGATTTAATTTCCTTCAAAGTACTACCCTTGGCTGGCAATGCACTTATCCTAATGTTGAATCCATGACCGGAAACATTTCTGGAAAGCTCCTTTCGGAAGAGCATTTAGCTGCTTGGTCGTCGGCCTCTCAATGTCAGGAATGGTGTTAAAACATTTTCCTTTAAGCAGTTTTAATTTGTGGGAAGAGCCAGAAGTTACATGATGCTAAATCGGGTGAGTATGGCGGATGTGGACAGACAGGAACACTTTTTTTGGGTAAAAACTAGTGAATAAGAAGCGACATTTGACACGGCGCATTGTCATGATGAAGAATAAAGCCATTCGGCTCACTTTTCAAAACTGTATGAATGTTAAGATCTTCTGATAGCTCTCGAATAGTCATTCGCCTTTAGAACAAACTATTTTTTCTACTTTTTCCACATTGTCGTCTGTTTTTGAGGTTAATGGATGTCCCGAATGCTGCTTTTCTTCAACCGACTCTTTTCCACTTTAAAATTGGTTGTACCACTCGTACAATTAGAGTTACCACATTATTGCCACAGATTTAAATAATTTGTGAGCTTCGGCGAGCAGGCGGTAGACTCGTTTTGTCATCACACTGTATTAAACTTTAATTTTTATAATGGTGTCATCTTCTCCTAAGAGATAACACTTTCGTTGTAAACACAACATTCTAAAACAACTTTATGATAGGATACCTGTTACAAAATTAGTGGCAGATTTCAGGATTGGAAATTCAAAAATAAATAACATAAAGAAAAATTTTGGTTGTTTACTTGGGAAACCAGATCCGTTGTCTGGGCAATGGAAACCAACATCTGAGACCATCAAGTCTTACTGCTTTTTTAGATCAGAAAGAAGGCATTCTGGTAATCAGAAACTGTAGTACATTTATTATTTCGGAAATTATTTCGAAATGTAGGTAATTATTTTGGATTACCGGGATTGGACTGTATTTTATTTTTATTAAAATAACAGTAAATTTTTACATATAATTTTAAAATATGGTCCGAAATTTCAAAACCTGGGGCGGAAAACAAAAGGCTGAACGCAGAAATCTTTTGTCAGTTTCCTCTTCAATTTTGCATGTCGTTTGCATCAGGTGGTCGAGCACAAACTACGCATTGTTTATTTGTATTTGTTTTTTGCCAATTTGTGGTAGTATATGTGAAAAGTGATGCTCTGTTAGAGTAAGGGGTGCTGGGGTTGAGCTAGGACGTATATGCTTGAAGAAGACGAAACAAGTTTGGAAATGCAGCACAATATCTGGTAAAAACAACAAGCATAAAAATAAGCTAAGATCTCTGAACTAACACAAGAATAAACAATAACTGTCAATAAGAGTGAATGAACTGAGCACTGTAAATAAATGTCAATCACAAAATACTTGAACTCTAGAAAACAAAGTGTGTCATCATAATATTGTAAACAATTGTCAACTAATCACAGCAATAATTAGTCTGGAATATGGCATGGGACCTTATATATGCCTGTGTTTACATTATCGATCTCTATGGGGCTGTGAAACACATCATACAAGAAGAAAAAGACATTTCCAGTTAACTGGCTAGTAAATTAAGTGGTTAATATTACTATGTAGCTTATTTTAGAAGTAAATATTTTGAATTTTTATGGAAATTATCTTATTTTAATTTAATATGTCTTTTTTATTTAGTTGTAGTATTTCTCATATAGTTTTTTTAGCATAGGTATTATTAGCATTAGGCATGTAAATATTTTATATAAATTTCCTTTCGTTTTTACTGCGACTCAAAAATAAAACCATATTTTAATGTCTGGTACACTGTTTTGATGAACAATCCTATATATGGTAAAAGGAAAATTATTGGGATGAAAACAACGGACACGATCATTAGACACAACAACAAGCTATGCAACCCACATACCATTTCAATCATTCCACTGCCAGGGACGGCAGCGCACTGGCACGCTCTAGATTTTTAAATAATCTTTACATTTTTTGACTATTTTTACCGTTTATAATTAAGCATTTATGTATAAATTTTGACTAATTTTAAAAATACTTAACTAAATGAATACGTAATTGCTTACTTGCTGACACATTTCAAAACATTTGTTCCTTTTATGAAGCTAACCCTCTACTGGCGGCATCGGTTAGGTGTAAAGGCTCTAACAGGAATGGATTTATGATTGTGGAATGGGGTGGGTTGTTTTGGTTGTGTGTCATATAATAGAAAAGGATGTTGGCTTCAAAATGTGTGTGATCATTTAATACGTTCTCTTTATCTGTTGAGTAGTGTTTGTATATTTCATATGTTTCTAAGGTTGTTAGTTTTTTACTTTGTTTTAATGTGTGTAGAACATTTAAATTGGTGTGTGTGTTGGGTGTTTTTAGGTGTTTTGCGTAGCTGGATTTAGGGTTCGTTTTTTTTTTTTTGGGTAATGTATTCTTCGAAGGATGTATACAATGACCTGCAGGTTTGGCCGATGTATAAGGAACGAATGTTTTGAAACACGTAAGCAATTACGTATTCACTTAGTTAAGTATTTTTAAAATTAGTTTAATCAGTGAATTCAAGATGATTACTTCAAGCAACTTCATCAAGACAATACCATCAAAACTGAAAGTAGTAAAAAAAATCGTTTTATGAGATTTCCAATATGACCACCGTGCTGAAGGTATCAGGTGGTATGCAGTTACTAGAACGTTGGGAACCCTTGGTCTAAATTAATATTATGGTCTTACATGTGACATGCAAAAGGAGAGCTAGTTTGGAAGAGCATAATTCCAATCACAATTGAAATATTATATAATCTTCTATTATTACAAAATGTATAAACATTTCACTTTAAGTATGTTAATATAAAAATACAATGATAAATGACATGACATTCTAAAAATGAATTACGTAAGTTCAAAACCATATAAATCAAAAACAAGGTCATTGATTACAAGACTGACGAATAGAAACTGAAAAAATATAGCTAAAGAAACTAAGACATAGTACAAAGCACATAATAGAGAAGTGAATGATAGTGAGACAGACCTAAAACTATAAATGAATAAATAGTGTTACAAAATAAAATATCCCATTATAATTAGGCTTCCTACATCATACCTTAGATATTGTCGAACGTTAAAAGGCAACTCAGAAAATGGAAGTTGAAATCTTAAAGCCCAATATGTTGCTTCTTTGATATCACCGTAACTATTGAGAGTTAATATAAGTTCCTGCTGAAGTTCTCGGCTGTTTTCAACTGCTTCCAAAATCAATTCTCTCATACTTTCTTCGCCTAAACAAAACAAAATATTTTTAAATTAACACTTTCAATAATTCAGTTTGTATAATGATATAATTATTTTAGAATTAATCGTTATGATTTTACTTGATAAGCTACTTAGTAATGTATTTCCTAAAATATTCAACTATTTTAAATTGTTATTCAACTCACAGTAAAGTTAAAGCTCTGATAGTGTAAACATTCTTCTAATTAAGAAATCCATAATGCGCTATACAGCTAGAAATTTCACAAACATATTTGTAGCCAAACACTTCCACTAAAATTTACAAGAAATACCCTTACTGCCGAGGATATTGTTTTGGTTTAGTAACATAAAATATTTGCCAGCAATAACTTATTCATTAATAAGTGCTTATAATATAAATAATATATAGTTGATAATTATTAATTTCCAATAAATTAGAACGCACACGTATTTTGACAGTAGCAACAAGAATCGGAATTGGCACTTCAATCGATGGGAAATCGAGTACCGACGATTGCTCGATACCAGTAGAATTGACGATTCCTGAAATCGAGAATCGGAATCAGCCCATCCATAATTAATTTGTTAGTTTGGGTTTATATTGTTTTTAGGGTGGTGCATTCTATTAATTTTAATTCCATTCATTGGATTAATTTGATTTTATGTTTTACACAACATTTCATCTCTTGTGACAGGTAGCCTCTCATGGGTCGCCTACATTCTTTTGCACAAGCAATTAGTATCTGTACAAGTAGAAGATTCAGGGCAGATTGTTCATGTACAAAGCTACTGAGTTCAATGAATGATAGTGAAAATAAACAAAATTGTAAGTGTTGCATT
Organism: Prosapia bicincta; assembly: GCA_036971475.1. Lineage (NCBI taxonomy): Eukaryota > Metazoa > Arthropoda > Insecta > Hemiptera > Cercopidae > Prosapia > Prosapia bicincta. The sequence goes on from JBAIZL010000005.1 coordinate 136,432,341, forward strand.
AAAAACTGAAGAACAAATCTAACAAAAGAGAATCTCTGTCAGGAAAAATCCCACAATAGAGCATTTAGGAGCCTTGAGATTTCTTTATAAGGAATATGGGTTGTTACCTTACAAATAAATTGTTACCGAGTCTATAGAGAGTGGGACTATAATCTTTATTTACAAAATGAGTCATAGCAATTAGTCAAATAAGATGCCTTTACTACACAACAAAAATTATTGAGTGACAAATTATAGATTTCTCTTGCTAATTTCGATTTTGTATTTGTTGAAGGTGAATTGGCAAGAATTTGTTTTGAATTACAATTAGCTAAACTATAAATACAAAAAATATTAAAAATCTTATAAAAATATTATAAAATCTTTTCTTCATTTTGTATCATGCCGCGTCTTATAAAAAAGAGTGTTGAATATGTAAAAGAATAAGCTCTATAATGAGATTAAACGCTATACTGCAAACTTTTAAAATAAATACTCATTTTTTGTAAGTCCTTAATTTTTTTAAAACATGTGACTAGCGTTCTGCATAGTTTTAACATTAAGATACAATTGTAAATATCAAGACATGTGGCTTTAAAACGTAAAGTGCGGCAATGTTTTATAGTTGCGCATCAAAATTGCTGATAAAATATTATTGATTACTTGCATTGAAAATGTTGTTGATAGACCAATATGTCATCTGAAGTTGGTTAGGCATTCATTTTTGTCAGTTTTAGTGACACCATTTCCGGTACGTTCATGCACATACTTCGCCGGTGGTGCCGGTTCACATATATTATATCAGGTGAAGGTTGTCGATTGTCTAACTGTAGGGTTTCTCTATCAATTGTAGCTGGATACCGATAAACCGGTATCTAACTGCAACTAGGTTTGAATGTGACATAAAAGTTCATTTTTATGTAATTATTTTAAAACAAAAAAAAACTGCACCAGACACCATATTTACAAGCCCAAAATATATTTATAAAAGTAGGTACCATTAAAAACATACAGGACTAGATATAAATTATTGGAAAATGTCATGTAGACCAATTCAAAATTGTTAATTTCCTAATAGTCCCAAAAAAAATCTAATTTTTCCCAAAGTCATGTCTTTCCAATTTGTCTATTGTGACTTGGCAGTGTTTTGTGGATTATAAAAAAATTCCAAGGCTTATTTGTTTGTCTCAGCAACAACTGGCTCTAAGAAAATAACATCTATCAATAAACCAATCAGTTGGAGTATTGTTGTCGGGAATTGGCATTCTAAGTCTAGAATCTCCTGTGAAAGGTATGAGTATCATGCCAGTGGTGCCAAGTATCAACCGCCATGTTGGAGACATCTCGTTGTCATCGTCAGAAATGTAAGAGCTATCCTTGGAGCCATTTTCGTTGTTAGAGTAGACATTCTCCAATAATTCAACCTCATTATCCATATTCATTTTACAAGATATATTAAACAAAACTATAACACACTTCAAGTAACACTAATATGATAACACAGTCCCCAATCCGACAGCAACGGTGGAACAAAAGATGAAACGCACCGAAATGTTCACAAAGACTGACAATAACAGAAAAGCGATACAATGTTTTCCGGCAATGGTTAACCTAACACTGAACCAATGAGAGTGGATGTGGAGCATACATGAACACCTATTGCCATGAGTGCCAGTAGGGAAGGGTGTTCATGCACACCCACTGCACTCAATGTGCTACCGACTGCTTAATCCTAATCTATAAAGAACAACCCATCTTTAACTTGCCTCTGAAAGAAACACTTTCAAGGTTTCAGTCACTAATGTAAATATGCTGCTTCTCCAATCTTATTTAATAGCCATACCTGTTCCATTAATTATCCCTCATAGCTAAGGACAAAATTATTTATTGGTAGGATTCAGAAGGATCATAAATACTTTGATTCTGGATGATCTAAAAACACATAGTTTTTTTTAACTAATTAATAATAATTACAAAAAAAAAACTAATCAAAATATGCTCAAAAAAATTATTTTTGTTTCTATTTAAATCCAAAAACATTAATTCTTCAATTATAACTGGAAATAAAATCATAATTTTTACTTGAACATTTGATCAAAATATACAGAAAATGGAAATTTATTCTTACTTATTGAGTTGTCTCGATATCTCTTCGATAAGATGAACTGCAACGCACCACCTTTTCTTTTTTCAGTTAATGCCGGACAAACATCTTCCTGCAAATTGTACTGTTTAACAAAGCGAGCTATCATTTTGCTGAGTGGCTTATAATAGAGCTTTCCCGCCTTAACATTGGAAATGTTCAAACGTCTAGAAACCAACACACTAATTACTTATACTGGTGTTATATAATAAACAAAGGATGTTAAAATATATGTTCATATATATATATATATATATATATATATATATATATATATATTTGTAGTCTTGAAATAGAAACACATAAAAGCACTTAAACATTATTATATTTTATTTTTATTTCATTCTCTTATATTTCTTTTTGTGTTTTCTCTTGGATTGACAAAGACCACTGTGTGGTTGAAATATATCATTGTTTAAGTGCTTTTATGTGTTTCTATTTCAAGACTACAGAGTGGACTATTACCAAGGTAAGTCTGTCAGTCTCCTAGTCCAAAAAATCTAAATAATCTTTACCAACCAAAACTAACCTAAAAAAAAAAAAAAAAAAAATATATATATATATATATATATATATATATATATATGAAGTTAATATATTACTATGTAAGTAATTTTATCCACCATTAAGTGCAATAATTTTACCTAGAGTGATGAGGTAAAAAAAGACATCAGTCAAAAAAGAGAAAAACAAAAGACCGAAGTGAACCACAGATGTGTATAAATATCCAAATGTCACAGATTTACAGATTTATAGTTTATGATATAGTGCTATATGTGATTTGTGTAAATATTGTTACTTTTACATTCTCAAACTCCTTTTACATTCTCCCAAACTTATATAATTTTTAACAACTCCATTTACCTTCCTTCTGACAAACTATTATTACCTAGTTTCAAGTAATCAATATTTACACCAATCACATATAACAATATTTACACAAATCACATATAGCACTATATCATAAACTATAAATCTGTGAATCTGTGACATTTGGATATTTATACACATCTGTGGTTCACTTCAGTATTTTGTTTTTCTCTTTTTTGACTGATGAAGATAATTTTCGAAATATTTCAATAGTGTGTTAAGTTTTTATATGTGTTTATTTCCAAGAGATTGCAGATTTGGACTATTGCCATTAGGTAAGTCAGTCTCCTATCTAGTCCAAAAATTCCTAAATGAGCTTTAAGCTCTACTAGAACTAACCTAAATATATATATATATATATATATATATATATATATATATATATATATATATATATATATATATATTTAGTCCAAAAAATCCTAGTCCAAAAAATCTAAATAATCTTTACCAACCAAAACTAACCTAAATATATATATATATATATATATATATATATATATATATATATATACATATATATATATATTTATTTATTTATAGGTTAGTTCTAGTAGAGCTTAAAGCTTATTTAGGAATTTTTGGACTTGATAGGAGACTGACAGACTTACCTAAAGGCAATAGTCCAAAACTGCAATCTCTTTGGAAATAAGCACATATATATATATATGTGCTTATTTCCAAAGAGATTGCAGTTTTGGACTATTGCCTTTAGGTAAGTCTGTCAGTCTCCTATCAAGTCCAAAAATTCCTATATATATATATATATATATATATATATATATATATATATATATATATATATATATATATATATATATATATATATATATTCTTGATATTTTACGTTATCCATTGTTTTTCCGTTGCACTGACTTTATGAAGTTAATATATTACTATTGTAAGTAATTTTATCCATCATTAAGTGCAATGATTTTACCTTGAGTGATGAGGAGCCTTTCGGTCACTTGACCGTTGACGAATCACTCACAGAGTGGATAAAATTACTTACAATAGTAATATAATAACTTCATATATATATATGTATATATATATATATATATATATATATATATATGTAGTTATGCAACACTGTTTTCTTGTATACACTTATCACTTTCACTTATGTACTTAAACAAGAATCTTACTTGGTATTTATGCGAGGTAACTTTCAATGACTGGCCTTGCCATTATTATGTATGCCCGAAGAAAATGGCAAGGCCAGCCATCGCCCCACAAGGTAATCAAGCAACCAAACTATTGAACAAATTTGAAAAACTTAGAAAATAAATCATAAATATTAACCATAATATACATTTTAATAAACAATGTATTAAAAACAAAATAACACCAAAATATGCCAAAATAATAAAAAACCAAACTAGTTCTGCACAAAAAACTGCTAAACAAGCTGAAACTCTATGGGTAAAAAACGAAATTAAATATCTATACACAAAGAAATACAAATTAACTAATACACTCTTAAAAACCCACCTAGAATTAGTTAACACACTTAAACCAAACCAATGGCATTATAAATATATCAAAATTCAAGAAAAATGCAAGAAATTTACTGCAATTAAAAAACAAAAAATAGAATCTAAACTTAACAAACTAATAGAAAAACAAAATTACATAGACAATATCACAACACTCCATCAATTCCACCCAAGTTTTATAAACCTCACAAAAACGAATTTCACCAAAGAAGAAATAAAGATACTCGAAAATAGCACAAAAACCAACATCAAATCAAAATTACAAAACACAATAGAGTATGCCCGAAGATAATGGTAAGGCCAGTCATTGAAAGTTAACTCGCATAAATACCAAGACTCGCACACCATTTAGACCACTAATTAATTTCACAACAGCACCATCTTACATAATCGCAAAAATTCTAGACAAAATCCTAAGATCTAAAATACATATCAACAACACATACAATATAAAAAATGGATACGAATTAATTAATAAAATAAAAACGATAAAAACAAACAGCAACACAAAAATAATAAGTTATGACATAACTAACATGTACCATAGTATCCCAATAGAAGAAACCATAGAAATAATAAAAAACAAACTGATACACAATAACGAAAAAAGAAACATAATAGATAGTATCATTACGCTAACCAAACACATATGTAACCAAAATTACTTCCAATTTAACAATAAATATTATAAACAAACAACAGGACTCCCCATGGGTTCACCCATATCATCTGTCATGTCAGAAATATATTTACAACACTTTGAACAAATAATAATTAAACCTATAATAAACACACACAATACCTCACTATGGACAAGGTATGTAGACGATATACTTGTAATATACCAACCTACCATTCACAACGAACACGTCATAATATTACACAAACTAAATACATACAACGAAAACATACAATTCACCGTTGAAACAGAAACAAATAGAACAATCAACTTCCTCGACATTACTTTAAATATAAATGATAATAAAATAGAAACTACAGTATACAGGAAACCTACTTCCAACAACACCACAATACACTACAAATCTAACCACCCCTGGACACACAAAATTAACACTTACAGTAACATGGTAAATAAAGCAATAAAATACACACAGGATAACAAACAAAAATTAAATGAAGAATTAGATAACATTACAAAAATAGCAATTGAAAATGGATACAACAAACACATTATAAAAAATATATACAATAAATTCACAAAAAAACCTAACCTCAACACAACACTACAACCGAAACACGAAAATAATGAAAATAAAAAAATCTACCTAAAATATAAATACACCAATAACAAAATAGAAAAAATAACAAATATATACAACAAAGAATACTACACTCCAACTTACAAACCAAACAACAAAATAATAAAATATCTTAATAACACAAACCACAAAACAAATTCAGAAAAACATAACCTATCAGGAATTTACAAAATCACATGCAACAACTGTAACGCTTTTTACATAGGAAAAACAACCAGAACATTTAAAATAAGATTTGAAGAACATTATAGAGCATTCAAAAACAAAAATTCTAAAGTATCAAATGTTGCAGCACACCTAATATCCCATAAACACGAAATAACAAATTACGAAAATAACCTAACCATACTTGAAATAAATAACAACCCAATAGAACTAAACTCACTAGAAAAATACCACATTTATAAAAACTTACACAACAACTTAATGAATCTACAAACAACATATACAGCAGACATACTATATAGAAATATCATACACACAGATCAAGAAAAATTGCGCGTAACGTCAACAAACACCTACTTCACAGACCGAACATCTACAACAGAAAAACATCAGTGATTCGACAATGGTCAATTGACCGAAAGGTGCCTCATCACTCAAGGTAAAATTATTGCACTTAATGGTGGATAAAATTACTTACATAGTAATATATTAACTTCATAAAGTCAGTGCAACGGAAAAACAATGGATAACGTTAAATATCAAGAATATATATATATATATATATATGAAGTTAATATATTACTATTTTTGAGTAATTTTATCCACCATTAAGTGCAATAATTTTACCTTGAGTGATGAGGCACCTTTCGGTCTTTGACCATTGTCGAATCACTGATTGTTCTTTGCTGTGGATGCTATGTCCGTGAAGCCGGTGTTTGTTGAAGTTACGCGCACTATTTCTTGATCTGTGTGTATGAGGTTTCTGTATAGTATGTCTTCTGTATATGTTGTTTGTAAATTCATTAAGATTGTTTGTATATGTTTAATTAAACCTATAATAAACACACACAATATCTCACTATGGACAAGATATGTAGACGATATACTTGTAATATACCAACCTACCATTCACAACGAACACGTCATAATATTAAACAAACTAAATACATACAACGAAAACATACAATTCACCGTTGAAACAGAAACAAATAGAACAATCAACTTCCTCGACATTACTTTAAATATAAATGATAATAAAATAGAAACTACAGTATACAGGAAACCTACTTCCAACAACACCACAATACACTACAAATCTAACCACCCCTGGACACACAAAATTAACACTTACAGTAACATGATAAATAAAGCAATAAAATACACACAGGATAACAAACAAAAATTAAATGAAGAATTAGATAACATTACAAAAATAGCAATAGAAAATGGATACAACAAACACATTATAAAAAATATATACAATAAATTCACAAAAAAACCTAACCTCAACACAACACTACAACCGGAACACGAAAACAATAAAAATAAAAAAATCTACCTAAAATATAAATATACCAATAACAAAATAGAAAAAATAACAAATATATACAACAAAGAATACTACACTCCAACTTACAAACCAAACAACAAAATAATAAAATATCTTAGTAACAAAAACCACATAACAAATTCAGAAAAACATAACCTATCAGGAATTTACAAAATCACATGCAACAACTGTAACGCTTTTTACATAGGAAAAACATCCAGAACATTTAAAATAAGATTTGAAGAACATTATAGAGCATTCAAAAATAAAAATTCTAAAGTATCAAATGTTGCAGCACACCTAATTTCCCATAAACACGAAATTACAAATTACGAAAATAACCTAACCATACTGGAAATAAATAACAACCCATTAGAACTAAACTCACTAGAAAAATACCACATTTATAAAAACATACACAACAACTTAATGAATTTACAAACAACATATACAGAAGACATACTATACAGAAACCTCATACACACAGATCAAGAAATAGTGCGCGTAACTTCAACAAACACCGGCTTCACGGACATAGCATCCACAGCAAAGAACAATCAGTGATTCGACAATGGTCAAAGACCGAAAGGTGCCTCATCACTCAAGGTAAAATTATTGCACTTAATGGTGGATAAAATTACTCAAAAATAGTAATATATTAACTTCATAAAGTCAGTGCAACGGAAAAACAATGGATAATATTAAATATCAAGAATATATATATATATATATATATATATATTTATAGGTTAGTTCTAGTAGAGCTTAAAGCTTATCTAGGAATTTTTTGGACTTGATAGGAGACTGACAGACTTACCTAAAGGCAATAGTCCAAAACTGCAATCTCTTGGAAATAAGCACATATAAAACACTTAATACACTTTTATTTGAAATATTTCGATCAACATGATCTTCTTCAGTCAAGAAAGAGAAAACAAAACAAAAGATTGAAGTGAACCACAGATGTGTATAAACATCCAAATGTCACAGATTCACAGATTTATAGTTTATGATATAGAGCTATATGTGATATGTGTAGAAATTGTTATATGTGAATCGTGTAAAGATTGGTTACTTGAAACTAGATATTAAAAGTCTGTCAGAAGGAAGGTAATGGAGCTGTTAAAAATGGTAGAAGTTAAGGGGAAGTTAAAAGGAGTTTTATCTGATGTTGAGGTTAGGAGGCTCTCTAGATTTGGTATACCATTGGTATGATAACTCCCATCTTCTTAATTCTGAAGAGTTGCAATCCGGGGGGAGGGCTTTAATTATTTTGGTGGTATAGCAATCATTGAAAGAGACGATGTTGTGACTAGCAGCGTGTTGAGCGGTTGGCCTGTCTATGTTCATGGTTCCAACGTCATGTCTGTGGCCATTCATTCTGATGCTCAGACTATCCGTGGTAAGGCCTATGTACTGTGCCGGGCAAAATTTACATTGTAACTGGTATATTACATTACTGGATGTACAAGTATGATGACCCTGAATCTTGAAGTCCACATTGGTTGCTAGGCTATGGAAACTATTTGTTGGGATGTGTATTGGACATGTCTTGCATCTTGGTCTATTGCACGGAAAGGAGCCGTGAGGAAGTTTGGGCGGTTTTTCAGTACTTGGATCTGGTAATTTTGGATGTACTAAAATACTTTTTAAATTGAACGGTTGTCTGAACCAAATATGTGGTGGATTTGAGAAAAGATCTTTGGTGTGGGCGGAAGCTTGAAGAATCTTGAAGCCATCCTTTAATATTTTGTTCAGCTTCGTTAGGCCTGGATGGTAATCTGTAACTAAAGACAGTTTGTCCTCCATAGGTGGTCTGGGTACATCAGATGACTGAGCCAAGCGGATTTGATTCTCAACAAGTTGTTTAGGGTATCCTCTTTTTTGGAAAGCTAGTAAGGTCTTTCTATTAAAGAGGATACCCTAAACAACTTGTTGAGAATCAAATCCGCTTGGCTCAGTCATCTGATGTACCCAGACCACCTATGGAGGACAAACTGTCTTTAGTTACAGATTACCATCCAGGCCTAACGAAGCTGAACAAAATATTAAAGGATGGCTTCAAGATTCTTCAAGCTTCCGCCCACACCAAAGATCTTTTCTCAAATCCACCACATATTTGGTTCAGACAACCGTTCAATTTAAAAAGTATTTTAGTACATCCAAAATTACCAGATCCAAGTACTGAAAAACCGCCCAAACTTCCTCACGGCTCCTTTCCGTGCAATAGACCAAGATGCAAGACATGTCCAATACACATCCCAACAAATAGTTTCCATAGCCTAGCAACCAATGTGGACTTCAAGATTCAGGGTCATCATACTTGTACATCCAGTAATGTAATATACCAGTTACAATGTAAATTTTGCCCGGCACAGTACATAGGCCTTACCACGGATAGTCTGAGCATCAGAATGAATGGCCACAGACATGACGTTGGAACCATGAACATAGACAGGCCAACCGCTCAACACGCTGCTAGTCACAACATCGTCTCTTTCAATGATTGCTATACCACCAAAATAATTAAAGCCCTCCCCCCGGATTGCAACTCTTCAGAATTAAGAAGATGGGAGTTATCATACCAATGGTATACCAAATCTAGAGAGCCTCCTAACCTCAACATCAGATAAAACTCCTTTTAACTTCCCCTTAACTTCTACCATTTTTAACAGCTCCATTACCTTCCTTCTGACAGACTTTTAATATCTAGTTTCAAGTAACCAATCTTTACACGATTCACATATAACAATTTCTACACATATCACATATAGCTCTATATCATAAACTATAAATCTGTGAATCTGTGACATTTGGATGTTTATACACATCTGTGGTTCACTTCAATCTTTTGTTTTGTTTTCTCTTTCTTGACTGAAGAAGATCATGTTGATCGAAATATTTCAAATAAAAGTGTATTAAGTGTTTTATATGTGTTTTATATGTGCTTATTTCCAAGAGATTGCAGTTTTGGACTATTGCCTTTAGGTAAGTCTGTCAGTCTCCTATCAAGTCCAAAAAATTCCTATATATATATATATATATATATATATATATATATATATATATATATATATATATATATATATATATTACTTTCACTTGTGTACTTAAACAAGAATCTTACTTGGTATTTATGCGAGTTAACTTTCAATGACTGGCCTTACCATTATCTTCGGGCATACTCTATTGTGTTTTGTAATTTTGATTTGATGTTGGTTTTTGTGCTATTTTCGAGTATCTTTATTTCTTCTTTGGTGAAATTCGTTTTTGTGAGGTTTATAAAACTTGGGTGGAATTGATGGAGTGTTGTGATATTGTCTATATAATTTTGTTTTTCTATTAGTTTGTTAAGTTTAGATTCTATTTTTTGTTTTTTAATTGCAGTAAATTTCTTGCATTTTTCTTGAATTTTGATATATTTATAATGCCATTGGTTTGGTTTAAGTGTGTTAACTAATTCTAGGTGGGTTTTTAAGAGTGTATTAGTTAATTTGTATTTCTTTGTGTATAGATATTTAATTTCGTTTTTTACCCATAGAGTTTCAGCTTGTTTAGCAGTTTTTTGTGCAGAACTAGTTTGGTTTTTTATTATTTTGGCATATTTTAGTGTTATTTTGTTTTTAATACATTGTTTATTAAAATGTATATTATGGTTAATATTTATGATTTATTTTCTAAGTTTTTCAAATTTGTTCAATAGTTTGGTTGCTTGATTACCTTGTGGGGCGATGGCTGGCCTTGCCATTTTCTTCGGGCATACATAATAATGGCAAGGCCAGTCATTGAAAGTTACCTCGCATAAATACCAAGTAAGATTCTTGTTTAAGTACATAAGTGAAAGTGATAAGTGTATACAAGAAAACAGTGTTGCATAACTACAAATATATATATATATATATATATATATATATATATATATATATATATATATATTTATATATATATACATATATATATATGAAGTTAATATATTACTATTGTAAGTAATTTTATCCATTCTGTGAGTGATTCGTCAACGGTCAAGTAACCGAAAGGCTCCTCATCACTCAAGGTAAAATCATTGCACTTAATGATGGATAAAATTACTTACAATAGTAATATATTAACTTCATAAAGTCAGTGCAACGGAAAAACAATGGATAACGTAAAATATCAAGAATATATATATATATATATATATATATATATATATATATGAAGTTAATATATTACTATTTTTGAGTAATTTTTGAAAAATTACTCAAAAATAGTAATATATTAACTTCATAAAGTCAGTGCAACGGAAAAACAATGGATAATGTTAAATATCAAGAATATATATATATATATATATATATATATATATATATATATATATAGGAATTTTTGGACTTGATAGGAGACTGACAGACTTACCTAAAGGCAATAGTCCAAAACTGCAATCTCTTTGGAAATAAGCACATATATATATGTGCTTATTTCCAAAGAGATTGCAGTTTTGGACTATTGCCTTTAGGTAAGTCTGTCAGTCTCCTATCAAGTCCAAAAATTCCTAAATAAGCTTTAAGCTCTACTAGAACTAACCTATAAATATATATATATATATATCAACAAATAATCTTTACCAACCAAAACTAACCTAAAAATATATATATATATATATATATATATATATATATATATATATATATAAATGTTATCTCCTCTGCTTCAGTAAAAATTTGTAATATTTTTTATTTAAAGGTCAAAGTTAATTATCTTAGCTTCCATAAAGTGGAGCTGTTGAATTAACACAATCCTTCTGATAATTTAATACTTTAAGATTTATTAGTTAATATTATTTTAGCCACTAGTTGATTCTCACCCCTGGCATTTAAAACTAATTCCATTGTATCAGCAATCTCAGTTTAATACCAATAACACTACTTACTGATTTGCAAATGTCGATTCACTAGAGGTGTGCAATGCATTTATATGTTTTTTATATCTTTCAGTGAAAGATTTGCCTATTTTTGTCCAATGTAGAATTTATTCCGATCGGTAAATTTTAGTTTGTATACTCTTGGGTATTGTAACAATCAGTGTTTCAAATCACCTCATGGACACTAACCACTCATGCAATAGTATGGAAAATAACATGTACTTCCTCCACACAACCAAGATCACATGTACAACAAAGGCCACAAATTAAACAAAGAACAGTACGAAGTATACAAACATAACAATACACACAAAAATGACTTTCTAAATGAACAAATATGATATAGATCGCACATAGTTTTCGACCACATCACTTCTAACTTTCAAGAATTGGAACCGGGAAACAGAAATGCGGCGACCCTAGCGGCAGAAACATGTGGCTGAAGAAGTCGTTAGACAAAAACATTACCTTAAAGTGTGAGTTAATAATTTTAACAACTTATATTAATAGAATGTCTGGTAGTAGGTAATTTTATATTATAATAAGTGATTGACAACCAGCTCATCATGAACAACAAATATTCAAAAATTAAATTAAACATGTGATTTTTAAATTTTCTAGTGTGGATTTTGTTTGACTTCTATTGTTGTATTACTATACATGAAATGTCGGTAGTAGTGCAATTTCTCAAGTATTATAAATTTTTCAATACAGAAAAACATTGAAAAAAACGGAACTCCAAGTATCATGCAGAAATTATCTTACCTTGAAATGAGAGCCACTTCATTGGAAATGTTTGGTGAAGATAAAATCGCATCAAGATATTTCACCAAGGCTATCTGATGTGGAACACTTTCTGATAAAAACTCCTCAACTATTGTTAGTTTGTCTTGTAATACTAAAGGTATTAGGAAGTCTTCAATTGTAAACTGATCATGTAAGCCTAAGAAACTTGTACACTGGCATGCCTAAAAATGCAAAAGAAAATATATGGCATTTAGAGTATGTTTAGACAGAGAACTCTAAATTAAATAAATAATAAGACGGTTGAATATCGAGTCAAAATTGTTTTATTTATTTATTGCAATGTTTTGGCAACTGATTTCTTGCCCTAATCAAGCCTGTAGTGCTATAAAAAACGAAGTCCTTACATTTAGAGTTTAAATGAGTATTGCGAGGAGGCAAAACATCAAATCCCTTACACTTGACTAAAAATTTCCTTTCAGCTATAGCTAAATATGAAAATGAATTAGTTCTGCTCTTGACATTTTATTTTTATCCCAATATGAAGCTATTATATTGTACAGGTAAAACTTTTATGAGTTCTTTATATAATGTAAGAACAAAGATAGAACAATTAGGGTGATGGATAAATTATAATACAAGTAATTAAAAGAGAGTATTTGGAGTAATGGTCAAAGATAAAACTGAAGTTATTTTTTTTAAACCTTGATAGTAATGTGAAACCCCATGATAGAAATTACACCTGTTTACTAGCTACCTCTTCTGTAAAAAGTACTGAAAAAGAGGGATAGATAATGGAGAACCAGATGAAATTTGTGCAACAGCTACTCTAAATACTGAAAGTAATCCTCAAGAATTTTACATCTGAAGATAGAACAGAAACCAAACCTGTAGATACTAGGCACTCTAAAATAATATCCCTGCTCTTTATAGGTCAGCACAACAAGCTGAATTTCTATCTATCGGGTAAAAAAGTGTTGATACTCGAGTTTAAGCTTTTACTACAAGGCAACCTATATACTTATAACAAAACAAGATTTACCAAAATTTCATAAATTTAATTTTGTGTCTATTAATGTAAGCTTAATTTTTTTTGCGGTTTAAATTTTGTCTTTCAGCGGGTTGAATGAAAAAAGTACTAGTTTTTTGGCGTTTTTCAGACAATGCCAGACTTTGAAAATTGATAATATAAAAACTATTAAACCAATCGTGTTAAAAATTTAATAGGTTGTAGCACATACATTTGTATACCATATTTATGAATTTCAGAATGTTTACTTAATTAAAAAAAAAAGTTGTTGTGATTTTTGTCAAAGTGTTTTATTTTGGGATCGGATTAGGATAAAAATAACAATGAAGGCTTGAATTGTAGCTCTTAAGCTATGAATTGACAATTTAAAGCAATTAATTTGTTACAGAGTCTTTAAAAAATTATATTGATGTCTGATCAAATTGGTACCGGAATGCATGAGCGCGAGAAATTACTACCGCTCGGCTGTCTTGTGCAGGGAAATTTCCCGCAACAAAACTGGTTTGATGGGCCTCCAATGTCAGGTTTAAAAATGGATTGCTGGCTTTGAAGCCATTGACAAATATTTACAAAATTATTTACAATATTTACATGTGATCTGTATTTGTAACAGATCATCAGTCAGAGTAGTCACTCTCTGAACACTCTGTCGAGCTGTCATTTATGTTTATTGTCAGCAGTTCAACCAGAGGTAAATCTATCAGGTTGTCCTTTTCCCAATAATTATCTTCTATTGTCTTTGCATGACTGGTGCACTTCTTCCATAGATCTGGAGTAACCGACTGCAGTGCTTCTTTGCAAAGATTATTCATAACTTCCATCGATCTTCCATTTTCTGCCTGGTTAGCCATATTAGCTTTACCTATTTTCCCCTTAACGTAGGCCCAAATTAACTCAATCGGATTCAGCTCACAGTGAGCCACTGGAAGCCAGATGAGTTCAACGTCAGAACGAACACGACTCACTATTTGTTATACTATTTTCTGTGGGGTTTGAAAGTGTGGCCTGGCGTGAACGATCAGTTCAGCCTTTGTAATTTTCTGGTAGTCTGATATGTCGGTTGGAAGAGATATGTTTCTCTCAGTAAGAAATAAAATAATGTCATCTTTTTACCAAGACATAGTCGGATTTCGTGTCGAAGGATCAACCATTGTGTGATAAGGTGCCTCGCCGCGCCGGCCCATTGAAAACCAGTTTTGTTGCGGGAAATTTCCCTGCACAAGACAGCCGAGCGGTAGTAATTTCACGCGCTAATGCATCCCGATACCGATTCAATCAGACATCAATATAATTTTTTAAAGACTATGTAACAAATTTATTGCTTTAAATTGTCAATTCAAGCTTTCATTGCTATTTTCATCTTAATCCGATCCCAAAATAAAACACTTTGACAAAAATCACAACAACTTTTTTTGTAATTAAGTAAAAATTCTGAAATTCATAAATATGGTATACAAATATATGTGCTACAACCTATTAAATTTTTAACACGATTGGTTTAATAGTTTTTATATTATAAATTTTCAAAGTCTGGCATTGTCTGAAGAACGCAAAAAAACTGGTACTTTTTTCATTCAACCCGCTGAAAGACAAAGTTAAAACCACAAAAAAAAAATTAAGTTTACATTAATAGACGCAAAATTAAATTTATGAAATTTTGGTGCATCTTGTTTTGTTATAAGTATATTGGTTGCCTTGTAGTAAAAGCTTAAACTCGAGTATCAACACTTTTTGACCCGACAGTAGTTATCTATTTGTTCAAATATTATAAATGTAATAGGTCTACTGGTCATACGATACTATTTGGTCATTTTACTCCTCTCAATTTCTTGTCACATTAATCTAGTTTGTTTTACAGGTTATCTGCAAATCTCATCTGATTTTTTTTTTAGGCTAATGTCAGAAAGCATGAATTAATTATCTGTCATTTAAACAAAAGTAATTTATTTCCCCTTATAGAACAAGAAATATAAAAAAATTCACAATTCAATTCCTAGTGAGGTTATTTTATAATTACAATTAATATAGTTTCTTTTCAGTTTCCTTTCCCATTCTCCGTTTGTAAAGCAAGATTTGATACTGTTAATCCAGCATGTTGGTTTAGTTTATTGTTTTCATTCATTTTTAATCCTAAAACATTATTTACGATATTGTGTGGTAATCATATCAACAATTTAAGGTTGTGCAACAGAGGTTTTGACGACAACTAGTTGGGGGGGGAGGGGACAATTTCATATACCACTCTAAAAAATACAGTTGCAGCTATGGGATCTTGGCTCAGTGTAAAAGTGCTGAATTTCAAACATGTAGTCATTCAGTTCAAATTGTATGGATCTAAAAAATTGAACATTATTAATAGACATTAAATAAAAATATTAGTTAAGAATCTTCCTCTTATTTTTTTATATGACTTCCATTAGTTTTGAGTTACTTTAAACAATAATCTCACTGAATAAGGGTCAAAGGCAACATTATTTCTATTCATTTTGTAAGAGTAATTTTTGTTTAATCAAAACTTAGAGAAATATTTCGTTAATACAAGATTTATATAGAATATCTTCACATACAAACTTTCTTCTATTAAAAGTACACTTACTCACTTAATATTCTACAAATTTCATATAGACAAATAACTTACTTCTTTATAGTACTTGTCCTTGATTAATATACGAATAGGTTCTACAAACATTTTGCTATCACTAGCAATCTCGTACACTTTAAATGTAAGTTTAATAATGTTTATGTTATGCTGTTTTGTTATTGTAAAAAAAGCTTCAGTCTTAACTTGAGGTGTGAGACACGATGCATATAAATGTTTCTTGTCGCTCATAAATCGTTCTAGCTCTTCTATAACTGAAAATAAAATCATTTCATTGAAAGATTTAACATCAATACTTAGTTAATTGTCAAATGAAAAATTATTTTTAAAACATTATTAAATGCAGCAAGAAATTACTTGATTACTTAAACCTAATACTACAGAATAATTGAACTGTAGGTTGAAGTTCCTACACTAGTATTGTTTGGCCAAATAATAAATGTTTTGTAAACTTGAATTAATCAGTACTGTGTGAAATATAACCCCACCTATAAAAAAACCCATTATGTTAACAAATTAATACCTTAAGAATTAAGAATATAAGAGAGGTTTTTTAATAATCCCTTTTATTACAAACTTATTTACATCATTTATAGTCATGCATTTAAACAATAATGACCTAAATTGTAAAAGAAAAAAAAACAAAATCATAGTAATTTAAAGAATTAATAGATAACGAACAATATGTGGTTATTTAACATGAAGTTATAAAAGAATTCTTTAATACTTACCTACAAATGGCAATGAACATTGTTTGACGTTACTGAAACCAGGGCAATTAGTAATTATAACAAGGCAGGCGAGAAAAGGATTAGGCACGGATGTGAAGTACTCATGCAACATTGTTGTTATACCTTCGCTTCTTCTACCTACAATTTAATTCTGTATCACTTAATTAGATAAAAATGTATTACAAGGTAATTATTATTTTACCTTTTTAATATTAAAGTTTGAAATCTTAGAATTGTATGATTGAATTTATAATAGTACAGTAGAGCCCCGATAATCCGAAAGTTTGCTTAATCTGAAACTGACATTAGGATCTTTTTAAGAATTAAAAAAAAATAGAAAGAATAATTAATAAGCATATTAAGTATTCAAAATTACAGTACGTTTCAAAGATAGACAGTATAATGAACAAAACAGAACAATGTTATCATGTAGTTCTAAACTATATATGTTTAAAAAAGTCTGTTACATTTCTTGGTAAAAGAGAGGAGACCTCTCCTTGAAACGAAATTACGCTAATGCAAACCGTTGTGAAGTTGTTCTACTTAGTGTAGTGCTACATCAAAGGCAGTCACACTGTCCGAATGGGATACCCTTTGATTGCTGTTGTCATCTCTATCTTCATTCATCTAAAATGTTGTTCAGTTCTTTCAAAACAATTTCTCATTTGCTACAGAAATACAAAACTGTTAAATATTTTACAGCTTTTTCTTCCAGTCAATGATTGTAAAATTTGCAACTCAAACTCAACGGCCAATTCTGATACACTTCTACCATTTACTAAGTGTTGTAACACTTCGGTTTGTCTTGCAGTGTAACCAAAGTATGGTTCCGCTTTGAAGCCATTTGACTAAATTCACATAAAAAAACAGTATAACAAACAAAACAGATTCTAGATGCTAATACAAGAAGTACTGTGATACCAAAAAAAAGTTGACAAGTCACGTGATTCCTCCTTTAACTAATTGGGGTTGCCAAACATTAGAATGCCAATCATTTTAGATAGCAGTGAACTTGATTACTAAGACCACCACCTACAATATGAAGTATGAATTTGAGTACACTCGCCCTCAAAGTGTTAATTCTCGTAGTTACACTGTACTGTACACTATTTTTAACAATTTAGGATACATAGTAACTTTTTAGTACTATTCTGTAACTTATATTTAATAATTATGTTTATTTTTGTAATAATTTTACTTAATACTAAATATTTGTTCATTTCAGACTATCGGGACTCTACTGTACTTACTTATCTTTGCTAAAAGTTATACTTAACATAAGGTGGATAGAAACAAAACAAAAACTCCTTTTGAAAGTAACAATCTCCTTTTAATTACTCTTGAAAAATAATTTAGAAAATGTTTTTTCAATTAACTGCTTTTATAGCTTTCAAATACATTTTAATTTTTCTGAAAATTTTCTGTAGAATCTAACCTTTAATTCAGTAAAAGATATTTTCATACCTATAAATACTGAAAATTGAAATGGAACTATAGTGGAACCCCTCAAATCCGAACTAATTGGGGCTATAGCCTGTTCGGATTTGGAAAAATTCGGATTTGCCAAAAAGTTTCGATTTCGGATTTGCTGTGTATTTTGCATTTGACAGAATTGTGTTTTTTTAACGAACAATATTAGAGCATTCAATACATATTTATTTATCAAAAATTAAAGTTTTCTAGTGCTACAAGTGAAAAATTCTTTGAAACACAAAGGTTTCTGTCGATGAAAAAATTAATGAGGCTGTATTTTTATGGTTTACACAAGAGAGAGGCAGAAAGGAATTCCTATTAGTGCCACATTAATACAAGAAAAGGCATTACTGTTAAACAAATTAATGAACTGTGATTTGGAATTTACTGTTAGCAATGGATGGTTGGATAGATGTAAGAGAAGCCACGGTATTAGACAACTAATGGTAAGAGAGAAGTTATCAGCTGATAATCATGTTGCAAAAGAATATTTAGACGAATACACAGATTTGATTTCGTCTGAAAATTACTCACCCCATCAAGTGCATAATGCCAATGAGACTGGATTGAATTTTAAAGCCCTTCCCAATAGAAATCTTGTTTCTAAAGAGGAATCTTCTGTGCCAGGCTTTAAAACGAGCAAACAGTGTCTCACAGTTTCGCTTTACAGTAATGCCACAGGAACAAATAAGCTACCATTAATGGTGATTGGAAAATCTGCCAATCCACAAGACCTTAAAAATATGAACTTGAATCCTCTCCCTGTTAATTACAGAAATCAGTGTAAGGCGTGGATGACTGGTAATATTTTTAAGGAATGGTTCAAAAATTAATTTGTTCCTTCAGTAAAAAAGTTTAATGTAAAAAATGGACTGCCACCAAATGCCTTACTTTTGATAGACAATGCTCCTTTACTTCCTTCGGACATGCAGTTGATATGTAAAGACATAAAAGCAATTTTTCTCCCACCTAACGTGTGTAACATCGTTGCTTCAGCCTATAGATCAAGGTTTACTGCAGAACATAAAACTGAGATACAGAAAAAAGCTTCTGCAAACATGAATTGAAGAAGATTGTTCGCTTTCTGTTCCAGAAAAACTCAAGACGATTATAATAAAGGATGTAATTTACTAGGTAGCTGAATCCTGGAATATCAGGAACACTTTACTTCAGAAATCTTGGAAGAAGCTCTTGCCTAGCCTTGAATTTGTGGAAAACCCACTTAGAACATAGGATGATGAAACTCGGCTCTTTCAGCTCTCAATCAAAGAGTACCAAGATGTGAAGATGCTGCAGAAACCTGGAAGAGTGGACATCACTAGATAACAATGAAGAATATACCGAGCATGTCATGGTGTCTATGATCCAACGTCTAGGATCAACACAATGACAGTGTAGCAGATAGCGATAGGGAAGAAAAAGATACCTCTACGAATGCTGTTACTCATGCCGATGCTCTAGACATTGTGTTGCATTACATAGAACAACATGAAGCTGCAACACCCAATGAGTTATGCTAATACGACAGTGGCTCAACATCGCACCCTTGGGAAGTTTTACAACTCATTGCCAGATGAAGATTATTGATTGTAAATGAAAAATATAATCAAGTGTTTGTGACTTTTTTTTTAAGTGAAACTTATAGTTTAGTGTTTGTCTTTTTTATTTTTATTTTACTGCCACTAAATTCTATGTTAACCTTTTTGCTGTGTAGGACGACTCCAGTCGATTCGACAGTTTTACCGTTGATCACGTAAGTCGACTTTAGTCGACACCATAGAAAAAACTTTTCCTTTCGCTGGGTAAGTCGACTTTAGTCCCTAGTGACAGAATCTGCATTTATTTATCCCCTGCATAGTGCTGTTCTCTTGCGGAACATAGTTGAAGTAACGAATGTCACGTGTGATTGTTTACAGTCTTGTATGCTGTTTCTAGCTCTTTGTGCATCTAGTTTCGTGATATTTTCTGTTTATTCATTAATTTTAGAAGAACAGTTCATTTTCAAGTTTGTTTATAAATATTTTAGATTTATGTAGTGTTAGTTTTGTGTCAATTGTGCAGCTGAAAGGATTTTATAGTTTAGATTTGTAAGTACAATTCAAACTAACCTATCGTTAAAATTGGCTAGTTATTTGAGCAATAACGATATATTATCTTATTTAAATAGAGAAAATGAAGCTTCAGGATCAGAATTTGAATTTTCAGATGAACTGTTGGAGATACTGGGCTGAGAGGGATAAGCTTACGAACCAGGGGAGGTCAACGTGTCATAAGTAAGCCAAATGTACAAGTGTGTACAACAAAAACATGGGCGGTGTCGACCTTTTCGATAAATTTTGCTCTACATATCCATATTCCCATAAATGTATGAAATGGTACCAGACACTTTGGCATTTATTAGTGGCTTTGGTAAATGGCTGTATTACCTATCTAACATGCAGAATGATGTCCAACCTATCAGTCACAAAAAATACCGTGAAAAAGTGATTGACGGTTTATTGGTTGGTTGGACTATGAGGTCCAATGTGCGCCTAGGGAGAAAATTGAGCAATCCTCTCAATGACAGATTGTCTGGAAAAATACATTTCATTGCCCAATTTGAAAAGAAAGCACATAAGCCCAACTGTGCTGTTTGTTCAATCCTGCCTTCTGCCTGCAGTAGAAAGAGAAAGGGTGTTTGCAAGAGGAAGCAAACCTCTTTCTATTGCAAGACATATTCTGACAATCTCCCTCTATGTGTTAACATTTTTCAAAATTTACCACACTAGGAAGGTTTACAAGAAAACTTGTAAATGCCTTTGAAATCAGTAGTAGTGTAATAACAATAGTAGATAAAAATGTAAAAATGTCATTAATATGCAAAAATTTTGTAAAATAAATGTTTGTAATAATTGTAAAACATAATATGAGATTGAAAAACCAACAATTCAAAACTTTATTGCAAATTTTTTTTTTCATGAAAAAATGCAAAATGTAGTGTACTGCAGACAAAAATATATGCAGCGAAAAGGTTAATGAAGTGATACAGTAGTACAGTATAGGCCTTTGTATTATACCATGTTTTTACAGAGTCAATTCCAATATATTGCACATCTCAGTCCTGTTTTATGTAAGTAGCAAACTTTCAGTACATACTTCATTAAATTTTAAATTCGTTTTGATTCTATCAAATCATGTTAAGATTTCACGGGGGTTCGGATTTAAGGGGTTCTACTGTAATAATCTTAAAACATTTTAACATATTCTCAAATTAAATTTTTAATTTTTAAAAATATTATCATACATATGAAATCAACCTTCTCTTCAGAGTTAATGTGAATTTTCTTGGTTTTTATTTTAAGATTAGTGAAAATTATCAAAACAGTTCAAACACAAATTTAGTGTTGACTTTAGTTTTAGTTGAAGTAAGGGCATTTGCTAATTGTTGTAAATTTTAATCATCTTTTACTACAACTAATTATATTATTTACTTTACAAGTTCTCTGACGTACATTTTTTATACTGAATTGTTCACTGTGATGATTCTTAATACAACCATTTTACTTCATTTTCTCTCTAATTGCTATTTAAATTCTCTACTTATCAATGTCCTTTAGATATTTCAAGAGCAATCATTTAAAAATAAGAAAAGCACTTAAATTCATTCACAATTTTTTTTTTTCAATCCCACTTTCTCTTATTATCTACATACATAAAACATCCTCATTTTTCTGGTTTATTATATTCTGCTCTTACAGTTTATTCCTAGTAGTTTAGATCTAACAACTAAACTATTCATTTTTAGTCAACATATACTATATATCATTAATATAGTTCTATCCAATGATTTACTTATTATTACTGGTGTTTCTGGTACATCTGTGAACAAGCCAATATTTTAAAACTCTTGTTATCTTCATTAACTACTCTTTCTACTATTATCCATAACTGCTGAATAATAATTTGTTGTAATAAATAAAACATAAAAACACAGAATACTTAATTAAATATAATGAATAACTCTTGAATTTTGTAGTCCATTACGTTCTGTGAAACTTAATTAATCACTTTTACATTAGTTTATGACTATCCGACTTTTAATTTATTTTCTAAATTTCTAAAAACTTACTGCGACAGAATGTTTTTTTTTATCGCTTCATGGCGATCTTCATCAGTGTCTAAATTTTCTGCTTGGAGTTGCTAGGTTACGCAGTGACAGTTTTAAAGGCAGGTTTTCGATGGTGTCAAAGAGTGTGTGATTTGTATTAGAAAACAAACAAACCCAATACAAATCACACATACTCTTTAACACTATCGAAAATCTGCCTTTAAAACCATCACCGCTTGACTCAACAACAACTCTAAACAGAAAATTTAGACACTGATGAAGATCGCCACAAAACGATCGAAAGCGCTCAGTCTCAGTTAGTTTTTACAAATTTACAAAATAAATTAAAGTTCAGATAGTCATAAACTAATGTAAAAGTGATTAAATAATGAATAAGCTAAACGTGACACAGTACTAAACCAAGTATAATAAAAAGTATTGAATGTTGTAGACTACTGTACCAAATATGATAAAATGTGTTAATTGTAAGAGATTCTACTTCTGTTAATTTTCAAAAAAGAAATTACTGAATGCTATGAAACAACTACTTACAGCGTTCCCAAACATATCGTAACTGATATATCCAAGACCTTGTGGCATCATCAATATATTGTTGTGGGGTAATTTTAGGCTCAGGCGGTGAGGGTGTTTGGTCATTCCTTGACTGTCCATCCATTGCTGCCTCATCAAATGACTCATTGTACTCAACTAAAAGTTTTAATCCTTATATTAATATTTTACTCTAAAGTTCTGATGCAAGCTTCCAGAATATTTAAAACTAGATCAAAGCTTCTTATGTACAAATTTTGTAAATTTTGTTTAATATACATTTAAAATAAATTAATGTCAGTTTACAAATTTAGTTGCACCATAACTTCATACCTTATTTATTTATAGAATCATCCTTTGAATTCATTTCCACACCATATTTTTACATCTTATGTATTATGTTACAATTGAAAATATTTTGATGTAGATATTTCAAATTATAATAACCTTATTTTTTTAAGAAAACTAAATTTTATGTAACCTATTTTAATATAAAAAAGGAGCTATGAATTTCACATTATGTGTTCCACATTGTCTACAATAAAGCCGATATTAGCCAAGGGTAACTTTTGAGATGAAACTAGTAATGCTACAAGTTATTGCAACAATATGATTCCTTCACAAGTAACTTTACAACTTTAAAAAATATAAGATGAAGAGTCAAGAAAACACATGAAAATTGAATGGTAATTTCAAAATTAGGCAAAACCTCATATTACACACTTATATGTACAACAAATGGGTGTTAACAACAGTTAACATTTTCGTTTACTTTCATATGTCTAAATCTTCATTTTAAGAGTTGCTAAACTACATAAAAGATGATATAGCTCGAGTTGACACAAACCTTAACAACTGAATTCCACGAGAAGAAAAATTAGTTGTCACACTGAGGGAAGTATACGTATATAATTATGTTGTTTAGTTATACAAGGGATGAATTTCAACAGTCAAAGCTAGATCACTTCAGATATTAGAAATTTATATTAAAACAGGTCTTTAATCCTGAACATATATCTAATTTTTTCAATATATCTACAAGTACCATTGAGTGGAAAAAAACTTATTAGATTTATATTGCATTAAAATTTATTATTTTGCAGATAACTGATAATGTATAGATAAACTTTAAACTTTTATTTGGAATGTGAAATGATCTAAAAAACTTAAAATGATATTTTCCTAACACCCAGTAACATTGAAGATTTGTATGGCTAAAAGTGAAAAGATGTGGCAACCATAATAAAAAACAACCATCCTTAAAAATAAAATTGTAGTAAAATTAGATAATTTAAAAATAAAATTGTACTTTAAAAAATTTTTACTGTTTACTTTTGTTTTTTTAAACAAATGTCATATACAAACATACATAAATAATTTACGTCTAATAAAACCAGTAATTTAAAAACAATCAATATTTAATCTTTATCACATATAATCAATTTTAGAATAATATTTTAAAGAAAGCTTGATTAAGGGTCAAATTTTGCTTTCTACCAGGAAAGCAGACTTCACAAAATGTATGTCTGTGGTTGGGTTAAATGTAGGTTAACATTACAGTAAACTCCCGATTATCCGTGGAACAGGGTGGCCCGGCAACGCTGGATAACGAATTCCCCGGATAATCCGCTATGAACAAAGAATACGCAAAACGATCGATAATCGATTATTATACCATAAGTTACACAAATAATGACAACGGTTAATGCAATTCACAAATAATCTTCAGAGGACAAAATAAATACAGAAAATAATTTAAAATGTCGATGTATTTGACGGATTATAACATGTACATTTATATGTCTAACTATTTACAATACGTACATAAGTATATGTCAAAAGTAAGTATGTATGTACATATGTAATTTCCTTTACACATAATACTTTCACTTTTTAACAAAAAAATCTCTCACTTTCATCTGTTTTTTTGTGAGCATTGATTTATCTTTAATGTGCGATCTAAGTTTCTTGAGAACCATTTTGTCGCACAGTGTCTACTTGTGTCACAAAGCCATAAAGATCGATAATGTATATGACGACATGGATAATGTATATGTCACGTCCTAGACTATTTATAGCCGAGATTAGCTGACATTTGTGTACAATCTTATGATATACATTACAATTTCGGGCTTCCAAGCAGTTTCTCATTGTCTCTTATATACAGTAGTCTGCTCACCCCTTTTATTTCGCTGGCCCACGTCGGGATGCTTCCCTTTCAATGTAAAAATTAGTACGTACATATTTACATATCTATTCCCTTCTATTAAGCCTTATATATATTTACGTCGTAATTCACCGTTTGGAAATTTAAACACATGAATCTGATTGGAATAAAAATTGGATATTTATAAAACAATGGCAGACCCCGGATAATCCGCAAACCGGTTAATCCGCCCACGGATAATCGGGAGTTTACTGTATTTATTTTCATATCCTTCAAGTTCTTAAAAACATAAATATGAATCACTCAAAGCAGAGAAAAGATTGGAAGGAAGAAACTGGTAATCTTGCTTTACTTGCTTAGAATAAGTTATATCACTAGTTATACTCGGCGAATAGTCTCCATTTAATGCGTTGCCCCATGACGCAGTACAGTAGCAAATTTTAGCCAGGCCTGTTGCCAGGCTCAACAACCTTTCATCACTAGTTATTCTGTTCAATCACTAGTTAACTTATCTAATAGGATTCATTTGTTTCAATGCCACACTGGACCATCGGTAACCGGTGACATCCTTAGTTACCCTCAGCTTATAGTCTAAGAATAGGCCTAGTAACCACCGCTGCGATGGTTAGGTTAGGTTTACATAAATATGTTACTTTTTTAATTCCTGTTCTGGGCTTAATATGTTTTTTTTAATTTAAGTGGTCAAGTTTTTGCATCATGGTTCGGAACTTTGACTAGAAACCGCCATGGCACAAACTGCCAAACATCCAATGTTGAGGGAATACTTCGCGGAATTACTTTTACATTTTACCAGTATTTTTTTCCAAAAGTAAGGCTTATCGGCTATCATCGCCCGATTCATAATGTAACAGGGAAAGTAATAGTAACATGTTTATGATAACCTAACCACTGCAGCATGCTGTGTAATAGTGGCCTCCTAATTTTTTTATAAGTAACACTTACTGTTGTTTTCAGGTGAATAATGATATCTCGAATATGCCCGTCCACTGCTTCTGCCTCTGCCTCTGTAATGGTAATCTACAACCAAAGATTTTAATTATTTCTGATGTCAATTTAAAAATAATTTTAGAATCATACTACTAAAATTAACTACCTACTAACTTTCTTCAAAATTTATTTGTGGATAAAATTTAATTTCTTTGAAATAACTACAGGAGTAGCAGGTATCTAGAAATTAATAATAATAATAAAGCAATCACTGATATCAAAGCTAATTGTAAACCAAAAGAAATATGTAATCTAATTCTACAGAAGAAAAATATAAAGGACTCTATGACTGAGTGGAGGATAATGCAGTAGATATTATTAAATCATCTACAATTTGTCTTCCGGCCAGTAGTAAATTATTTTTGTGTAAATTTTTAAATACTGTGTTGAATTAAATGAAATTTGTTATTGCTGATGCACATTTTTCTTTATCTGTGAGATAAAATACTGTTTGAACAGTAAAAAATTATAATTATCTTTATTTTGTAATTTTAAAGTTAATATTTAGACAGATATCCTATACTGAACACCCTAAACAATTTTCATCATACGACTTCCTTTTACATCATATTTCAAAAAATGGGTCCATTTTCTATTACTAATTTGTAATTGTATTTAGTTTTAAAATAATTCTTTTGTTATCAGTAATTATTATTGAAATGGCGGTTTCAAAGCGCATCAGCAAGTAAATAAATAGTTTTCATTTAGTTCTTCAAATAATTACTTATAATTTAATCAGTGAAGTCAAGAGGATTACAACTACCAGCATTGATTATTTTGCATTGTAAATAAAGTAAAATTTGGATATTTCGATGCTGAAGAGATATTTCAATACCAGGCAAAAATTGAAATTATCCAAAACTTAAAATTATAAAATGTATATTTTTTAAAACGCTTTGGGCTCTCAAAACCTTTGAAATAATAATATTATAGCCTTAGTTTCACTTAAAAAAATATTAATGAAAAGATCCATTAATAAAGTACTTTAGTAGACATACATAGCACATATCATACGTAGAATACCTTAAATTTTAATGAGGTCAAAAACTGTGAGTAGACTATTTTGAGAATTCTTTTATACAATCCTTGAAGAATGTATACTGTTTTTTACTGTTTAAAAAAGTTCCATGCTTCCTAAAAATATCAACCTTTAAAATTTTTGAAAGGCGATAGCACTTCTTCCAAGATTAAAATGATAATTATAACTTTAAACAGATTATAAAAAGAGAAGTATAATTATACTGAAGTTAGAAATACTGAATAACCATTATGATTTGCTACTTACAGTTCAATTACTTTTACAAATTTGAAAATGTAAAATAAAACAATTTTATAAAAAAGCTTAAATTAAAGAAGTTGAAATTCGAATTGACCATTTTTTTACAACAGTATACAAGTAGAACCTCTTAAGTGGCTGATATGACTTAACAAATATCTGTGTTAACCAGAACGTAGCAGAAAAACAAAAATGTAAATATACCTCACTAAAAATAATTTCCTTTTAAATTGAAAAACACTGTTGAAATTTTTACACTACATAACGAAACATAACAAACAAATGTACGAAATATACAATAGCTAATTATTCTCTTGGGCAACTATGGAGTATGAATTAAATAAACACACGAAATTTCAAACTCAATAGCCATAAATTAATTTATTTACTACTACTAGACTAAATAAACATTATGACTAATCAGCATAAAGCTAAAGACAAGAGTTTCTCAGCCGCTAGTCAATCTATTACTAGTAATAAGAGTAAACAACTGCTAATAGTACAGTGAAACCTGTCTTAGACGGATCCTGTGTTAGGCGGAATCCCGTCTATCGCGGAAAACTTTAAAAGTCCCGACTGTCACCTATTTAATTTACCTGGTTAATAACCTTCATAAGCCGGAAACTGTCTAACGCGGAAGCGGAATAAGCAAAAGGATGGTGATACGTATTTACTACGCCTTAGTTCTGCATAAGCCGGAAAATCTGATCATATACATGCTGTAAAATATAAAGTTACAGTGACTTTCGTTCGGATAAAATACAGTTTATAATATATTTTTTTACCATAACAAAATTCACAGATAGGTCTGTTTAATTGTAACGGATCGTATTTATTTCTGAGAACCCGGTAACAACGTTAAGGATTGCTGATATGCACAAGATAACGCAATGGTATACAAACATCCATAATTTACGATAGGCTATGTGTCAGCACTCGTTTCCTGCAAGATAACACAATGAATGGTTTACAAACATCCACGGCCAGATATATATTGATGTCGTATTGATTGACATATTGAAAGGCGAGAGACCGCTTCATTCTAAAAGATGAAAATGAAGAAATTGAAGATGGACCAGTCGTAGAAAACAAAATAAAAACATTTGGCGAGGCTTTAATGAAAATTTGTGAGTTAGAAGATTTCACGGTACGTATTAACAGCCCGGAAATGTGTCACCATTTGTTACAACTAAAAACAATAACTGAAACACAAGCAAGTAAAAAAGGTTAGTTTAACCTTTTGAAACAAAAGTCAATGCTAGATGTTTTCAAGCCTAATTGATTTTCTTTTATTTTTACGTAAGCCTACTATGTACAGTATTTAGCCTAAATACAGTAAGAGGAAAAATATAGTTTTTAATAAATTGCATAATTAATTCATAAATTTGTTGACAAGTGTATAAGTGTTTTAGTTTTATAGTTTTCTATAAAAAATGTTTTGTGGGGAATGATAAAAGGATGCTGCATTAAAAGGTAAGATTTTTATTATGTAATGTAGGTTTTAACATTTTCTGTAGTGTGCATAGCCAACACCACCTAGAAAACAAGGTTTGCGAGTTGTGATGTCACAGGGCACAGGCTACGGGGTGTCATTAGGCAATCAAGATAACCGATATTACTGTTGAATGACGTTTATTTAGACATTAAAATATGATAGTTTTCTTGTGATTTAAATACACTTGCTTTATATGTTGAAGTGTTATCTCTGTAGGAAATGAACAGTCAGTACTTAATCGGAAATAAATAATTAAATTAAATACTGTATTAGAACATATGTAGACACGATGACAATTAATTGTCCGTTATCTATGTGGTGTTGGTACAGCGCCATACAGCTGATCACTAGAAATAATAGTCTTATAGCTAAGAATCCCCACGGCCTACCCTCACCCCAATGCTAAAAATAGACTCGGCAAATGTTTCGTGATGATACCATCATACAGTACACTACTACTGTATAAGCCGGAAACCTGTCTTAGATGGAAGAAAATGCCGGTCCCAATGGATTCCGGCTTAAACAGGTTTCACTGTATTATGACTAATATTACATACAATATCCGTTATATTTCTACATTTATCTACAATTATTAACGAAATACATATTTAAGTAAATTAATAAAAGTAAAACAGTCAATATGTAGAATATTGAATCACAATTCTAATATTTACTATAGTAAGCCTTATATTTAACATCACTATTTTCTTACTTACTAGCCAACGCCCATCCTAGCTGTTGAGCCATTTGGAGACGCGCTAATCAGTATAGACTAGCAAGTGGGTCATCATCATCTCCAGAATGGTCGAGTGCATTGCATTTCAGCAGATGATCCGCATCTATCATATTGTCTCCACAGAGAGGGCATTCCGATGTTGGGAGCACACCGATACAATGTAGATGGGCGGCCAGGTAGTCAATCTGAACTTGGCAACGCCTACAGAAAACATCACTATTTTCTAATATTCAACTCCAGACATTTTTGAATCTGTTGGAAAACTGTCACTTTCTTTATCTGAATCAGTGTCCTCTCTTTACAATATAATCCGTAAATTACTGTAAATATCCATAAATTTAATAATTTATTATACCGTCGTACTACGATATAATAGTTCTTTATATTTTACTTTCGACAAGGATATCTGTTCTTAGTACTGAGTTTTTTGTATTGTTTTTTCCAGTTGTTTCTGTGATTGGACTGATAGCACTTTCTGAAATGTTGTTAATGCTACTTGCATCCAGGTCAACGTTCATTCCTTAACAAATTGCCTTTTACTATACATAGAGTATAATGCACCTTTGGCCAGAACTATGGTTTTTAAAACTCCATTAGTTTGAAGATCCTGTCAACATTTGCTGACTATATATACTGGATGGATGAATGTCTCATCAAGGTAAATCACTTACATCATTGTCGTTTGCTTTTATACGTTGCAATTTCCTCTCCATACAACTGTTTCATTCCTCTCCATCAGCACTGTCCATTTATTTTTACACTTCTTATCTTTAGACCCCAGCTTATGAACTATATTATGCAGTGTCCTCTCCCACATTGAAAATTGATTTCACTTTTCAACTCAAAGAGTAAAGATTTTAGGGTGGGAACTTATTTTTGTTTTTAGCCCCTTCTTGATTCAATATTTAGCTTATTACCAGATGATATTCCTATCTGGTTTTTTCTTGGATTGTTAGTTATAATTTGTTTAGATTTTCCAATAACAGCAGCTTCTCCCTTTGTAGCATTCTACGTAGGATAAAGAACTATTGACTACTATTCTTTTTCTTGTCAAAGAAATTTTTCACATTTGCTATTATTTTTTGTCCTTTATTATAAATTGTTTGTCTCTACATACTTTTGTTATTTATTTATCCTTATCTTTCACGCCAAATAACTAACTATAATTATTTCTAGTATAAATTCAGCACAACTGAACGTTGAGAGAAAACTCTTGTAACTGGCTAACTTATAACTAGAAATGTATGGCTGCTGTAGGTGGGATTACGCGTACCCTCCTTCATAACACAACTGAGTTGTTCACATATTTTCCATCCCCAAATACTCAGTCCGGTGGTACAACACTTGATGTACTTTCAGTTATGAGGAAACACCCTCAGAAGTAGTACTGGTTAAAACTATTTTACAAAAACTATATACTATTATAAAATAAATAAAAACAACAATTGCATTTACTAATTAAAATAACATTTTTAAAATGCAGATTACTATGAACCAAAGCAACTGAAATCAGCTGCACAGTAGATGCCACTGTTGTAGGGTTAAAATAATTGGCTCCTAGTATGATTAAATGAAATAATGTTTTCAGTTTCAATCCAGCATTGAGTAACATGAACAAGCTATGTCTGGAAATTGTCAAATCAACCTTAAATAAATTGTTTTTATCTATATTATTATATAGAATTTTGTAGTATATTTTCATTTCAAATAAAAAACATACTTTAAATATAAAAGTTTCTGATAATTCTTACATGAAATATCTGGTGTATAGTTACTCTGGTGCTGATGATTTTTGAAAATGCCTCTTCCACGTCCTCTATTTTGAGATGCCATTGTAACCGCCTGAAACAAGATATTTGAAAAATTACGGCTTTAAACTTTTTTCATAATCTTTATTTTATTCTGATGTTTCATCATGTTAAATATCACTATCACCGCTTGAAATTAATCACTAGCCAACCCAAAATGGACAATAAAATTGTTTTCAAATTTAGCAATTTGTAAAACACTTGAGTAATTCTGATTGCAGATGTTATTAGTCTTCGTCTTTAGTTTCCATAACACGTAAGTAAATAAATGAGATTTATAATCAGTAGTAACAGATTTATTCATATGTAGTGTTAGGGCTATGAGTATTATTGAAATTAAATTCTGAGTACAATTATTAACTCTTGAATTTTGTAGTCAATT
This sequence comes from Prosapia bicincta, assembly GCA_036971475.1. Classification (NCBI taxonomy): domain Eukaryota; kingdom Metazoa; phylum Arthropoda; class Insecta; order Hemiptera; family Cercopidae; genus Prosapia; species Prosapia bicincta. The sequence goes on from JBAIZL010000005.1 coordinate 136,464,595, forward strand.
ATGTTTTGTGAATCCTAATTAATCACTTAAACAATAGTTTATGACTATCCCAACTTTAAAGTTCTGATGGTCATAAGCTAATGTAAAAGTGATTAATTATATTTATATCTGTCACACTTATTTAATAATTGCTACTAAAAATTATTCACTAGGCAGTACCCAATATCAGGTTTTGAATGGAAATTTAAACTGAAATTATTTGGTAATGTTGTTATCCTTAGTTTAGAAATACAGTAAAATGTTGTTAAGTTGCTCCCTTGAACCTGAATCCTCGTAAAACCTGGACCAGTTTTAGGAAGTTCTGAGCAGAAGCAAAAAGATGTAATTATAATACTATGTAATGCACAAGAATCTTCTACCCCATTGGGTGTGTAAACAAGTTTGTGACCAAGACTGTATAGTGACTTGATGAGCACAACAAACATCCCTTTATATAGTGTACGACCAACTTACTCCAGTAAAAAAATTTTAGTTCCTAATGTAGGACAAAATAAACAGACAATAAATAAACTTGAACACAGAAACATACATAAAAAACAGAACAAACCTCATTAATAAAATAAAAGACATAAACATACCACACAATTCAACACTACTATCACTCGACATAACAAATATATACACCAACAAATCCGTACCCGAAACGCTCAACATTCTAGAAACCCAATTAATACAGAACAACATACCTAAAACCCACATTACCAAAATCATAAACATCCTCCAAACCATCACCAAACAAAACTATTTCAACTCTAAACAACTCAAACCTCTATTCACAACCAGATGGCCTACCCATAGGAAGTCCTATCAGTAGTGTCCTAAGCGAAATTTTTCTACAACACATTGAAAACACCAAGATACTCACACACAATACACACACACACACACACACAAAATCATTTACTGGCACAGATACGTCGATGATATCATAACACTATACAGAGGCAACTCCCGACAATGCAAAAAACTCCTCACCTACACTAATAAAATACACCCAAAATTCCACTTCCCTTCAGAAATTGAAACCAACCGATCCCGAAACTTCCTCGACCTAACCATAACAAAAAGCCACACACAAAATCACAGCTTCAACATTTACAGGAAACCCATAACAACAGACACACTTATCCACAACACCTCAAACCAGCCTATCCAACACAAAAAAGCTGCCTTCAGATCCATGCTCCATTGTCCCAATGACTACAGAAAACATAAACAGAGAACTATTAAATATTTAGCATACACAAATGGATACAACACCACAATAATAGAAAAACTATTGTACAAAATATTAAAAAACACTAAAATTAACACTACATACATCAATACATCACATTACCATACATACACAAAATAGCCCGCAAATTTCAAAAAATAGGATACAATATAGCATGCAAAACGAATAACAAGTTACAATACAACACGACACCAACAAAAAACATAAACTACAAGCACCAGGCGTATACAAACTAAACTGCGACGAATGTAAGAAATTCTACATTGGACAAACAGGTCACAGCTTTAAACAAAGAGTCGAGGAACACAAACAGAACACCAACTCAACATTTTATAATCACATAAAAGAAACAGGACACAAATACACAAACATTTACCATAACCTAGAAATCCTAAACATCATCAAAAAAGGACCACATCTCAACACACTAGAACAATATGAAATTTACAGACACACAAAAACACAAAGTACAAACATATTAATCGAACAAACACAATACAAATCACACATACTCTTGGAAACTAACAAAAACCTGCCTTTAAAACCGTCACCACTTTACCCAACACCTCCAAGTAGAAGACTGATGAAGATCGCCACATAGAGACTGAAAACGTTCGGTCTTGGTAAGTTTTTACAAAATTTAAACTTTGATAGTCATAAAATAATGTTAAAGTGATTAATTACAATTATTACAATGCAAAGCCTGGTCCAACCTCAAATTTTGTGACCAGTCTTTGGGTGTGTGTTTATGTATAACTATTTGCTTAGAAAATACTACATCATTGTATCGAGTAAAGAAAACTTTCATTAATAAACTAGTAGACTAGCACTTGGCAATGCCTAAGTTTGACTACACAGATTTAATTTCAAATATAAGATACTTAAAAATACATTCTGAGCAAGAAACAAGTTATTTTAAGTATCACTAGACATTAATGGTGATTAAAACTTATGTTAATTCATTATCTTTGATACATAACTTCATTGTTAAAAAACACTCATTTACCAAATAATTCTTTACAAATTGCCTCATTATGTTGTGCTACTTTTCTTTATTAAAATATAGCTGCAAGGTACCTAGTTAGGACAAATTTGTTTATTAAAAAAATTCCTCCTATAGCAAAGGCTACATTGAATTAATAATCTTTACTTCCAACAACATACTTACTCTTATAGCTCATGCCACATAGCTTGGCAGGTAGGGGAACAGTAAATACGGTTGCTCCTACTACTCTTCCCCTACATTCACTTGTATAGAAAACTCAACTTCAATGTCATCTTCTGCATGTTGACTGACTGGACTGGAGTTATTCCATGCAAGGCCAAACTGTCTGCTGGTGGTGAAAAAAACATGATGCAAATGAGCCAACAAGGCCCCCTACTTTATGGGAAAAAATATTCCTTCGGATATAGGTGATTAGCTTAGATTTGAAGACTTAGTAATACTCGACAAAATGAGGATCAACTTTGATTAATTTCATTTTCATAAATTTTATGCCAGAATACTTTAGAAATAAGGAACAACTTTAGTTAACATAAAACATATTAAACATACTTAAAAATGGCATATTGGGAAATATAACCTCAATGTAAAACATAAAAATCGGGTTATATGTAGAATATAAATATTGTTTCTTACACCCAAAACTAACATACACTATCAAAACAGAACAAAACAACTCTCTTAACTTCTTGAACCTTACAATTACACGTACAGACAAACAAATACATCAATTCAACATATACCGAAAACCCACCAATACCAATTCAATGTACTGGTAGTCCATTCACAACTCTTCAAACAGCCCACACCAACATAAACTAGCCGCTTACAACACCCTGATATATCGCCTTGTTAAAAACACCATAAGATAAAGAAAAACACTACCAAGAATTAAAAACCATAAAACTTACAGCACAAACCAATGGTTCAAACACGATTGACAAACTATTCAACTGCCTATCAAACAAACTCAATACCCCAACTATAAATATAAAACAAGACAAAACCATAAAATACTTAACAATACCCTACAGATCACACAAAACCCATAAACTAACCAACACACTTTGAAAATACAACTACAGAATAGCTTACTCCCACACAACACCCTCAACAAACAATTTAAACCCAACAAAATAAACATATACAAGTTTGATGGTGTTTACAAACTAGCTTGCAGTTTGTCCCCCAGTTTTATATAGGCCAGACAGGGAAATCATTTCATGCTACCAAGAACACATAAAAGCACTAACAAACTAAAAGACCCAATCAAATTTCGAGGAACATCTCATATCCACAAACCATAACTACACAAACATAACATCTAACCAACAAATTCTTCACAAACAAAACGAAAATAACCAATGATATACAACCAAGCAATATGAGATACACATTCATTTCCAGCTAAACCCTACAAACATACTCAACACCCAATTACATTATAACTCACACACACTTTTCAACATCATAACTCCTAATACTCACCAAAATACACCTTTCTAATATACCACCTTCTTCTCCTAACCTACAAAACATTTAAAGTCAGTTACGATCTGAGTTGACAATGGGTCACATCTCCCGAAACAGCCGTCCTCAATAATCATAAAATTAAGTGCAACTATAGGCAAGTCTAACATATTTTACGTCAATTTTTAAGCAGCAATTATGTCTCATAACATAAAAGTACATGAGAAGAGAAATCAAAAAAATCACGAAAATATCGGTAGTACCGCGTCAATAAAGGTTAGTTAAAGGTTATGTTTTTTTAAGTATATTTTTAGAAAACGGCCCCAGCGACAAAAAATATTATTGGATTAGTGTCTAGGACATAAAAATACATACGAAAAGTAAAAGAATATGACGAAAATAGCGGTAGGCGCACGTCACTATAACTACCATAATTTTATGTGTGTTGGTAAGTTTACATTCGGGCCATTCCAATGTTTTTAATTATAACAAATTATTTACGATTCACAGTGATATTTAAAATCATTCTATTTCTAAGTACTTACGTGAAATGGAAAATATCAGAGAAAGTTCATACTTTATCAAGTATTAGTGGAGACCATATATACTATTTTACCTCACAGTGTTAAAATTTAAACTGCTTTTATGTAAAGGGCTTAAAACACAAAACCTAAATACATGCTTAATTTTATAGGTCAAATGAGGTATTTTTCTAATCTACGTTATACATTGTCTAGGGTTATTTAGAAACGAATACATTATTGTAGATAATTCTTATGAAAAATAAATTAGTTAAACACTGATTAATGCAAGAGTTGACTTCAAACAAAACTACTTGCATACGTTCAACAATTATAAAATAAAACGTTTTTAACTTTAAGCTCATGTGAAGATAAAATCAACTAATACAACCTTTTTATTCAAACAAGTAATAAAATATACAGTTAAGTAAACTGCAAATGATTTTATAAGAAAAATATTAATCCATAACCTTCAAAATATTTTTAAAAAATTGAAACTTCATTCCTAATTTATAGTATTGTAACTTTTAAATTTTTCTAACATAAAATAAACTCCTTTTTTCTAGTTTATAAAGCGTGTTAAACTCAAGAATGTTACCTCTAAATACTCCAAATTTAATAATTTTCAATATTTAATCCATATTGTACTAATATGATGGTATTTGATGTTTGGAACTAGGAACTGACCAACTGACACTGACACTGAACAACACAGGTTGAACAGGATTTGTCCTACTATCGGGTCAAAAAATGTTGATACTGGAGTTTATGATTTTACTAGAAGGCAACCGATATACTTATAACAAAACAAGATGCACCAAAATTTTATAAATTTAATTTTGCGTCTATTAATGTAAACTTAATTTTTTGTTTGTGATTTTAACTTTGTCTTTCAGCGGGTTGAATGAAAAAAGTACCAGTTTTTTGGCGTTCTTCAGACAATGCCAGACTTTGAAAATTTATAATACAAAAACTATTAAACCAATCGTGTTAAAAATTTAATAGGTTGTAGCACATATATTTGTATACCATATTTATGAATTTCAGAATTTTTACTTAAATACAAAAAAAGTTGTTGTGACTTTTGTCAAAGTGTTTTATTTTGGGATCAGATTAAGATACATATGGCAATGAAAGCTTGAATTGTAGCTCTTAAGCTATGAATTGACAATTTAAAGCAATAGATTTGTTACAGAGTCTCTAAAAAATTATATTGATGTCTGATCGAATCTGTGATGGGCCGGCACGGCGAGGCCACCGCGCTACGAGGGTGCGGTAGTGGTACGTCATATTTACAATGTTATATCAATATGGCGGTGAGGCATATTTAGAAATTTTATTGTTATAATTAAACCATTGCCCATAGAAAACCAGTTTTGTTGTGGAAAATTTCCCTGCACAAGACAGCCGAGCGGTAGCAATTTCACGCGCTAATGCATCCCGGTACCGATTCGATCAGACATCAATATAATTTTTTAAAGACTATGTAACAAATTTATTGCTTTAAATTGTCAATTCATAGCTTAAGAGCTGCAATTCAAGCTTTCATTGCTATTTGTATCTTAATCCGATCCCAATTTGATAAAAATCACAACTTTTTTTGTAATTAAGTAAAAACTCTGAAATTCATAAATATGGTATACAAATATATGTGCTACAACCTATTTAATTTTTAACACGATTGGTTTAATAGTTTTTGTATTATAAATTTTCAAAGTCTGGCATTGTCTGAAGAACGCCAAAAAACTGGTATTTTTTTCATTCAACCCGCTGAAAGACAAAGTTAAAACCACAAAAAAAATTAAGTTTACATTAATAGACGCAAAATTAAATTTATGAAATTTTGGTGCATCTTGTTTTGTTATAAGTATATCGGTTGCCTTCTAGTAAAAGCTTAAACTCGAGTATCAACACTTTTTGACCCGATAGTAGTGATTTGTAACATCTGTAATGAAAGCAATAGCTATTGTCGTAAATGTTGAAACTTTATGGTCTACAAATATTCAGATTTCGAAAATATTGTCAGTCAATCGACAAAACTGAATATAACCTAAAACTGAACTGTATAAACTAGCATTTTTTTAAAATAGTTAACATTGTAAAAAAATACGTATAGCAGGCGCGTATCCAGCGACTTGCTTTGGGGGGGGGCAATATATATATATATATATATATATATATATATATATATATATATATATGTGTGTGTGTGTGTGTGTGTGTGTGTGCGCGCGTGTATGTAAAAACAAAGAAGAGAAAAAGTCCTTTCTATGCTTGCGTCAGAAATCGGTAATGTGATAAAGATTCGTAGCAAACTAGACTTTTTAATAAATAATTATTCCAGTTTCGAAAACACTTATGGCTAGAGAATATTATTAATTTCATAATAAGCTATTATTATAAAAATGGTTTAATTATTATAATAAGTAGTTATACTTCCAACACGAACAATTCCGGAGTCAACTGCGAATATTACGCTTGCAAAATTACGTATTGAAAATCATATGTTCGAGACTAAGCTTCACTAGCGCTATCTGTTGTTAAAACTTTTAGACGTTTACGAGGGTATGCTGAGGGACGCGTCACATTTTCATATTAAAAATTTAAATTTTATTTTTTTATTTACAATAAAAGACTTAAGTAAAAGTCTAATTTAATAGAAAGTCCTAATTTAATAATATATTGTCGATTTTTAACCCAAAGTTCTTGAGGGTTGGGGGGGCGATCGCCCCATCGCCCCCCTCCCCTTGGATACGCGCCTGGTATAGTTGTACAAAACGTATCCGTTGAAACACCATAAAGAATATAAATTGAACAGGGATAACCATCTTAATGAAAGCATCGAGGTTTACAAATTTAGATCAATTTAGTAATTTTCTTTAGTTAACATTAATTTGCTTTCATTGATATATATATAGTGACATACTTTACATTACTTTAGCTAATGTACGCTCTAAACTCGAGCCACTCGGCATTACGTCTTCCTGTAAAAAAAGTATCTGAAAAACCTATCGTCTAACTCAGGGCAGGTTCCCATGAGGACATGTATACGTCACCATTAAAAAAACAAAAATTGGCATTTATCGAATTCAGTCAGACGAAACGATGAAAGTGTACCTGTAGGTAATCATGGTGGATCAGGAGTCGAAGACACCTACGCCAGTTTCCTGTCAGTTATGGACGGCAGGAAGCCGCTCCTGAAGAGTAATTACCAGAGTAGTTTCCTCTGCTGGCTTCCTCATGCCTTTGTTTGATTATGTATTTTATGGCTGCATCTATAAGGTGACTGAAATGCATGCATGTGAAATAATGCATTTGTGCACAATTTTTTGCAAAAACAAGTGGTCTGTCATTGCCCACTTTGCCGACATCCCTCGTGATTCACTGGAAACTATTTAACCAGGAGGTACAGTGAGGTTTAACTGTGTCTCTTGTTCTGCTCTAACAACTGACTACTAGCCTAACTGAAAACATAGTACAATACATATTCGTCTCTTTCTTTACAAAAGCAGAGCAACACATTCAAAGATCATGTCTGCATCAGACTATTACCATCATCTTTTTTAAATTCCTTCCATTAGCTTACACTGTCCTGAGCTATATCATGTACAAATTTTCAATTGTTAATAAAATACGTTTTTATTCATCCAATCAAGTTCAAATACATTTATTTTAACCTGCCTATAGTAAATTACAATTGATATTAATAAAGTATATTCAAATATTTCATTATATATCTTATAAAAATTTGGGGGATCAAAATTTTATTATATAATAAAAAACGGGATACAACATCAAAAATAATATATTAATTAAAACAATCTCTCACCACAAATTCAACAAATTTTATTTTAACCTTATGTACATTTCAACTACAAAGTAATCATCTTCAGAGGTATTTTTACAAATATACCTCTGAAGAGGTTATTTGTAAAAATACCTCTGAAGATGATTACTTTGTAGTCGAAATGTACATAAGGTTAAAATAAAATTTGTTGAATTTGTGGTGAGAGGTTGTTTTAATTAATATAAACATTTACGCCACAGTTGCTATAAGTTGTTATGAAAAATAATACTCTAAGGTTAAAAATGAATGTAAAGAATAAAGTAGAGTAACAAACTGGAAATAAGCAATTACCTAATTTTTTTTTTTGTTAACCTCAGTAGGTATTTACTTTGAATTTTTTTTTCATGGTACTTGGTTTTGAAAATGCATTTGTGTTAGAAGTAACAGATTATATAGTTCATATTTGTTGATTCCATCTCCACGTGAGCTACTAGTTTTCACTAAACACTTAAATGTAACATTTAACACATTTCACTAAACACTAAGTTTGTAAATATTTACAAGTGTTTAGATTAATGGCTTAACTAATTCTTGTATAGATCTCAAGCACCCACTTGTTTTCATGAACACTTCAAACAATTTCCAAAATCTCAAATTATTAGGCCTACTACTGTAACTTATTACAAGTAAAACAATGAGTACAAGGTTTAACTTTTTGAATCTCTTTCACTATAGTCACTAATTTTCTCATTGCCACTATCTTCACTGATGTTGATGATAAACTCATGCAGTACTTCTGTTTTATAGAATGCATGGACAGTCCTTTTAGTTACCAATGCATCGAAGTCGTCGATGTCTGTGATTGTGCATTTTCTTCTTTTTTCGTTGAAACTTGAAAAAAACATTCACCTTCTAATGACAATAGTGCTCTTTTTCTTTCCTAATGTTTTTAACTGTGCTTACAGATACAGCATACTCTTGAGATGTGCGTTTATCACATTGTTGTAACAGCATTGAAAATGTTTTATGTTCACAAAAATACTTTGATTCACTAATCATAAAATCGTTAACATTTTAAATAATTTCGCATGCTTGGCTATAAAGTTTTTTTTGCAATTTATTTTTAAATGTTCATTTTCCATTTTGTAAAAAAAATCAAGTTACTTTTATGTATTTTACTATACAAACCACGTGGAACTAAACTCTGAAACACTGGCCCTACACTAGCAAGAACTTCAATACAGCTAACCCAAAAATCTGGTTAACCGTAAATCATGTCACTATAGCAATCTCAAGGTCAGAGACACTATTAAACCTAACGCACTGTAAAGATTGCTTCTCATCAGTGAAATATGGTTGAGCAGTATGTTTATCAGTTGTCGAATACTATACTCATGACAGTCAGGATATCAGTAAAGAAGATGCCATGTTGGTGGGTGATGATCATTAAGTGCTTCTACAACAACTTGTAATGCCATCATTATATATAAAAATATATATTGTCAGTTACATTAATTATATGAATCAATAAATTAATTAAATTTAATGACATTTAATTAGTTAATTACAGTTCTAATTTGAACCTTTTTTTTAGGTACCTTGCTACTGGTACTTCGTTCAAATGTTTGGTCCAATATTTCATGAGAGGAGACCATGGTGTTGCTGGATACAAGTATGTACAAAGGCTTTAACTGCTTTATCTAAATATGTATCCATCACTAAAGTTGATATATTTTCTATCGTTTTGTACTTATTGAAATACATAATAATTATAAATACCTGATGAGTTCAATTCTTGTGCCACCTTCTCCCAAGCTCTTTGTACTTTATCCCTGTTGCTATACTCTTTCAGATGGAAATCATATAAGCAGGGATAGTTTTCGACAGCTTCTGCTAACTTCCCTTGGAAACAAAGGTCTGCCATACTAAAAACAGCACGTCGTGGCAAGCACTTTAAAAACTTTATTTAATTTTACGTCGTAGTAAAACCACTAGAAATGTGAAACTGAAGCCTAGATGAAATCTGTTTTTTGGATGTCATAACCCAGTTGCAAGAAACCAATGAAATTACAATTTCATGCAACGCAGTGTGCGCAGCCCTGTGTTAAACTAATCTATCTGTTGCCAGCAACTAAAGTTTCTCGTTTCATGAAACCAGTTTCCTGAAACGGGTTTCTCCAGTGTGCATGGAGTAGTCCTGCCTTAGTATCCATGGGGTTTCCAATGCACATGTATTTTATCATATCTATATTGATTTGCAGGCCTCCTTGTAATGCCATTAATCTCTGTCAAAATTTCCATTGTCTTACCTGATTTTAAACAATTTGGAGACAGCTCCATGAGGGTCATTTAAGATCCATCAGTATAGGTAGAGTCAGTCTGTTTCCAGATATAAAGTATTTATGGTTTTGCGACCTGAATTCTTTAGTTCTTTTGGGTTTGCAAGCTGCTTGAAGTCTCAAAGTTTAGCACCAATAAATGTTTGAAAGGTATTGAAGTGCACATGCTGCTGAACATTTCTAATAAAATTAACATTATAGTTACCTTTAATTTACACATGAACATAGCAAACTATAATATTTTACAGGTTTTCTACCTTTTCTGAGATATTTAGTTTTTCTTCACACTGTCTACATACACTTCTCCTGGGTGATCTAAGCAAATGTGCTTAGCAAAGGAAACAAATCTTTCATTTTTTGTTGGCTGGATAACTATCACAAATTTTTTTAGATCCAGGCTCTCTGGGAATTTCTTGATTGGAGAAAGTTGATGGTCCAGCATATTCAATACGTCGTTTGATTTTTCTAGAGAGGTATATGTAGTGTTTCTTTGCAAAACTTGAGGAGTAGTGAAATCTACACGTCTTTGGCAATCACGCTCTTGATTTAGGTGTCTTTTTTCTGAGATTTTACTATGGATACAGATAACATATGAGTTCATGAGCAAGCTGGTTATCATTCCATAGAAAACCAATACAGGATATCTTTTAGTTTTTCGGGAATATAACATCAAAGTTAACATTTCATCAAAAGAGTCTACAGCACCTTTAGTGGTATTGTAAAATAAGAGTTTATCAGTGATCTCAGTAGGAAAGTTGGATAGTTCCGAATTTGATTTCTTTAAAAAAATACAGTAGAACCTCTCAAACTCGATTCCCGAGAACTCAACAGGGTTGGTGAATTAATAATTTTTTTACACCGCCCATAACGTAAAGCTTTCCATCAGTACATAGGCCGCCCGAGAGCGCTAGAGACTCAGACTAGGTTTTCCAGACTAGGGACTTGAGCGTGGTGAAAGCGTAAATAAAATAGCGTTGGACTTGAAAATCAGTAGGTCTACAGTGCACGTTTGGAGGGAAAACAAATCTGAAATTGAATCGTGGTGTTTGAAAAGACACTGTACAGAATACATCACGGAACGAAAAACAATTAGAAGTGCAGAGTTCGAAAAAGTGGGCAAAACCCTTTACCAATGGTTCTGTGTGCACAAGGAGAAGGGAACACCTATATCTGGACCCATCCTGCAAGAGAAATCTCTTCAATTTTATGAACAATTTAAGGACGAAGGAGAGCCTGGGTTTACAGCGAGCAATGGTGGTAACAAGGTGGAAACGATATAAAATCAAGCTGCTCAGTATCTGCGGAGAAAAACTGTCAGGTGACCCTAACAACGTGAGTGACTTCAAGACCAAACTACATGAGTTTATTGAAAAAGAAGGACTGTCAGGTGATCAAATCTACAATGCAGATGAGACAGGACTAAACTTCGAATGCTTCCTACTAAAAGTTTAGCTCTGAGAGATGAAAAAGCTGCACCAGGTTTTAAGAGAAGTAAGGAGCGTGTGACTATTCTTGCCTGCAGTAATGCAACAGGAGAGCACAAACTCAAATTAGTGCTAATTGGAAAAGCAAAAAAACCAAGAGCTTTTAAAACTGCCAGATGCACAAGTGATGGCAACTTGAACTCCCAGTTTGGTGTAGAAATCAATCTAATGAATGGATGAGCAAAGCAATTTTTAAAGAATGGTTTTTTTAACAGTTCGTCCAGGTTGAAAAGTTTCTGAAAAAAAAAATCTTCCGAGGAAAGCTCTACTGATTCTCGATAATTCTACGACTCGCCCTGATGTGCAATATTTACAGGACAAAGACATTAAAGCAATGTTTCTACCGCCGAACGTCACGTCTCTCTGTCAACCGATGGACAAAGGAGCTTTGGCAGCGTTAAAGAGAAGGTACAGACGTAAGCTTTTGTCATCTTTGGTGTTGTCCTTGGAATCAGGTAAGGAGCTAAAGGCTAAACTAAAAAAGATCGATTTATTAGATGTCATTGGATGAGTCTCTCAATCTTGAGACCATAACCCTCATTCGTTCTTGAAGGAAACTTCTAGATCACGCAGGCAATGATTTGTCGCGTGACGATGGAATCAATTCTGAAAATAGCGACTTGATTGAACTCATGAAAAAATTCCCAGGGTGTAAAGAGTCTTCAAGCAATGATGTCAATGAATGGATGGATCTCGACGGAGCATCAGAACCATTAGGAGAAGATGAAATCATCGCAGCTGTCAAAGGGCGTGACGTAGAAGGGGACGATTCGGAAGAAGAGCAAGAGGATCATCGACAAGAAAGAAAAGTTAGCTGCAGTGAAGCTGTGAAATTTATTGAAGGGACATTGCAGTACTTAGAGCAGCAAAATGAGACTGGAATAGAGATTCTGTTCCTCAGGCTACTCCGTGATCAAGCTGCAAGATGCCGTGTGGAGACAGAAAAGCAGTCTTCACTAACAGGGTTTTTCAAACGACTTCAGTAAGTTTACTTTTACACTTTTCTTCTAGTGTTCATAAAACCTCCCATAACTAACTGTGATGTATTTTTTATAAGCAGCATAAACAACTTCAGTAATAATTGTAATGAACACTGTATTTTCAGATTCTATTACGCCTTTTGTCTCAAATTTTTTTATTATTTTTTGATTATAAGTTATAAATGTTGATATAAATATATAATTGTATATAATAAATCAATAAATGTACAATTTTAATACTCTAAATAAGCGTTTTTATTCAACTCCTAGTTATTTTTATTTAAGTTCCCTAAAACTCGACAACCTTCAAGTCCACATTGTGTCGAGTTTGAGAGGTTCTACTGTACTTCGCTATGTCTACTGGTTTGGTAGTGGCGTTTGTGTATTTGAGCTCAAGCAGTATTGTTGAAAAGTGTGATTTGCTAAAGCAAACTAGTAACACTATTGGACGGAGGGGGTTAATCATGTTTTTTGTCTAGTGTAGGGATGGGCCGATTCCGATTCTCGATTCCAGGAATCGTCGATTCTAGGTGGTATCGAGGAATCGTCGATACTCGATTCTTCATCATAAAAGTGTCGATTCCGATTCCTATTTTGTTAACTATTAAAATATGCGTGTGGAGTAATTTATTACCAAACAAAATTTATTACCAAAATTTATTATATTTGTGTGGAAAAATAATTAATTACCAACTATGCCTTACTTATGTATTAGTTGATTTGAATGAATTAAATGATTAAAGTAAACGAAAATATTATTATTTATGAAGCAACAGCAATCAAGATGATAACCATTTCTGGTCGTTTGACATCGCTCGTCTCTCTCTCTCTCTCTCACTAAATGTCAGAACAAAACACAAAAAAGTACAGTAAAAACTCGATTAACCGTCACCGTCGAAACCGTGGCCATGACAGTTGAGCGAATAGACGGATAACAGATACACTGTATTATTCCTCCGAAACTTAACCTTACTAAATTATATTATAGACAGATATCACTCTCATTGTTGAAGGTTTTGTGTAGCCTATTACATTAAAACAGAACTTTTAAAAGGTTTTGCCATATGACCAAGATGTTAACTAAATTAATGATTAGAGAACTTAGCGTGTAAGCTAATATAACTTGAAAGAATCGAGAATCGACTAAAGAATCGAGAATCGAAAGGAAAATTTTAGAATCGGAATCGAAAATTTTAGGAATCGGCCCATCCCTAGTCTAGTGCATTGAATTTGTACCAAGTTGTTTGTTATCTTAATTAATCTTCTTTACAAAATGTACATAATGAAAAACTAATGACAAAAATACTTTCCCAGTTTTGCCCTGTCATGGAAATATGTTTACTTGTCTGACTACTGTCGACAAATTGACTCATTAAATGATAATTTCAACATTAAACAAAAAACACCATAAGTACACAATCATTGAAAATAAGAACATTTGAGAAGTAGATTTATATTTTAATGTTAATATTAATTAACATATTAACACCAAAATATGACTGACATTAAAATTGAACATTAAGAAAAACATCCTTCTAAAATAAACTACTTGTAACAGCTAATTTACTGTACCAGTTATAATCAAGTCACTGAAATAAAATAGAATTGCTATATAAATTATTACAATTTATTGAAAATATGTATACATTAATGCCCTCCTGATAAGTTTATTGTTTTGGAAAGATGTTCAATTTTTTTTGATTGCAACTTTGAATTAAAATCTTTACAATAATAATGTAACCTCACATTAAAATACTTTATACATACAGATTATAACGATGAAAATAACGAAAATATTTAATTTGTCTGTTGACTAAACCACATTGAAATCGAGAAAAGTTGAACCTTATTGCTACAAAAAACTTTACTGAATAATATTAAATATTTATAGGGTAACAGTCTAGTTAGTCATTAATATTATATTTGTGTTATTGTATAAAATTTATTCATTAGAATTTATAAGGAGTTACAATTATTATATATGGTGTTTATATTAGGCCTATTATTATCGCTTTCAGATGATGTGAAGCTCTCTACTAGGGTGAGTCCATTGCTTGTGGTCCGCCTTGTTAATGGGGGATAGCCAAGAAAACGGGCATCAGCCACCTAGCTTCTAGTTGTTCCTGTGCTTGCTGGTATATACAGTTAAACTCCATTGCAATATATTTCTCACCAAACAAACCTGTCAATTTTGTGAGCCGCTTTCGTGGTGTGCGATCCCGTTGTGATTTCACAATAAGAGGCACAAAACATGTTTATTCTGTTTATCTGTAAATCTTAGATGATTTTATTCTTGTTAGACTTTTTATGTATGTACTGTACTTGTTTGATTTATGTTATTTCTTATTTTTTTTCTACTTATCGAGGTTCTATTGTCAACGACTCAAATAAATAACTTATTGGTGAGAAGCCAGAGAAATCATGACTCTTCACCTCAGATCTAAGAACATTTATAAGTGACAAAAGCACAATTAGAAGTAGTACATTAGAAAATGCATTGAATCTTTGGCTATTGCACCAACAGTCTGTTTAGAAAGTAGAATTACCAGATATTTACTACATTAAGATATTATTTTTTAGTATAGACTCTTTTATACAATGTTTGTTTTATATAGTAACAACTTACTATAAGGTACTTACAAGGTAAATTGAAATACAAATTATTATAATTGAATTAACCATGCAAAAATAGCGATGTTTCAATATATATGTATCACGTGTGAGACACAACTGGTGTTAATTTAAACTTAGACACTTTTGCTATTACTTGCGACCAGATTTTTTGTTAACTAAATGTTGTTAAATTGTTAACTTACACTTGGAGGGAACGTTTTCGTCTTACGACTTCTTCAGCCTCATATTTTTGCCACTAGGAATGCTGCAGTTGTGCTTCCTCGGTACCATTATTTTGAAAGTTAGAAGTGATGTGATCGAAGAGTATGTGTGATATGTGCCGTGTTTGTTCATTTAGGATATCATTTTTATGTGTGTTGCTATGTCTATATATTTCATACTGTTCTAGTGTGATTACTGGTACCGAGGAAGCACAACTGCAGCATTCCTAGAGTCAAAAATACGAGGCTGAAAGTCGTAGGACGAAAACATTTCCTCCAAGTGTAAGTTAACAATTTAACAACTTTTAGTTAACAAAAAGTCTAGTCGCAAGTATTAGCAAAAGTGTAATTAGAATTAACAACCAGCTCGTCATGAACAGCAACAAGATTTCGATATTAAACTTAGAAACTAACTAAAAACTAGAGAAGCTTAATTTGGAAGGTGGAAACAAAGAATTTGAACAGGGCAGCATAGAGACAAAGATAGTACTAGGGCCCACACCCAACTGCAGAATAACAAAAAGGCAGGATTTAAAAAAAGACACACGCATAAATTTTTTAATTTATATATATTTATTTTATATATTTTTTTGTATTATTTATTTTTTATTATTATAGTAGACACAAAAGTATCTGGGATTGGCTATTTATAAGCAGCGAGTATTTAGGTATAAAAATATTCACAACAAAGTCACAATGTCCAAATTGCACAACAAATAAATGCAAATGCAATCCATACCTAATAAAATAGGAATTTACTTAATAAGTACAAGGCTTAATTATTTTACATTACAGTACTTTATACAAACAAAGAGGACAACTTTCTAGAAAGACCAGCTAGTGCCTAGTCAACTACATCCAAACTGAGGTCATAATTATGTGAATACTAAACAAAGAAATAATTCCAAAGATTAATAAAATTAATTTAAATTCAACTGAAATTTGTTTCTTTTTTTAAAACTGATAATCTGTTCAAATTGGCAAAATAATAGAAGTTATTTTGTGAATCAAAAATACATTGGTACATATAAAAAAGCAAGTTTGGTTGAATATCTGAACATCTTGATTAACTGAAAAAGAGTCTAGAATTATTATAAATGTAGATGTTAGGAAGAATGTATTGTTAAGTAAAAAAAGCAACACTATTTGTTTCCCTGAGCTATTAGTACACACTGACATTAACAAACATGTCTATAATAGCACCAAACATAAAAATGTTAAATGATGGTCATTTTGGTATATTTATCATTTATCAACTTTGGCTTGAATCAGTTATGGTCCAAGTTGTTAAAGGATACAACTCCTGAAATTTATTTTCAGTTTAACATCAAAAATAAGTGGTATCATAAGACAAGCTTTTACTTATACATTAATGTCTTAAGTTACACCGAATGTAATGGACTACAAAATTCAAGAAGACAATAAAATTATTGGAATAAATGTAGCTGTACTTGGACAAAGCTGCCACATAGAGAAAGATTAAGTCAGAAAAAATAAATACTGATTGTAATGAAGTATCTTGCCACTGAACAAAAAATCTGTGAACTAAAGTAACAACAGTCTGAGTTTCAATGACAACTAATTTCAACGCCTTATGAATGTTCACATTCGCATAACATAAACTCAGTTTACTAAGACACTAAAATGTCATTTATAAAGAGACTGCACTTTATTACAAAAACTTTTGACAAACATTTACACAAATTTTTGGTTTCACAGAAGCAAAACTTAGAGGTTACGTCAAGCTTAATTGATAAATTGTTATGGAATATTAAGAAAATTAATATTTTAAAGCAACAGCTTTAAACAGTAATTGTAATTACAAAATTTCTTAAAAATAAAGTTAGCTTCTTAAAATATTTAATTTAATTTATAATAAACAAACTCTAGTTCAAAATTATAAATCATGAGAGAACTGGCCATATTATTGTTATTCTACAAGTGATAAATTTGTCACCAGATTTTCATGTGATGTAGATATTTCAATAATAGTAATATTCCACTATAATTTTTAGAACAAAATAGGAATTAGAAATGTCTGTTTCCTAAGGATACTTATCACAATCTTACTTGTTATAGATAAAATACAAAGCATTAACCAATAGCATGTATACCAATAAAAGTAAAAAATGTTAAAATTATTATTTAGTTTTATAAAATAAAGATTTAAACACCTAAACACACAACATGACTGTTACAACATGTTAAATAGCTTATTACCACTAAAGAACTTTAGACCGGCATTAGGATAGTGGAAAACTATTATCAGAATCAAATTTATAAGTCAGTCATATCAGGAGTAGCAGGTTAGGCTTTGTCTATGAAATGATGGTTTTGAAACTTATCAACATAGTAACTAAATAGTTTTAACTTAGTTCTACAAATAATGACTCATTAGATACACAAACCGAATATTTAGTTTTTATGAACTGTTTAAAGTAATAATTTTATTGTAACAAAGTAATTTATAAACGGTTTTGTTTCCTCCAGAATGCTTCAATGTAATCCAGATTGTATAAAATATGTGACTTCTATTTAAAAAAATGTTTAAATTTGGTAGTAAAATTATTTATTTCCATTTTAAACAGAAGCTATTTAATTGCAGGTTTTCATAAAAAATACTTCATTCTTAAGATATATATATATTTTTTTTCAAGATTAAATAATATACACTAATTACAGGAATTAATTTATTGAATAATACACTCAAAGCTTTTCGTTGGTTGACATTACCAACATCCTCCGGAATTACTAAGAATGACAAAAATAGTGTATATTATTTAATCTTGAAAATAATTCTAACAGAAAACCTATTTGATATTTTACACACACACATATATATATATATATATATATATAAATTTCGATTTGAAAAATTAGTCATTCCCACTATTAAAAAAAAACTAGCATCATGAGAAACGCATGTATTTTAAAAATTAAATTAATTTAATTTAGAGAACATATTTAGTACATATGTAGAACTTTAAACACTAGTTTTTAAAAAATTATGAAAATGGTGTAAAAAATCCTATTATTATGAATCTAATAGACCACGTATGTTGAGATTGGTTGTATTGGATAGGAGAAACATATCATCTTTAATAGACCTGGTATCTTTTTATACACATAAAAAAAATTTAATTTGAAACAACACCCTCAAAATTATAAAAACCATGAAAATCATAAAATATTTTATCTGATGCTTGTATAAAAAACAATTTTACCTAAAAGAGCGGCAATAAAATTGAGGGACCATTCAACATGTTGGTGAAATCTAGATAAATTTAAAACTTGACTAAAACATTTGTACATACGTTACACTTGCCTATAGAAGCACTATCTTTTTTTAATTATTGAGTACAGCCGTTTCGAGAGATATGTCTTATTGTAAACTAAGACCATAACTGAAGTCCTCGATAATCAAAAATGTAAGTACTACTATAGGGAAGTGTAACATACTTAACATATGTACAAGTGTTTTTAGTTAAAAACTAGTAGCTCAAGTGAAGATGGAATCAAATGATATTAAGAATTGCATTATAGAAACCTGAAACAATTTAAATTTTTTCTACATTGTGGCTACCAACATTTTAAATTAAGTAAATGACAGCTGAATAAAATACTTGATGAGCTAGAATTATAACAGATTAGGAAATTATTTTTTCAAGGTAAATAATATATTCTCTAAAGTAGAATTTTCCAATTCAACATTCTATATTATTTAACAATATTATTGCATGATTATGAAGATGTATATATATATAAAATTTGTTGGCGACATCCTTTAACTATTGTAATACAGATGTGATTCAGTACATAATTTGACTTTTAGAATTAAAAAAACATAAACAATGTTTTCCAGACCTATTTTTCCTAACAGACCGGCACTGATAAAAATACAATACACTTTTTAACCGTTCACTTAAGGTTGAACACATACTTACCAACTAAAAAATAAAGACATTCAGGTTAGCACATATTTTCAAGAAACACAAATCTATGAAGAAATAGTCTATTATAAAATAACAAAATATTTCTTGCAGTCAACTAAAAATACAAAAAAGTATACAAAATATAATATCAAAACAATAAAATATTAAAAATCAACCGTGCTAAATACTGTTTTGTTCATACTTAGTATTACTGATAGGAACTGAGATTTGTGTACGTACCATAGATTTGTGCCATATTTAAAAATTAACTACATATCCTGATTGTTTTAAAAATAATCTTGCAGAATCGCATTTCCTAATAAAAAGGTTTTAACAATTTATTTTCATAGTTTTTTTAGAAACATTTAAAAATTATAACATCTTAAACCTCAAAAATTATTGTAAATTGTTTTATCGTTTAACAAAAATTTCTATAATGGTGGTACATTTTTAATCAATATTCCAAATTATTTTTATTGTATAAATATTTCTACTAATTTTCCAGGTAAATATTATTTTTTGAGCATCTTAATTTAAATGTTTCATGTTAGAAATGACCATCAACAAAAAACACATCTTCAAATGTTTAGGAGCACACATTTTGTAGAATATTTTAACATCTGTTGTAATTCATGATTAGTATTAAATATTATTCATTCAAAATTAACATTAAAAATTCATTGCCCAATGTTTTGGCATCTAAACAATGGACATTTATTAAACAAAATTACTGTTAAAAACACTACTATATTATAATAAAATTATACATTAAAAATAACCTTACCAGAGATTTAACATACCAGTAATTTATTTTACTGATAAATACTTTACTATAATAATTTATTAATATATATATATATATATATATATATATATATATATGAAGTTAATATATTACTATTGTAAGTAATTTTATCCACCATTAAGTGCAATGATTTTACCTTGAATGATGAGGCGCCTCAGAGTGATTCGACAATGGTCAAGTGACCGAAAGGCGCATCATCACTCAAGGTAAAATCATTGCACTTAATGGTGGATAAAATTACTTACAATAGTAATATATTAACTTCATAAAGTCAGTGCAACGGAAAAACAATGGATAACGTAAAATATCAAGAATATATATGTATATATATATATATATATATATATATATATATATATATATATATATATATACAAGAATTATAATTGAATTTACAATTATAATTCAATTATAATTGTCCTGTAAATTCAATTATAATTCTTGTATTTGTATTTTGACTTAGTTCTTTATATATATATATATATATATATATATATATATATATATATATAATAAAAATAATTATTTTATTTCATTCTCTCATATTTCTTTTTGTGTTTTCTCTTCGATTGACAAAGACCACTGTGTGGTTGATATATATCATTGTTTAAGTGCTTTTATGTGTTTCTATTTCAAGACTACAGAGTGGACTCTTACCAAGGTAAGTCTGTCAGTCTCCTAGTCCAAAAAATCTATATATATATATATATATATATATATATATATATATATATATATATATGTGTGTGTGTGTGTGTGTGTAAATTATACATTATATTATGTATATATAATGTAAAAATAAAAATAAATTATTACTTTTAATTGTTTGAAATTCCTAAATTTTATGGTCAATTAATTATTGCCACCACACTTATTGACATTAAAAGTGGGATTGCTGAAAATTCTCTTGTGAAATTTGAATCCACTAAAGCTGTGAAACGAAACCAGACTGACGACAAAAAAAAACTGACACCCAACTTGATCAAGACAGAAATCATAATTGCCAAGTTCAAAGGAGAGATGGTCTTAATTCTATGAATACCTATAATTTCATCCCATTTCAAACAACTACAATTCCCTTTGCACCTTGCATTCTCAATAACCATAAACAAGGCACAAGGACATTCATTGCCATTGCTGGATTTAATTTGGAATGTTTATGCTTTTGTCAAGAACAATTAATTATATGTTGCGTGGTCACGTATTTGAACACCTCAAAATTTGTATGTTTATACGTCTAATAAAGTGATGAAAAACATTGTCTATCCTCTAGCATTGAAGTAAATGCAATATAACTATTTTCTATTATAAAATTATGATTTCGGGCGCAGCAACACCCGCCGGATAATGCTAGTTTATTATAAAACAAATCATTTTGCTATATTCGTTATAAGGTAAATCTCTTTTTAGTAATATTTGGGAGGAGTGGGGTGATGCTGATCCAACAGTTTAGGAATTAATTCAAGAGTTTTGCTAGTTAAGCAGCCAATAGCTTGTGGCTAGTAACTGTTATGCCACAATTTTGACTTATATTATGTTCCATTATTCATTTTATTCTAAATGTTTTGTGTAGTTTGAAGTTAATTAAGACAAACGGTTTTTCCTGTGGGTTTAGAGATGTAATTGTTTAAGTGATAAGGTAATGGTGGTCTATTGGAAGGAGGTAATGCCAATTATGTATTTGACTTTCTTCACATAATTTTAAATGTTTGCATTTTATTATCAATCATTATTTTACACAATATCAAGAGCACAGTGGTACAATATATTACAATAAAAATATTGAAAAGAACCCCAATACCACAAAAATTTTTGTGGTATTGGGGTTCTTTTCAATATTTTTATTGTAATCATTATTTTATTGACAAACACATGAGACTATTCGTCATTTTATTGTTTCAGGTGGCATGCCTACAACATTCACTAGATAAATTACAAAAGCTAGTTATTCTGAGGACCATCTAATACTAGCAATTGAGTTTATTATCAACGGTAGCTCAATAGCAACAGCTAGCAGACAATGTACCATAACCTTTTATAACTGTAAGGGATTGAAAATTTGAAAGGGTTTTAGGGCAACCTAAATTAGGTTGTACAATATTTTATCCTAAAGCCAAAAAAATATTGGCAGAAAGAATAATGATTTTAGATAATATACTTAAAGGATTATCTCCAATAGAAGTCAAGACAGCTGCTTACAAGTACACTGAATCTAAAAAATTCACAATTCTTCAAAAGATACCAATCTTGTTTGGTTTCCATGTTTTCTTAAAAGACATCCTATTCGAAATCTCGGAAAGAAGAGGGTATGTCCGGTTGTAAGCTAGGAAAGAAGGAAAATTATTACCTTAATGTTTTCAATAAACTCAGCTGTAAATTATATTCCCTCATATTTTATGAAAAAGAAATGTCTGCACATCTTCAAAAGGATGGACCACCATGCACGCTTTTAACCCTTAGCACTCGACTGTCGGGGGAGCCCCGCCAAGCGTATATTGCAGTTTACTCGTATGTCGGGGGTCACCCGACACGATTTTCAAATGTCTGCGGCGAAGCCCACGACATTCAATCTTTTACCGTTTGGTGCTACACTCTATTGAAAATAATGTGAACTAAGTTGAAAATGCCTAGGAATATGTGAGTCATCACAAAATCTAGTTTGCCGCTACGTTGTAAGCTGCAAGTAGGTTACAGTTTTGCCAGTTATTTGTTTACTCGTAGTTTGCCGTGGCTTCACGTGCAATTAGTGATTCTGAAATTCCTGATCTTTTACTTGATCCTGATTTATTAGAATGTAGTTCAGTTTCATAAACAAAATAACTAAACCAACAGGTATTTGTAAATATAACCAGTTTATGGGTAGTATAGATTTAGCTGTTCAATATAATGAACCGTGCAGTTTTACAAAACGAACAAATAAATGGTGGAGAACAATGTTTTTCTGGCTATTAGATGTAGCTGTAGTAAACAGTTTTATTATCTATAATAACAAAAAAAAGGAAATGAAAAAAAATCCTGTTAAAAAAATAGTTTCGTCAAAACTTGGTGAGGGAACGCATTGGTGATACCAGTAATAACCCGTATAGTGAGAGGGGTCGGCCGTCAAATACTGACAAAGAAGAAAGACTGAATTGGAAATTACATTTAAACTTTTCCAATGATAAAAATACTTCTAAGGATTGTGTATTTTGCAGTAACAGGAAGATAAAAGGAGGTAGAAGGGAAACAGTTTTTCACTACAAAACATGCGGCAGAAAACCAGGACTTCATCCGGAAGACTGTTTTCAAAGATATCATACTCTGCAAAATTACAAATAAGTTAATAAAATCATGTACATACAGTATTAGTGAATAAAAATAGCTGAGTTTACTAAAATCATGCAAGAGAAAACAAAGTTTTCCATAAACAATAATGCAACGCAGGTGAGGAATTTATCCCAATTTAATTACAAGTGGGGAAGCAAAGCATGTTACAAAAATCTGAGCGCTAAGGGTTAAGCATTAAGTTTTATTAGTTATTGATGATCATACAAGCCACTATTATATTGGATTCCTTACAACTATCCAGAGAAAACAGAATTAGAAAGTTATCAATACCTCCACACACATCCAATTGAATTCAGCCACTTGATGTTTCATTTTATTCATTTCTCAAGGCATTATCTTGGTGTTAATGTGGTTTAAAGATGGGTCTCCAAAGTTGCAACAATTTTAACCTAAAGTAGTGGGCATTAGGATTTATCCCATATATCCTAACATTGGTTATCTACCAGCAGACAACCTCTTATCTAGTGTGAAATAGCAAATATCCTTGTAAAAAATGACGAGATTACAGAATCTACCCTTAGCTCACCACAAAATATTATTTCTTACACTTGTTTGTAAAACCATTCTATACAAACCTCAAGATGTACAACACAAAAACTGCAAGTTTTATATTATTTCTATTTGTCACAGACCAAATATTAATTTGTTGCCTGACCAAGCCCACTATAAATTTTGTGCAAATTGTCAACCGTTGATAGCTCATCAACCAAATGTCTTAAACATCTCAAAAAAGAATGATGTTATTTTGCAGGATTTGATTCCATTGCCAAATTACAGATGTACAAAAAAAGGCACTACAGAAACAACACTGAGATATTGACATTAACATCTTAAAAACTGTTTGGCGCTATAAATATTATTTTATTTGATTTGTCATATTAACCAGATAATTTACATAAAGATTTGAACAAATTTACCTATATCAGTTTTCTAAACAACTGTAACACCTGCAATTTCTTAGTAAATGGCCTTTGGACACAACACCCATCACAAAAACTTATGTTTCTAAATAGGGCTAGCTTTTTGTTTTCTATCGATAGATTGTGCACAAGCTTACAAGTGAACCGTTATACATGTTATGTAATCGTTATGAACATAGATGTTACGTAATCGCCATTACCTGTGGTGGTAGGGGAGACAACAAAATACTTTTTTTAAACTAAAAAATATTACCACTTTCCTGAACTTATTTTAACAATATTTTTGTATAGTGTTAATATTATCTTTCAAAAGAGTATGTGTTATAACATTAGTAAAAAGTAATAAGCGTTACACCAATATTAATTGTGAATGTATAATTTAAATAAAATGGTGTTTCTTTTAATATTGTAATTGTTACACGTTTTTGTATTAATTTGACAAAAAAACACTACTTACTGATTTATTTGCTGAATAAATAAAAATTACAAAAAAGTGTAATTTATACAAAAACATAAAGATGTACAACACAAAAATGAAAAATGTAATTGTGTTAAATAAATGTTCCTGAAGAGGACATTACTTATATGTTGAAATGTTGAGCAATGAATTTTCCATGTTGAATTTATTTTAGACTAGAGAGCAATTAAGAACTGCTTATCAGTTTATCAATTGGCTGGACTTTAGGAAAGAGTTACCCATAATTTAAAAAAACCTTTAACGTGTCAAAATCAAACTGTTGCTAATGAAATGTGCAGTTTTATAATAGGAAAATGTCTGCTTCTTTTCCAACAAATATCTAATGAAATTGGTATGATTAAAAGAGAGTAGACAGTATATAGTAATTTAAGAGATGAATTGTATATAGTAATTTAATGATTCCGTTTTGAAACTATAATATTAGTAGACATTAAAATTTTGATGTCTGTCGATAAATTTTATCACCAATTGTTAAATCACAACATATTTGCTCCAAAACCCAACTAATAAAGTTGAAAGTTGTATTTACAATTTTTATTCATTTGTATTTTTTATTTACATAAAAATAAATTAAACTAAGAACTTATAGTAAATATATTTTACTGCTTTATGCATCTCTATAACAGGTTTATTTTAGTGGGTTTCCTTCACAATATTGTTATAGTTTCAATTTAGAAACAGCATAGTTCTACATACTAATAAACAAAATACTTTTACTTTTAAAAAATAAATAATAACATATACTATTGTTTTATTAATGATTTGTTACTTTTAATAAATATGAGGTAGAGAGATCATTATTATTTCTTGTATTAATTAGATATTAAAAAATGCAATATGAGTAAATTTCTTTATTGAAAATCTATGCTAAGTAAATTTATACTTTCAGAACATTATAAAATAAATGCATTAAATGGCAATGGTAAAACCTCAAGAATACTAGAATAAAAAATTACTATTATTAATTAGCCTAATTATTGTATCTGAGAGTCTAGAAAGTTAAAGTTAATCATAATAAATCCCGTTAAAATAGGAATCAACATATTATAAGTGGTTAAATACAAATTATTAAAACGATTTCTTGTTGAAAGGGTTACGAGAACAGAACAACTTTTTTCAACTACAAGAAGTAAATGCTCAAAAACATCATTAAAAAAAGAAATCATGTTAAATGAACAAACCAATACAAATTACACACACGATTTGACTACATTATAGAATCATCGCTTTAAAATAATTGCTGCCTAGTTCAACAATAGCCCCCCCCCCCCGGTCAAAACATAAACATTAATGAAGATAAGGGGAGTAATATGTAATCCTTGACTTGAAGAAAAAGCTTCCACCTAAAATTACTCATGAAGACATTTCCAAATAAGGTAAAAAGTTTATGACTATCCGAACTTTAAATTTTGTAAAAACTTACTGAGACAGACAATTTTAGATCGCTATGTGGCGATCTTCATCAGTGTCTTATCGCTGCAAATATAAAAAAAACAAAGGGTTGCCTTTATCTGATGTGGTGAGTGTGAAGTGTTGTTTAGTTGAGCCTTTTGTTTTATGTTTGCAACGATTTTAATATCATTGTCCTGCTTGACCCAACATCTCCAAGCAAAAGACACTGATGTAGATTACCACTTAGCGATTGAAAACGTTCTGTCCCAGTAAGTTTTTACAAATTTACAAAATTTAAAGTTTAGATACTCATAAGCGATGTTAAAGTGATTAATTAAGATTCACCAAACGTAATAGACTACAACATTCAAGAAGGTAAAATGGCCAAAAAATAAAGAATTTGAACATGAAAAAAGCTATTGCTTACAAAAGAGAGAAAAGTTTTAATAAAATAAAGGAAATAAATAAAAAATAAGGAAAATAAAATAATAACATTAGGTATGGATATACAGTCGAACCTCTATATAACGAAATCCTCTATATAACGAATTTTTATCTTGTCCCATGACATTTTAGAAGTTATACTGCTTATTTATCTCTATGTAACGAATTTCGGACCTCTCAATAACGAAGTTTTTTTTCTATTTCAACCGAAGAAATGTAGTGTTGTATAGGTAGTTTACAATGGCATTTCCAGGAAATTGTTTATTTTCAGCAGGAAGGTCAACAAAACCAAGAATGGTAGGCGAAACACGTTGGTAATTGACTGCATGTTATAGTTCGGTTCAGTTAACACGTTCAGCACGGCTAGCGTTCCGGCACGCTCTGGGTTTCCTTACAGATGTGCTCATAGCTTATTTCCTTAGATACGGCGAGCTCACTCCCAGGCTAATTGAAATTTCTCTAGTGTCGATATCTGTATATAAAGGTTTGATTTTTACGACAATGCTTTAAAAGAGTTTGGAGAACATTGTGCCCGAGTTGTTTTTAATTCCGACCATCCCAAGATAACTTT
Organism: Prosapia bicincta; assembly: GCA_036971475.1. Lineage (NCBI taxonomy): Eukaryota > Metazoa > Arthropoda > Insecta > Hemiptera > Cercopidae > Prosapia > Prosapia bicincta. Next base: position 136,492,119 of record JBAIZL010000005.1, read on the forward strand.
TGATGCTTCAACTGAAACAATGAGTCAGGAAGTTTTATGAACAGATTTAATTTAGTTTAACTTTTATATTTTAATGGGTTTTTTTTTCGTTTGAACCATTTAACGCAGCGGAATATCTGGTAAAAACAACGATCATAAAAATTAACCAAGCTTTCAGAACTAAAGCAAGAATAAACGATAACTGTCCTATTGGAGATAATAAACCAACTGGAGGTGGGAACAAACTATTGTAAATATGAGTCATTGACAAAATGCTTGGACGCCCGAAAACCTAATGTGTCAACATAAGATTGCAGTAAACAAATGTCAGCTATAAATAGTCTCGGACGTGACATATGTATTATCTATGTCTCCGTTTACATTATCAATCTCTATGGCTTTGTGGAACACATGTTGCTAGCTCAGTTACTTATTTTTATTCGTGCCGTGAGTTTGTCGTGCTGTGAAAAAATGTCAAAAAGAAAGTGTTTAAGTGTAGCAGAAAAAAGTGAGTGTTTTACGAGAGGTTGATGAAGGTGTAAAAAAGTTGGATGTTGCAAAAAAATTCAGTATATCTCAGAGTTCACTATCCACTATTCTAAAAAACCGGGATCAAATTCTAAAACAACGTGTTTCTTATGATTTGCAAAGAAAGAAAATGAAACTTTGTATATTCGACAATATCGATAACGCGATGATTAAATGGGTTACGGTAATGAGCGAGAAAAATCTTCCATTGTCAGGAAATCTTATTAAAGAAAAGGCTTTGGAATTTGCAGTATCAGTAGGACACAGTGGCTTTAACGCAAGTAATGGTGGGATAGAAAATTTTTTTAAAAAACCCCGTAACATTGTTCAAAAAGTCATTTTGGGAGAAAGTGCTAGTGTTAATAACCCCACTTGTGAATTTTGGAAAGGAAATGTCTTGGAAAAAGTTTTAAATGATTATGAACCGAAAGAAGACATTTTCAATGCTGATGAGACGGGTCTGTTTTTTAAATGTTTGCCAGCAAGACACTAACTTTTAAAACCGACCCTTGTTTTGGAGGAAAAGGCAGCAAAGAAAGGATCACCGTATTAGTGGCAGCTAACATGTTAGGGACAGAAAAACTCAAATTGCTTGTGATTGGAAAAAGCAAATCTCCACGATGTTTCCGATCTGTCAAGTCCTTAGAAGTTGATTACGCGTTTAATAAAAAGGCATGGATGATGAGCGAAATTTTCAACAACTTAAATTTCAAATAAATTGACACTTTATAAAACATTATCCTATATTAACATTGGCCTATTACACTAACTACGCTCACGATATTATACTGTATCCCTTTTATTACCGCAGGTAGTGCGATATGCGTAAGATGGGGTGGGAGCTTTCTTTACAACATAACCTCTCAATAACGAATACCTCTCTACAACGAATATTTTCTCTGGATAATCGACTTCGTTATATAGAGGTTCGACTGTACTTATTTAAACAAATTAAATGGATTTAGTTTATAGGAAACAAGGATAAAATACACATATCTCTTGTCAAATCATGGTAATTCTTAGTAAGGTGGTTAAAAAAAAACAAATGTATCATTTTTGACATTTATGTAAAACTGATATTTACAAAATAAAAGCGCTTAATGATAGCCTATTATATTGTATAGATTCATAAATCATAATTACCTCTATGAATAAGGCGATTTGATAAAATATAAATTTCAAACAAATAAACATATAAAATATGAAAAAAATATTCATAACCTTGGTTGTAACTGAAACTAGATGGCTTAATAGAACATTAAAAACTCTTTTAAAAATCACAGCTACTATTACCATTAGTTAAAAAACAAATAGAGTTACTAAATTATTTTGATGTTGTACAATAGGCATAAGGTTTTACCAACAAAACAAGAGATCGTCCTTATGATACAGTACCTTCTTCCACTTGGGAAAACAGAGTATAAAATTAGAAAGAAATATATTAGTTATTTGTAGAGTAATTTTGGATAGTTTTGTTACTATTACCTGTTTCCCATTACAGAGAAAACCAACTTGCCAGTCCTCTTAGAGTTAATCCTCATTTCTAATGTACAATCACATACTAAAACATAATAATACTTTACATTTTGCATATCAACAGCATAGAAATATATATATTTATATAATATTGTATAAACGTAAAAATAAAATCTATTGAATATGTTTTAAAATTCTACAAAATATTTAAAATTACTAGAGGCAAAAGCCATCTTTGAGTATTATCTTTCTGCATAATATTTTTAAGTATATATTTATAATATTATGGTCTGTAAGAACTTCACATTTTTATGCTTTACTTTAAAAAAATTACTTAAATCTTAATAATTCTATCACTGATCTATTTTGATAATGATGACATATGAATAGTAAATGAAACCATGAAAAATAAATATTGCTTATTTTTAATAATAACAATAAACAATTATCTTGTTTGAATTGTGGTTTAAGGTTTATTTTACTTATTAATTGCAAATTTTGCCAGAGTAAAACATGGCATGTATATAGAACATATAATAAACAACATAAAAAAGTTCTTTGAGCTTTTATCATATACAACATACAAATTATGATAATCATTGGTAATACTATATTTATTATAGAGCGAACCGTGTAACTGTTCACTTGGCCTTGAAAGATCGGCAGTAGGCGGAATAGAAGGTAGAGAGTCAGTATAAATACTTTCCAACAAACATATATGAGGACAGTCAAAACACCGACTTACTTCCATGAGACAATCGATATTAGATAAATTCGATGAAAAATTACTTTCAGTTTGAAATAACAATCTTGAAATATATGTAGACATATTGGATGCATAAGATGTTGATATATAGAGCAATCTGAATGTTACATGTTTTAAGAAGTGGTAGTAAACGAGAAATCTCCGATGTCTCAAGGCCAAGTGGACGGCTACATTGTCTGCACTCGACATGTCTGTAAAATTAGAACTCTGGCAACAGTTACTGTAATAAATATAAATTCAGATATGGGCAGTAACTGAAAATAGTTAATTCTGATTAAATTTTAAAAAAGATGATTTTAAGAATAACTGATTGTTGATGTATTTAAAAATTTCGCTTGTGAATTAAACTGATTGGACATCTGGGCTACAAAACTGTAATTTTTTTTTAAATAATGAAATCCATCAGAAACTCATAATACCACACCATACACGTCAATAACCAAATCATCAAAACCTGTGATTATAACTAGTTTGGAACAGGTAAAATATAATTGACTAAGGCAAATATGAGTTTCTTGTTTATAAAATGTTAATATGTAGTTTATTTTTTAGTGATCTTATTAAACAATTTTTAGAAATCAGAACTGAAAAACTATATTAATACAAATCATCAAACATACATTATCTAGACAATTTAAAAATATCAAGTCGAATTTGTATTGCTTGAAACTGAGCAAATGTTAAAAAAAAATAATAATCTTAATAAACCCAACTCCATAAACTGAATAAAAAGTAACCCATACACAAAGTTGCCACGATAAAACCCTTATGAGCTCTATATATTGATTGCCATGACATTATCAGATGGACCTATTAGAATAAAAATATAACCCAGGTAGGTTATTACAATAAAATTACAAACTACACTATAATCTAAAACACAAATTTTAGTGTAGTTTGAAATTTTATTGTAATAAGCTGTTTAGATTGTTTCCCTTCAAATAGGGTTACTTCTGTAACTCAATCAAACCTTCTGATGATGACATGGTCATCAAAATGTACATAAGGATTTAATCTTGGTAACTATATATTTGTTTACACTTTTTGCTTGTTGAGGATGGCCGTTTCGGGAGGTGTGTCCCTTTGTCAACTCAGAACCGTCACTGATCTCAAGGTTTACGTAGGTTAGGGTGGGGGTGGGATATTTTGGTGGTGTGGGTGTATTTTGTGTGTATTACGAGTTATGATGTCAAAAAGTGCGTGTGAGTTGTAATTTGTTTTTTATATATTTGTATTAGTTATTTTTAATTAGTTTTTTGTAATTTTGAGTAGTAATAAATAGTTTTATTATAATATTGCCACTTTGCTCATTATATATTGTATTTTGTCAATTGTTACATGACCTGAAACTGAGAAAAGTAAATACTCAACCAAATGGTATTTATATTACTGCATTATTATAAACATGCATTACAATGTCCCTTCAAAGAATCCAGTTATGATAGATGTGATCATGAAAAATATAATTCAACAATCAAACTGAAATCAAAAAATAAAAAATACACAAGTACACATAATAGCAGATAGAACATAATATCGTGACATTAAGAATTGGTATAAACTGAATGTTTATTCATGTATGATGTCATTAGAATCTATGTTTCACTTTTTACAATTACTTATAAAACTTTTAAAGCAGTATATCTGTTTTATATTACTTGAAATCACTTGTTTCTTGAGTGATGTTAAGTACTTGAAAACCATTTGGTTAAATATTACCATTTAAGTTATATGCGTATGTGTATATGTATGTATATATATATATATATATATATATATATATATATATATATATATATATATATATTTACCAACAAAAACTATATATATATATATATATATATATATATATATATATATATATGTGTGTGTGTGTGGAGGGGGTATATTCTTGTATAATAATATAAAACAACTGAGGTTATTTAAATACAACAATTAGTTATTAATTTTTATTCAAAGCATTTTGTTGGTAAACAGTACCAACATCATCAGGAACGAATGATACAATATTATCCATTCCTGATGTTGTTGGTAATGTTTACCAACAAAAAGGTTTGAATTAAAATTCCTAAATAAATCTTGTATTTGAATAACCTAGTTAACTATAAAAAAAACTCTATCAATTTAAAAATACAAGAGTACAAAATTTAAATTATGAATTTTCTAAAAAAGTAAATGCATAAATATTATTCAAGATGCAAATTTGTAATATGACATGCACAAACTTAAAATTGAAGTAAACTTTAAAAAAAACTTACTGAGACATATGTTTTTTATTGTATTCTTGAGTCACTAATGATAATTGGTTAGTAAGCTACATTAAAAAAGTTATATCACAGTACATTTTTTTTTATATACTTTAACTTTTAGTTAATGCAATTTGTTAGTTTACAATTTCCAAATGTCATGGACAGTAAAATCAACAAATAATACTAACTCTAGAACAAGTTATACACTATGTTATAATTTATCATTTGGACAGAACAAGTATATGGTATATTTTATTTTGAGATTTAAATAATCCCACAACCAGACAGTTATTTACAATATCAGACCATACGAAGAGAGCTAAAATTTTAACAAATTATTCACTACAACTACAGAATATATCGCATTTTGTAGGTAATGTTTAGGTAATACTTGAATACTGAATACGGTTATCATATTAAGTGATAACAAAAGAAAACTATATAAACGTTTTAATATCTAAGCCTGACTACTAAAACTTAGCAAAATAAGAGCCGAATTAGACCGATTTAAATCACAACATGGACTTGTCGATCCCACTAAAACATTTAACTACAGGAACATCTAATCCAGGATATCACGACTGGATAAGTTTTTTCGCAAAAATACAAAAAATATACAACTATCTTTACGTATAAATAACTCACGTGAAGTCTTCTCTTAGATGTACCACACTAGGCGGGGAGAAAGTATCATCTTCTTGCTGTAGTTCAGTATCAGCCAACGACCGAAACCGAACAAATCCATTCTCTGCAACAAGCATAGAAGGTGAAGGCTGTAATCGTCTATCATATGGTACTAATGTACCACAGATAGACTTACTAAGTTCTTCCTCCATAGGATGTTTCTTCAGTGAACGCCTTTCTGTTGTATGAGCTATCATATGACTTCCTGCATGTAAATTGTTTAATGGAAAAGTATCATCATATACTTGCTTTCCTGTTCGAAGTGAGTAGTTATGTATCGCTTGATTAGAACTACAGATTGCTGGATATATGTCATCTCCTTGTCCTCCTTCGCTCCCTCGAGGAGTTGTAGCTCCACATGAAAACAAAGCAAACCCTGTTGAAGAGTTGTGACTTTGTGTTTCTTTTTCAGCTTCACATCTCAAAGGTTGTACTCCAGCCCATGACATTAAGAAACACATTGATATTTCAATAACTCTGACAGAAAATTGAAAACCCCAAAGTAACCACAAATGAGGTGGTTCTTCTCCAAGTACTTCATATACTCCAAACATTCCATACAGTTGAACAGCAGCCATCAGAAGACTCAACATGGCTGTTGCTAATGTTACTCGAACGGCATGAGCAAGAGTAGGACGGTGTGAGTCTGAGAATACAGAGCCAAAAATATTACCTTGTTTACGAAGTGAAGAATGTGTAAGTGACTTATATAGATAAAGATAGGAAAGTCCAAGAGCCACACACAAAATTACAAATAGACATTGACAAATTAATGGCAGAAGAGTGGAATAAGGAGTTGTACTTGAACATAAGTCAACACTAATACTGAGCACCAAATGAACAAAAATAAAGAATGCAAGGACTGAAGCTCTTTGAAGTTTATTACTGATAACTTTGACTTCACCAGCTAACAAAAGAAACAAAAATAAAATTGCAAATGACGATGTTAAAAGAGGAAATACCACATTGAGAAGAAGCTGAGATACTGGAACTGGTAAAGAATGGTTAATGTTGTACGCATCATAAAATAAGTAACCACTTCTTAAACATCCTATTAGAAGTAAAAATCCATGAAGGGTTAGGAAATATCCTCTAGTCAGAAGTCTTTTGAAGGAACTTATTCTTATTATATTAAATAAAGAACATACTGCAAGTACAGTAAAAAGAATAGCAATTAAATATACATGAATATCCCATGCAATACCAAGAACTTGCCGAATTCTAGGTTCTGGCTCTGGAGGTAAATGTGCTACTTCCTTAGAAGGATCTTCAGCAGCCTGCTGTGGTTCCGTAACTTCAATTGTAGCATCTTCATTAACGGCCTTTGGTGATGTTGCTGGTTGAGATGAAGGCGATGGTAAATTTGTTTCCTCTTTGATCAACACTGGTTGAACTTTTTTCTCTATTACTTCAGGCGGTTTAACACTAGGAGGGATCAAACTTTTAACAACTTCTTGTTTGATTGTTCGTGGTGCCTTTGATTCAGGATCAAACCTAGGTCTTTCTAAAATATCTTGTAAAATATCATGTTTACGACCACTTCCTCCTGATAAAATACGTGACACACTAGGATATGGGAGTATAGGGACAAAGTCAAAGGTTTCATTAACATACCTTGAATTAGTAGTTGTTGAACTTGTTGTATCAGAAAATGGTATATCTGCAACTTTTTTAAAGCTGGGAGTATTTAATGTTTTCTTACGAGTATCCTGAACTGGCAGATCTGGCGGTCTGATTGGAATTAGTTCTATTTCTGACGGTAATCGTAGAGGAGGAGGAGGAATGGGTCTTCTACTCGCAACATTCGAACTATCAGAATTACTGCCTCTTAATGTTGGCTTATCGGCAAATGGGTTAAGGAACTCTGGAGGTAACGGTGGTGTGAAAAATGCTCTGCTTGGAGGTGCATATGATGGCATCTCTCTCGCACTTGGACTTGTTGGTACAGGTACAGATGGATATCTTGTTGTTTGAGGCACAGGTTGAGTAGGTGGTGTCCTTGCATTTCGAGGCCCTGGCAAAAATTTGGCAGATCCATGTTTAGATGCTAAAGTTTTATTAAATATATCAAAAGCATCACTATCATGTAATAACCGTTTATCTAACACCATTGCACTACTTGTATTGTCATCTGCTCTAGTATAACTTTTACAAAATGTTAATGTAAATAATAAGATAATTGTTGCAATATACTCCATCTTAGATGATTCTAACCAGAATCTATTTCTAATGATAAATTGCATTGTAATACTATTACGTTGCACTGTTAAAATACAAAAACTTATATACATAACAATGTTTGTAACATGCGCATGAATTCACTACCAAAATGTAAGGATCCTTATCCATTACACATGAAAACACAACTGACCAAAGGTTGATGAAAACTAAGTAACAACATTGTTGAGATGTATTAATGCCAAAATTTCATTTGAAGAATATTTAAAATGTCACTTCTACAACACTTGTGCAATCAGATACCATGGTAAACTAGGAAGAAACTATGATATTTGCAAATTTACATTGAAGTTTTACAAAGTTAAAACACAACTCATTCATTTTAAACAGAGGTTTTGTTTGGGTAAGCCTAGACCCAACCTGTGCTACATTCTGTTGTTAAAAAGGCTTTTACTTGGTCACTTTTTTACCTCATATCTTGACTCAAAGTACACGTTATAAAACAATTTAGTAAAATAATAACGAACACAAAAATAATTCGTCCTGCACACACTTTGAAGTCACATAAATGTTACATTCCATTGTAAAGAAGTAGGCTTAACCTACTTGTCATTCCGAGTCGATTGGCAAACCAAGAAAGCAATTAATAAAACGTATGTAAACAACAGCCGTATATATTATCTATAAAATTAAAAACTCCATGCGTTACTGTAATTAGTAAAAGCAATAAATTATGTTAAATTATACGCACTTTAACATAATGTCTCTCAATTAAACAACTACTTTCACAAGAATCTTAAATTGAAAATCAGGCCTGCGGCCATTTGCATTTTACTAGCACTAAGGGAAAACTAGTTTCTAAGGAGACATTACATCAAGCAGTCCTGTCCTATCTTCAATTAAAAAATTGAAGTAATTTTATGATTAAATATGTATATTATATAAAGCCGATCAAAATTTGTAATCGTAAATAAATATCAAAAGCATTTAATAATACCGTAGAAAATTTAATTATAAAAAGTCATATATATTTATACAGTGTGTATATATATATATATATATATATATATATATATAGTCCGAGTTGATACTCGAAAATGTGGACATGTAATTAATTAGCCCTCAAAAATCGACTCGCACATACACAAAGTATTATAGTGATATTTTGTAAAATAGAAACCATTCATTAAATATTTTTACTACTGCTGTAGGTTTGTATAACATAATAATATATGACACAGTGCTAAAGTTTAAAACTAGTACCCAAAGTAAATATGGAATCATATAATTAGAAAAATTTTTCGATGTGAGGCTATTATTTCAAGCATGCCATCTTATTGATATAGTTTAATTTCTAGATAAAACTCTGTCAAATAATTCGAATAAATAATTCTTTAATCACTTTAACAAGATTCAATCTTGAGACAAGATAACAAGATTCAACTTTAGTAAGATTTACCAAACGTAATGGACTACAAAATTCAAGAATTAATTATTGTCGTACATCAATAATATTGTTTTGGTATCCTAGAGTTTTATATCTCAATTGATATTAGTTACCTTTGATTCTGAATAAGAACATTAACAAGACAATTTATCGAAGAAAGAACTTTTAACAGTTTACTGAATGAAGGTCATTACATTAATTTCTATATTTTGATGTAAAATCAAGTCTAGCATGTGTGATCAAGTATTTCGGATCAGCTGTGCCGAACTTCGTGGAATATATTCTGTTTACATCATGTACATGTGAGCAATTTTGAACAGTACTTGGGCCTAGCGTACAAAAATATATTATGTTTTAGAAGTATCAAAGTTAATTGACCTGATAATAAGTTTAATAACATGGCTTTGACAAAAAGAAATAAGTCTACAGTAAATAAGTTTCTTATTTTAATTAAGAATTTTTGGAAGAATTATGTTAACAAAAATTTTTTTCTTTCTTTAATTTATGATCCAAAAAAACTGAACATCGTTGCAGTATTAATACTGGTGATTGAAATAGTTCTTAATTTAGCAATTGTTAATACAATTAAGTACACTGAAATTGACTGGATTGCTTACATGCAAGAAGTAGAGGGTGTAATAAATGGTACTTATGATTATACTCAGTTAAAGGGCGATACTGGACCTTTAGTGTATCCTGCAGGATTTGTATATATATTTTCAGTGCTGTACTTCGTGACACAGCGGGGTACTAATATTCAGTTGGCTCAATACATTTATGCATTGTTTTATATTGTTACATTATATTTAATTTATAGAATTTATAACAAAAGTAAATTAGTTCCTCCTTTTGCATTGTTGTTATCATGTTGCACATCTTACAGGATCCATTCAATATTTGTATTAAGGTTGTTTAATGATCCAGTTGCTATTTTACTTTTATATTTTGCAATAAATTTATTTCTTGAAGGGTATTGGTCCACTGGAAGCATTGTTTTTAGTATTGCTGTCTCTGTAAAAATGAATATTTTACTCTATTCACCTGCTCTTCTTTTGGCATATTGGGCTTGTTTAGGACTTAGAGGAACTTTATTGCAGTTATTCATATGTGCTTTTGTTCAGTTAATTCTAGGTTTACCATTTCTGCTTGCTAATCCAATTGGTTATGTTAAAGGTTCATTTGATTTAGGACGGGTTTTCTTCCATAAATGGACAGTTAATTGGAGGTTTTTACCAGAAAATATATTCACAAACATCTATTTTCATATCCTTTTACTTATTATACATATATGCTTGCTTATATTATTTGTACCTAAGTGGAAAATGTACCTAAAATATTTTGCTTTATTTAATAAAGTAAAAGGACAATCAAGAAAGAAAGAATCAATGAATATGGATACAACTTCACAGTTATTAATTTTGCCATTGTTTACATCGAATTTCATAGGGATATTATGTAGTAGATCATTACATTATCAATTTTATGTTTGGTATTTTCATACTTTACCTTTTCTTCTTTGGTCAACCCCATATTCAAACACTTTACGGCTAGTTGTCATGGGTCTAATTGAATTGTGCTGGAATACTTATCCTTCAACATTTTTAAGTAGTGGTACTCTCCATATTTGCCATTTTGTAATCATATATGGAATTTATACAGTTAAAAATAAGAAATTATAATAATAGTACTAAAATAAGTGTTTGGATATGAAAAAGTAATTTCTAAATACATAAATTATAAAACCAATTTTTAAAATTTATCAAAGATATTGACTAAACATTTTGAAAAAAGTTTAAATAATTATTTGTATATTAATTTTTAATATGTGTGTAATATAAGTGCAAGTTACAGACCTCATGTAAATATAATACATTTTTCTTTCAAGTGAGAATCAATAATGTTAATTTGTTATACCTTAAGTATAGTATTTTCAAGAATTCATTTTAATAAAAAAATTTTATACTAATTTACATTATACCTATTTTAATAGCTTCAAATAAAAAAAAAAACTTATGGATATTGTTGTTTGTGAATTGGCACAACTTTTATATTTGAACTTTATCAAAAAAAATACTTACTGAACTTATAATTTAAACATGGCAAACATGTTATTGTCCATATTGATTGTAATCTACCAAATTTATCATAAATGATAGCCTTATGATTATAAGTATAGTTATAATAGTAATTTATGAAAAACTTGCTCAAGCATAACAACTAATCAAAACCAAGGAATCGTCATTTGCCTTACTACATTTTATTATAGCTATAATTTATAATTTTAAAACATTATAAAACATCTGTTTATTATAGCTATAATTTATAATTTTAAAACATTATAAAACTTCTATTTTTATAATACAAAAAAATCTAAATCTTTAAAGGTCTTAAGCTATTTAGCTTATAAAGCTCTAAGCTATAGCCACATAGTATCTAGTTAGGATGGGCTTGGTTGTAAAAAAATATCTTTCCTAATATTAAGAAAAGGAATTTCGAGTAAATGAGTCAATCTATAATTTGCGTGCCTAATAACAAATTTAACAAGTGATTACTGTTGATGTAGAAGGCACTTTAAAGTATACTGTTTTCTTCAAATCATTTCATATAAAGTAGCCCAATTTATATCGAAATTTCTTTATTTAAGTTATATTTATACTACTTCCACATTAAAAAAATAACATACAAATCAATTGAACATTCAACAACATTATGAATTTATAACTGTCCTTTATACTTACTTTACAAACATCAAATAAAGTGAAAATAGTTGTATGAAATCACTGAAGTTTGCTAAAATTCTACAATAATTGTATTTTTACTGTCAAAAGTAAATTGAATTCTGTAATGGCAAACATCAGTTATTTCATTTATGTTTTTAGTTACACATTTGTATTGAATATAGCAAGAACAAATATGTTAAGGGTAGGCTTGATAGTAAAAAATTAAATATGTATAATGTCAAGTATCCAACCAGTTAAAAACCTACTTTAGTTCATTTAAGGTAAATGTTAACAAATTGATAATTTTGTTTGAGTAATGTACATTAGTTTTTTATTATTAAACATTTTGTTGTAACATCTTAATTTTACTGATTAAATCATAAATAATTATAAGAAGTACTAAGTGAAATAATGAACTTATTTGATGAATCATTTAGAATAAAACGACCGTTCCAAAACACGTCAGCAAGTTTTCACATAGTTCTCCAAATAAATACTTAAGTTTTTATCATTGCTGGTATACTTTCAGATGGCTTGGAAAAATTATACTACAAAACATAATAAACCCTTGGTTCTAGTAGCCAAAGTAAGATGTAACTATCTTACTTTGTAGCTAAGGCTTTATAATTGTTTATAATTACTTAACACATTGAAGATGGCAGGCAAGAATATAAAATATAGTGAAACCTGTTTAAGCCGGAATCCATTGGGACCGGCATTTTTTCGTCTAAGACAGGTTTCCGGCTTATACAGTAGTAGTGTACTGTATCCATGGTAATACCATCAGGAAACGTTTGCCGAGTCTATTTTTAGCATTGGGGTGAGGGTAGGCCGTGGGGATTCTTAGCTATAAGACTATTATTTCTACTGATCAGCTGTATGGCGCTGCAGAAACACCACATAGATAACGGACAATTAATTGTCATCGTGTCTACATTTGTTCTAATACAGTATTTAATTTAATTATTTATTTCTGATTAAGTACTGACTGTTTATTTCCTACAGAGATAACACTTCAACATATAAAGCAAGTGTATTTAAATCACAAGAACTATCACACTTCAACGTCTAAATAAACATCATTCAACAGTAATATCGGTTATCTTGATTGCCTAATGACAGCCCGTAGCCTGTGCCCTGTGACGTCACAACTCGCAAACCTTGTTTTCTAGGTGGTTTTGGCTATGCACACTACAGAAAATGTTAAAACCTATATTACATAATAAAAATCTTACCTTTTTATTGCAGCATCCTTTTATCCTTCTCCACAAAACATTTTTAATAGAAAACTATAAAACTAAAACACTTATACACTTGTCAACAAAATGTATGAATTAATGATGCAATTTATTAAAAACTATATTTTTCCTCTTACTGTATTTAGGCTAAATACTGTACATAGTAGGTATCTTACGTAAAAATAAAAGAAAATCAATTAGGCTTGAAAAAATCTAGCATCGACTTTTGTTTTAAAAGGTTAGTTTTACTTGCTTGTGTTTCAGTTATTGTTTTTAGTTGTAACAAATGGTGACGCATTTCTGGGCTGTTAATACGTACCGCGAAATCTTCTAACTCACAAATTTTCATTAAAGCCTTGCCAAATGTTTTTATTTTGTTTTCTACGACTGGTCCGTCTTCAATTTCTTCTTGCCAATGTTTTTTGCCTTTTAGAATGAAGCGGTCTCTCGCCTTTCAATATGTCAATATTAATTTTGTTATGATGAAAAAATATATTATAAACTGTATTTTATCTAAACGGAAGTCATTGTAACTTTATATTTTACAGCATGTATATGATTAGATTTTCCGGCTTATGCAGAACTAAGACATAGTAAATACGTATCACTCATCCTTTTGCTTATTCCTCTTCCGCATTAGACAGTTTCCGGCTTATGAAGGTTATTAACCAGGTAAATTAAATAGGTGACAGTCGGGACTTTTAAAGTTTTCCGTGATAGACGGGATACCGCCTAACACAGGTTTCACTGTAGTAGTTTGAAAAAACATAATAGTAGAAATAAGTGAATATGTCTCATTTAGTATCCATTTCACATGCATATCTATATTTCCATGGGCACAACTATCATCATTTATAAAGTCTATTTCTTTTCGACCACTATAAATCACCAAATAGAAAAAATAAACATCACATTTAATTATCCTCAGCCAAAAAAATTTAAACTTGATAATCATTATTTATAATGTAAATTATAGAGCATTATAGATTACGGAGTTTTTACTATACTGTATAAAATGAAGGATGTTACTTTAAGAATTTTGTACAGAAACAAAAAATTGTGAAACTTCCCCAAAAAAAGATAGACAATTTATAACTTGATTATATTTTTGTTTTGCCCATGAGTTGTTGTTTTAGCATGTTAATTTTAGTTATTCTATAAGTTTTTGTAGAACAATGTTATTATTTTTTTTTTAAGAGGGTGTTATACTTCAGAGTGTCTATGTTGATATATATATATATATATATATATATATATATATATATATATATATATATATATATATATATATATGTATGAAGTTAATATATTACTATTGTAAGTAATTTTATCCACCATTAAGTGCAATGATTTTACCTTGAGTGATGAGGCGCCTTTCAGTCACTTGACCAGTCAAGTTACCGAAAGGCGCCTCATCTCTCAAGGTAAAATCATTGCACTTAATGGTGGATAAAATTACGTACAATAGTAATATATTAACTTCATAAAGTGAGTGCAGCGGAAAAACAATGGATAACGTAAAATATCAAGAATATATATATATATATATATATATATATATATATATATATATATATATTTGTAGATTATGCAACACTGTTTTCTTGTATACACTTATCACTTTCACTTATGTACTTAAACAAGAATCTTACTTGGTATTTATGCGAGTACTTTCAAAGACTGGTTAGTGTCTCCATCCCCGGGCATACTCCGGAGCATAAGTGAAAGTGATATATATATATATATATATATAGTTGTTTTAAATTATTAAACAAGAAAACGTATTTTATATATATATATATATATATATATATATATATATATATATATATATATATATTCTTGATATTTTATATCCCAGGTGGATAAAATTACTTACAATAGTAATATATTAACTTCATATATATATATATATATATATATATATATATATATATATATATATATATATATATTTATTTATTTTCAAAAGTTTTTGTTGGTAAACAGTACCAACATCATCAGGAATGAATAAATTTGTATATAAATTATAAATAATTCTTGTATTTGAATAACTTTAGTTGTTCTTGATTATTATACAAGAAAATGTATTACATGTATATATATTTTTTTAACTTTAAACCATAAAAACACATGACCCCAACGGCCAGTGGATACAATGGATTAGACATCTCACAAAATAAAGCAATAAATAATAACCCCCTAACATAAAATTCACCATGGAAGAAGAAATACAGTACAGTCTCACTAATCCGGACTTGATGGGACCGGGCCCTGTCCGGATCAACGAAAGTCCGGAATAGACGGAAAAAGCCAAACAAATGCATACAATATGTGTTTTAGGCGGGGAAACATATTGAAATTGTAGTTTTAGTGAAATTGAGGCCTAACTATAGCTTACAGTACAGTATTTCGTAGCTTATTTAGCAAAAAATCCTGTAATTGTAACAGAAAAGGTATGACATGAATAAATATCAAAGCATCTTTCTCGTTGAATAAATGTATTCACATAAAGTTATTTACATTATACTGTATAAACGCACAAAAAATTCAAACGAAAATGAAACTGAAACAAAAATAAACTTTAAAAAACGTAGTGAAAAAAGTCCGTTATGTTCTTTTGTTTTAACGATGAATGACGTCATTTCACAGTACAATCTCGTAGGCGTTTCAAGGCCAGTAGCTCCGCAGTTGTCGTATCGCTTTGTTTCTCAAAGTAGGTCATCAACCCCTCCATCAATGCAGCCGCCCCATCATGAGTTGGGCTGACCGGTTTGTCTGTGTAGTCTTCCTCTTCCGAGCTGTCATTTTCTGCATTTGCAGTGCACACTGCGACGATTTTGTCCTCGTTGAGCACTTGATGACCAATGTCATTATCACTGATAATCCACTCGGAAATACTGTATCAGTATCTTTCAACTCGGCACAACCCTCCAATTGTTGAAAAATCTGAACAAATTCAGCGTCGTCATTAGTAGGTGGAAATTTACACCCGATAATCGAACACCCTGTTCCCGTTGTTGGCAAAACCAAACATACAAAGCATCATCTAGGGTTTCATTTTTTGGTTTTTTAAAGTGCTTCTGCTGCCTAAACTGTCTCACTGACTTACGTTTAGTCGCCATTTTCACTGAACACTGAACGAGACGTAAATAAAAAACAGATCAATATCGCACTAGAATTAAATGACAACTGAGCAGATATCTTGCGAGAAGCAGTAAAGGTGGCATCCGTCCGACAACACAACTGACCTGACGCCAGACGGATAGACTGTCTTATCCGTTTAGTCAGCGGTCCTCTATCTTTCGTTTATCGCAAGATGTCTCTGATGTCACGTGCTTTGTAGTGTTGGGAGATCTGTGAATATATTTTTTCAAAGACGTTTTTCCTACTTTAATAGGTAAAAGAAACAAATAATATGGTAAATTCATATTTTAATGAATAAATTATATTATTTGTCTATTAGAGTAGGAAAATCCCTTTGAAAAATAACAAATATAGACGTATAAAAATAAATATTTTTGTGGACTGCAGACTGATTGTTCACTGTAAAATACTATAACTAAACAAAAATTTTGGGCTGTCCGGATTATCGGAGACTGGATTAGCGAGACTGTACTGTAAACAATAAAATATACTATCTAGACCTAACAATAACCAGAAATACAAATATCATTGAATACTCAATTTTTAGGAAACCTACACAAACCATAAATACAATACCAAACTACTCTAACCCTTCCCCACAACATAAAATGGCTGCTTACAACTCACTCTTATACAGAATGCTAAAACTACCTTTAAAAAATGAAGAAAAAGCCAAAGAAAAACAAATAATATATCAAATAGCCCAAACAAATGGATACAATAAAAAATCATAAATTAGAATTAAAAATATTATATAAATTAAATCAAACTACAATCGAACTACAAACAACAACAAAATTGGCTACATTCACATACACGGGGTACAACATAAAAGGAATAACTAAAATACTATAAAATAATAATATTAACATAGCTTACAAAAACACAGTAAACATAATCAATAAAATAAATCAACCGGAAAAAATATGTCCCACACTTAATAACGGAATATACAAAATCGAATGCCCAGACTGTAATAAAATATACTCGTACATAGGCCAAACAAAAAAGAAATTAAAATACAGATATCAAGAACACCTCAATGCATACATAAAAACCTCAAACTTAGCTTAACACACAATCAGAAACAAACATACATAGAAAACATACACCTAATAAAAAAAGTACAAAGAGGCCTCAAAATGACAATCTGGGACAACAACAAATTTATAAACATAAAAATAATATAAACGAACAAATAAAATCAAAAAACGATAACTTATTCAACCTAATAGACAAAATTAACCCCAAAACAAAAAGACTCGCACAGTGCAGTGGATCCAAAAATAGAACATAACGGTACACCAGTGACAACGGGAATTCCACACAGCCGCAGTCTACTACAACCCCCGCTCAGTATGCCCGATGATGGAGACAAGACCAGTCTTTGAAAGTTAACTCGCATAAATACCAAGTAAGATTCTTGTTTAAGTATATATAGTAAAAGTGATATATATATATTATTACTTGTAAATAATTTTTTCCACCACTAAGTGCAATAATTTTACCTTAAGTGATAAGGCACCTTTCGGTCAGTGGACGTGAAATATCACGATATATATATAACTCCTTTGTTTTTATGTATGTGTATACAATTTTTTTAACTTAGCCACACTGTTTTCTTGTATTAGTTTATCATTTACACATTAATGTATTTAAACAAGTATTGTGTAATAGTATTTACTTGGTAATATGCTAATATACTTGGTATATAACAAGTTATGCCTTTGTAATAAATAAAAAAATGTTATAGGTAACATACCTTTGGTAATGAAAAGTCTAAGTACAGCATCTGAATTAAAAATACCAGGAACAATTATTCTTGACATGACATGTACATTCCAGAACTCTTGCACTACACAGGCTCAATGGTGGTGGAGTTTGATCTCCAACACACACCAAACGCTAATTGACTAGAGGATAGACCTTGTTGAATGAGTTAGTTTAAGGATTAAATGCAGTGAAAGATTTAAACTGTTATGGCTTCAAATTTAGTGTTGGGTATTGAAAATCAGGTATGGAGATATTAAGCTTGTACACCAAGTGATTAAGAATAAGAGCATTCCACAAAATACAGATTTCAAATGACACAAGCTCTTTAAGATGGTCAACAGAGTGTGGGGTGGTCACCAAGAGGATGGGAGAGACACCAAGGAGGTGGTCCATTATGCATTTGAACCAGAGAAGGCAGATAGTAAATGGTCTTTTTACCTACTAAAGTGCTAAAAACACTAAAGAAAAGGATCAACTAGTGAGGTAAGCTATTTCCCAGGCATTGGAAATAATAAGACAATGGACCCAGATACACTGGCTCCATATTAACCTGGTAAATATAGCATAATGATACTTCTCTGACTCCCTTACAGACTTGACTTGACATTAGCAGACTACTTTCTAGTTCCAAAAATAAAATTCTTTCCTACTATAAAATAAAAAAGAACATTACTGTAGGAAATAAAGCGTTGTTAATGAAGGTTGCATACATACTTTTAAACCTTCCAGAATCTGGCTACCAGGCAGTCTTCGGGTCTCAAAGAATGTTCTTTGAAAAATTTTGACGTCTTTTACCAATATCTAAAATAAACCTATTTTTATGAAATTGTTCCTGATAGTTTTTATACAGATCCTGTTTAGGTATTGTTAGTTTAGTTTATTTAGAAAATTATTCTTGATATATATACATATAAAATTATTCTTTTATTGAAATGTGTTAATGAATAGCAAACAAAAACAATTTATATATATATATATATATATATATATATATATATATATATAGGAACTTTTGATCTAGATAAGAGACTGACAGATTTACCTAGAGGCAATAGTCCACAACTGCAATCTCCAATCTCTTGGGAATAAATAAGTAGACTAGCTTCAGTCTTTTCTTTTTCTCTTTTTTGATTGATAAAGATCATTGTGTGATCGAAATATTACAATAGTGTGATATGTTTATATATGTGGGTATTTAGTTATTTCCAAGAGATTGCAGTTTTGGATTATTGTCACTAGGTAAGTCTGTCAGTCTCCTATCTAGTACAAAAATTCCTAAATAAGCTTTAAGCTCTATTATTTAAACAATAATATGACAATATATAGTTATTATTATTATAAAATCAGTGCAACGGAAAAATAATGAACAATGTGATATATATGATGAAAGTAGTTTTAACACTGGGCTTTTCCTTTACCCTTGTTTTGATGTACTTATTGTGAGTAAATTATTGGTTTGTTTTTGATATTTTCTAATTTAATTTTACCTTTTTCACTTTTAACCCATCCCCAATGGACAAAATTACCAGTAGTTGAAAGTAGATCAAAACGTAGTAAGGTTACATTTTTTCAAGTTTTCTTTATTGATTTTATAGCTTTAACCCTTTATTATATGAATCATCATAATTTATTACCGTGAATTATCAGTAATAACTTTATAATGAACTTCATAAAGAAAAATGCATAACAGCAAATACTCAGTAACAGGTAGGGATGATAATATTGATTATAGATACTTACTTAGAACAAGGTAATCAGCAACATCCTGTAAACATTACTTTAATGCTATTAATTATATTACTTCAGTATGGAATGAAGTCTGTCCCAAGGTCCTTAAAAACGGTTTCATAAAAGCAGGTGTCAAATATCCCCAGTGTGAACTGGCAATGAAATGTTCTGACAACAATGTTGAGGAAGTCATATTTGATAACTTTTCTGACTACATATCCGTCAACAATAATAATGTGATTTGTGAGGTACGAGCAGTTAGGAATTGTGAAAGATGTTGCTTCAATAGCTTCAAATAAGGAGAGTGAGGATGATAATAATGAGGAAGAAAACAAGCCTCTGCCACCAGAGCATGGCGTATTTAACAACAATGTTGCAGCATTTAGAAACATTAATTTTAAAATACTCATTAAAAAAATTAGAACAAAATAAGATTTGAACAAAATTTATTTTATGAAAAAAATATCTACTCCATACAGTAGTATTATAATAATCTACAGTATGTAGGTTATGATTTCTCATTAAATGCATATGTTACGTTCATTCGTTTCTCATTATTTCATGATTTTTTAAAAAAAAATTGTGACAAAATTGTTTTGGTGAATATGTGGGAATAATACAGAACGTATAATGGTGAGTAGATACAGTAGTTGGCATTACAGTATTATCTATTCCCATATGGGTTGTTATTTTTGGATGGTCCTTTAGAAATTGTAATAAGCGATTTTACTGTATATATTTATTTAGGTCTAGTTATGTTGATGGGTGTTGATCAAAAGCCTACTGTTAGACCCTATTAGGATCTGACATATATCCAAGTTTCATGCTATACAAGCTGATTGAACAGATTTCATAGTATTTACAATATTGTGACTCGACAAAACCGAGAATCATGGTCAGAAGGATTTCTTCAAAATATTTTGTTATTGAACATTTAAATGTTGAATCTCTCATGGAATCTCCCAGAATATTTCTGTTGATAAACGCCTGATATTGTGGACAGGCAGTTTGAACTTCAAACAGAATTTGCTACCGAAAGCAGCTAAGTATAGCATCACACCATGAGATTTCTGAATCTTCATCTGGGTATAAAAGGTAGTTTATTGTATACACTAGGAAAGGTATGGCTTATCACAACCCTATTGTCTCAGCTATATCTAACAAGTCCACTTCAATTGTCATTTCCCTAATGGAGCCACTACGTGACAAAAATTTTACTATCCAAATTATTGAAAGAAAGGAAGACACACATGTGGCACTCTGAAACTTACAAGAAAGATTTGCTAGATGAAATAAAGAATATGAAACTGGGAAAGGGTGAAAGAATTGAGATGCACAGCCAAGATGTAATGTTATAAGATAGCAGGAAAACTGGATTGTAACTCTTATTTCAACTTTTCATTCATCAGAAATGGAGGAAAATAATAATAGCAGGTGTAAACAAGAAACAGAGCCATCTTGAATTTATGACTACAATAAAAAAATAGACATAGTTGACATAAGAGACTAAATGCTTTAAGATATGTCTGCTTGCAAAAAGCATTTAAATGGTCCTTAAATACTGTATTAAAATTTTCAAAAAAATTTTGTATTTGTGTGATAAATTGCTAAATTATTTGGAAAACTGAGAACCATAAGAATGTCTTTCACATAAGACCTCATAAATTTCTTATTTAAGACTTATTGCCCTGAAGTACAAAGATCTGTGTTAGGCCTTCTAAAGGCACTTCCTGTACTTTATTCCACCAACAGGAAGCTAAGTAAATTCATAAAAGAGGTGCTGTGTATGAGAAGAGACAGTAGTTATTGGTCCGTAAAGTGTGAAGCCGGACTGTGTTTGGTGCCAGTTTTGAAGACCACCCCACCAAAACAAACTTTTGACTGGTATGTTAATATTTTGTTACACATAAACTCATCTTTTATTGTTATTATCTCGAAGCCTGTAATCCTCTGTTTAATTTAGTGAACAAGTTTCATATATAAGCCTTCATTGAAGTTTTTATGCAAACCATGTTTCACCCCATTGATTCCTTTAAAAAAAGGCCCACAGCAGGGGGTTTTGTCCTTGAAAAAGTCCTGCATTGAAAAATTAAAAAGAACACTTTTAATCTCGTATAAATGCAAATTTTTTTTTAAGAATTTGTACAAGTTATTTTTTTTTAATGGAAGACACATTTTTTAATACTATGGTAACTTTTGAATTGTCAATAAATATTTTTCTTTAATGGAAAATAATATTGTATAGGTGTAATATAATTTGTAGCAGTTGATTTTGTGAAATCTCTGTACTGTTTGAAATTTAAACATTCTTATTTATTTAATATTACTTTTTTTTAAATTTCCTGATATAAACTAAATATCCTTCCTTAGACAATACCTGATTGAATTAATATTAATAACAAATTTGACTGAGATTTGGATATTTAAATAAATAGACACTAGTTCTTCTATACATTTATTTCTCTGTTGTGAACAGACTGTACAGTCACGTAGTTTTAACTTCAAGTTTTCTTTTTTTGACATAATGTTCAATTCTACTTTCCAGGGTCCCTGCAAAAGTATAAAATGTAATTACACATCAAATAATAGAAAAATAACTCCTAGAATTTTATAAAAAACAAGCATATTTTAGTAATTGAAAATTAGTAATAGCTGTATAATATATAAAAGGTCTATACATTTTTTCCAAAGGTGTATTTGAGTGGTGAACAAGTTTAATCAGCTTAAAAATACAAGGCAGGACCCAAAATCAACCAAAATTTGTTTGTTGTACATTTAATGTTTAATTTTAGACAGTGCCACTTTAATCTCTTTCAAACTACTCCCCATTGGACAAGATACACATATCTAGACCTTTTTCCACTTAACTCTTCTATCTTAATGCCTTTCAACACTTCCATGAATTCTTTTTTATTTCTATAATTATAGCAAAACGTTTTTCGAGTTCCCGTTTCATTCAAAGAAGCAGAAAGAAGTCGCACGGAGAATAATTTGGTGAATACTTATGCAGTATAAAATCTTTGTACTGTAATGGCAGTTTGAGTAGGCCCAATGTCGTAGTGAAGTGTCCACTCTTACAATAAACAGGGCGCTTGTGTTACACTGCATAACACAAGCATCTCAGAATACCCAAATAAAGTTGTTGATTTACAGTTTGAACTTGAGCTACAAACTCAAAATAAACAATCCTATTAAAGTCAAATAAAGATATAAGTAATGTTTTCATGTTTGATCTTACTTGCCTTTATTTTCTAGATTGTGGAGATGATGCCAACTTCCACTGACTGGACCGTTCTTTAGTTTCTGGGTCATACACATAACATCAACTCTCATTGCCAGTTATTAAAGCAGGGAAAATTTTTTGATCTTTTATAACTGGTTTTTAACACTCTGCACACTTCCACTCAATTTTGCTTTTGTTCGTCATTGAGGATGAGAGGAACAAACTTTGCCGCTACCCGAAGCATTCATAATTCTTCCGTGAGAATTCTTCAACTCAAACTCAAATAAATGTTTGTAAGTCAACAAACTCATCAATTGTAGTTCGCTGATCCTGTATAATTAACTCACAAACTTTTGCAACATTTTCCTTGGATTTTGAGGTTGAAGGACGTCCAGGTTGAGGAAAGTCTGCAATCCATTTTGAAATTGTGAAAACCACTCATATACTTGTGTTTTGCTTATTGCGTTTCTCTTGTAAACTGATTTTAACAAAACAAAAGTTTCTGCTGTGGTTTCCTCTAAAACAAAACTTTACTGATGAATGTTGTTTTTAAAAAGCGGAAAATTAACTATTAGCGCCTTTGAATAAAAGCTTGTATAAACAAACACAACCTCTCACGGCAATTTCTGGTGGTAGACTGACTAACCAAAGTCACATCTACTCTCTAATAGTGCAAATAGGGAGCTCATGGCTACATGATTCTAGTTATTTTTGGGTCCCTCCTCATAGTTTACTTACTTAAACTGTGATGATTTCTCATAAGGTCTAAGGGGATGACTTGCCATCTAGTGGTTTTTATATGTTGAAAACATAATTATATTGTCTTTTACATATTAGTGAGATTCTTGAACCTTCAGTTTCAAGATGTAGACAAAAATAGCGAAATCAGGTAGCAGATGGAGCTCAGGCCTAAAAATCTAATCTTGCTTGGATTGCATATACATACTGGTAGTAATGGATAGCAATTTCTGGACTCACTGTAATTCATTTATTCTAATTAAGAAAATTTAAAAAGATTAAATGAGCACAGTTATTATAACTAACATTATAGACAAAATAAAATATGAGATATTAATAAAATATTAACAAATTAATAGTTATACAGGTAATTTAATAAAATTTATGTTCATTTTGAATACCAAGTCATCAACTTCAGAGTAAATGACTATAATTAAGTTATAAAACAAACTTGTTGAAGATACAACAAAAATCACAATGAGTTTGTTTTGTAAATTCATTCCAGTTATACTTGCTGATGATGATGACTTGTTTATCAAAATATATATATGAGTCTATCTAACTTTATTAATCACTTATTAAATTCCTTTTATTAACTCACACTCACCTGATATATATCTTGTAAAAACGTTTAATCGTTAATAAAATACGTTTCTATTCATTCAATCAAGTTCAAATACAATTTTTTTACATATCGTGGATGACAATTGATGTTCATATAGTTTTTTCAAATATTTATTTAATAATTAAATTATAAAAATTTGGGGTCTAGGTCAAAATCAAATTGTTATTTGGTTAGCCTTTTGGCATTGAGCCAACTTTCCCATAGCTAGAAATGGACTTCTCAAAGGATGTATATGAATTTTTCTGTTGCCCCCCGTCTGATTGTCGTTGAAACCTCTAATGTAAAACTTTAATTTGTTACAATGGATACCACACAATATCATAAATAATGCTCTAGAAATAAAAATGAACGAAAAGAATGAAATAAACAAACAAACTGGATTAATAAAGAAACAAACCTTGCTTTACAAATGGATAGTACGAAAGGAAAGCGAAAAGAAACTACAACACAACGCAAGCGTCAAAAAAAAGACAGTGTATAAATAGTAATAAACAAAAATAACAGTCCAACACCATATATAGAAAAAAAATTGCAAGGAATCGATTCATTTGCAATTTTATGTGTTGATAAAGAAGTACTCAATGAACAAAAGTCATATAGTCTAGATTTGTGCTTCCACTCTGAGGGGGGTTGCCACCCCTTCTCGAGTACATTACTAGGCAAAAACTCAGAATATTTTTAAAAGAGCTTAAAAAGACCTTTAAAATGATCAGTAGTAAAAGTCTTTTGTATAAAATGTACCCAAGATACGATAAGAAAAGGTTGAGTTTCTACAATTTTTGTAAAAAAAGCACAATAAAACTAATTTCATATTCATTAGGATTGAAATTAATTGTATTCCCTCTAAGAATCACTTTATTTTGGTGTTTTAAGATCTGAAAGTTTAACCACTTCAGAATGCCCAGTTTTTGAAAAAATTAGGACTAAAATATAATTAAAAAAAAAACTCCAAAACTATTAAAGATACATAAAATACGATAGAATTCAAAAATATGGGTATTTTTTTAACAAAAACTTTTTTTTTGTAGCTTAAAATGTAATGGCGATATACCGATCTTCTGTTTCCGGCCCTTTACTTTTTAAATATGAAGGACTTTAAAATGATCTTACATTTATTATCTTGTAGCCCATTAAATTAGTTTTTAAATGGTTTTTGGATCGAAGTGGTAGCTTTAAACCTAACAGAGTTATTGTAACTAACTACAGTGTCTCTGATATGGCATTCTGGATTCACATTTTTAAAATTTTTATAAAGACATAAAATAACTTCTGTATGCCCAGAGTGTATCACTTATCCCCATTTATTTTATTTTCATGGGCGATGACATTGTTTAAAGCATAATCCTTAAAATTCAACAAAACCACAAACACAACAAAAACAATTAAAATTATTCAAAAGATACCCATAACTAAAAAATGTCACACACAATAAATACATGGGCAAATATAATAACGTTTCCAGATTAACAGACGTTTAATCTGTTGTTTCTAGACTAGGGGTTGTGAACGTAGCTGTGGGAAAGTAGGATTATTTTGCTCTGGCGACAACTACCAAAATTATCCTCAAGTTGATTAGAAAAAGTGGACTGATATCATCATGATTCTGATGAGATAGGTATAAATTTTATTATAAATTTTTATTAATGCAAAAAAATTATGCCTTACATAACATGTATTGGAAATATTTATTTTTACATTGAAAAATATATAAAATTATAATATATCCTTAATTTTTTGTATTTATGTCCATGATTATGTGAAGGTTTTTAAGGGTTGAAAAGTTGTAAGCAATATAAAATTATTACATAAAAAAGAATGAGATTTGTTTAATAAGAAAGCACAATTAAAGAATTTTGAATAATTAAAAAATATTTTCATTATATTTTCATCAACAGGGATGGTTTTGAGGGTTGAAATCTTGCAACTATAATAAACAAAGTTAATTAATATAATAAAAAGTTAATTTATAGCAAGGAATGAATTTTTGTTTAAAAAGAATGGACACAAATGTTTCAAACAATTAAAAATATTTTTTTATTCATTCACATCAAAAGTGGCAATTTAAGGATTGAAGTGTTCCAATAAATAATAAATTATTGTTTAAGAAGGATATTAACTTATATTTGTATTTAAATACATAATTGAAATGTTTCAAACAACCAAAACCTTTTTCATAATATTTTTTATTAAAAGTATTTTTAAAAGTCATTATTTTTAAAGTACTAGTTTTTATAGGTGTTGAAGGGTTAAAAATTGTGAATAATTAATTTTTATTTTGGAGAACCATTTATAATATTTATTCTCTCTCTCTCTCTCTCTATATATATATATATATATATATATATATACAGTCGAACCTCTGTATAACGAAGTCGATTATCCAGAGAAAAAATTCGTTGTAGAGAGGTATTCGTTATTGAGAGGTTGTGTTGTCAAGAATGCTCCCACCCCATCTTACTGATCTTACCGCATTACGCATACCGTAATAAAAGGGATACAGTATAATATTAACTGTAATAGGCCAATGTTAATATAGGATAATGTTTTATTATGTCTCAATTTATTTGAAATTCAAGTTGTTAAAAATGTTTTATTGGTGTTTTCAGAATGTTTCTTCATTGTATTAGATATCCATATTCAATATTTTTCATAGGGTCTACTCTGAATAGGCTATTATGATAAGTTATCTAATGCTTATGAAAACTTACTGGTAATTAAGTACTCACCAATTCATTTTCAGGAAGCATGACTTGAACGTAGTGGAATTTAATCGTAGCAAACTCAGTAGGTGGTAATTTAGTATCTGTATTATTTATTAACCGTATTACATTTATTAACTGCCTATACTGATTTTATTTTAATACACACAATCTATCAGTATTTTATTTTTATATACACAATTCAATTTAAAACAACACAAACTGTTTTATACACTACACAGACCGTATCCGGAGAAAAAAATACTGTATTAAATTAAACATAAAATACGATGTACAGTAATACAGTACTGTAAATACAGTAATTTTGTATAGGTACTTTTTAAATCGTTTCTAGTTTTCAAAGTTTTACTTGAAAAGGCTAGTAATGTTTTGTTGCACTTTGCGTTTGAATAAAACATCACGTTCAATGAATGTTTTCACATTTATTCAGACAGTCAAAAGTGTTGTCTGGTACACCATCTTTCAGTTGAAATCCTTGCCTGATGATTTTGAAAGCTTGTAAAACCTCATGATCTGTAGGGTTCTTCTCTTCAGATTCATCAAAATCATCGTCATAGTCGTCGTCATCATCTTTCAAAAGTTCATTTGAGTTTGTCATCTGGACGCTTTGGAGTATGTCTTCGTCGTCTGGAAAATTGGAAACAGCCAAATCTTCTTCCAGACAAATAAAATCTTCAAGTGAAACGTCATCAGCTACTTTTCCTGAACTCTTCAGAAAATCCCATTGCTTTTTTAATTTACTTAAAGTCATGTTGTCCTCACTGTCCTCTTCATGTGTGACCGAATTAAATCCAGTGTTGGAGAAACAATTAAAAACTGTTGTTTTCTTCACGTCATTTGTCCAAACTTTTGGCAATTCAGCGATGCAGTCCCTTAGATTAACAATGTTTTTGTGTACGATTTCATTGTTCTCCACGGTTCTCTACATTTCCTTTCCAAAATACACAAGTGGGGATATCAACAATAGCCCTTTCTCCCGAAATTACTTTTTGAAGAATGCTATGGTGGTTTTTGAATTTTTCTATCCAACCGTTACTTGCGTTAAAGCCACTGTGTCCTAAAGATACTGCAAATTCCAAAGCTTTTTCTTTAATAAGAAGGAAAATGACAAAGGAAGATTTTTCTCGCGCATTAACGTAACCCATTTAATCATCACGTTATCGATATTGTCGAATTTACAAAGTTTCATTTTCATTCTTTGCAAATCATAAGAAACACTTTGTTTTAGAATTTGATCCCGGTTTATTAGAATAGCGAACTCTGAGGTATACCGAATTTGTTTTTTAGAATAGCGAACTCTGAGGTATACCGAATTTGTTTGCAACATCCAACTTTTTTACACCTTCATCAATCTCCCATAAAACACTCACTTTTTCTGTTACACTTAAACACTTTCTTTTTGACATTTTTTCACAGGACGAGAAACTCACGGCACGAATAAAACTGAGTAACTGAGCTAGCAACATTGAAATGAGTGATAAAAGAATGGTGGGAGGATGGGAATGTACTGTAGGGCTGTACAGTAGGCCTATCTATAAATGCTGAGTTCTTAGAATTCCTAACCGATGAGTTACTGCATTCTTAACTGTACCGAACTATAACATGCAGTCAATTGCTGACATGTATTTCGCCTACCATTCTTGGTTTTGTTGACCTTCCTGACGAAAATAAACAATTTCCTGGAAATGACATTGTGAGCTGCCTATACAACACTAAATTTCTTCGGTTGAAGTGAAGAAAAAACTTCGTTATTGAGAGGTCCAAAAATTCGTTACATAGAGGTAAATAAGCAGTATAACTTCTAAAATGTCATGGGACAAGGTAAACATTCGTTATATATAGTCCAAATATATATATGATTCTAGCGAAACGTCGGAACTGCGAATTTATGGACTGCAGAATGAACGGATGTACTCCAGATAGTAACATTTCGTCATATATATATATATATATATATATATATATATATATATATATATATATATATATATATATATATATATATATATATAGCCCTACTAGACCTAACCTATACTACTAGTATATATACATGTATATATGTATATATATATATATATATATATATATATATATATATATATATATATATATATATATATATATATATATATATATATATATATATAGATTTTTTGGACTAGGAGACTGACAGACTTACCTTGGTAAGAGTCCACACTGTAGTCTTGAAATAGAAACACATAAAAGCACTTAAACAATGATATATTTCAACCACACAGTGGTCTTTATCAATCGAAGAGAAAACACAAAAAGAAATATGAGAGAATGAAATAAAATAAATCATTTTATTATTTTATTTCATTCTCTCATATTTCTTTTTGTGTTTTCTCTTCGATTGATAAAGACCACTGTGTGGTTGAAATATATCATTGTTTAAGTGCTTTTATGTGTTTCTATTTCAAGACTACAGTGTGGACTCTTACCAAGGTAAGTCTGTCAGTCTCCTAGTCCAAAAAATCTAAATAATCTTTACCAACCAAAACTAACCTAAAATATATATATATATATAGGAATTTTTTGGACTTCATAGGAGACCGACAGACTTACCTAAAGGCAATAGTCCAAAACTGCAATCTCTTGGAAATAAGCACATATAAAACACATATAAAACACTTAATACACTTTTATTTGAAATATTTCGATCAACATGATCTTCTTCAGTCAAGAAAGAGAAAAACAAAATCAGGTTTTGTTTGTTTTGTTTTTCTCTTTCTTGACTGAAGAAGATCATGTTGATCGAAATATTTCAAATAAAAGTGTATTAAGTGTTTTGTATGTGCTTATTTCCAAGAGATTGCAGTTTTGGACTATTGCCATTAGGTAAGTCTATCACTCTCCTATCTAGTCCACTAATTCCTTAATAAGCTTTAAGCACTACTAGAACTAACCTAATATATATATATAAATAAATCACTATTCTCTACACTTCAATTCACCTGGGAGAAATCTACAGCAACAATCACCTTCATAGATGTAACCATCAGAGATGGGAATATCTATACAGGTGTCCACATCAAACCGACAAACCATCTACAATACCTACATTTCAATAGCAACCACCCTATGAATAAAAAGGTCCATACCGTACAGTCAGGCAATCAGGGGCAACAGAATTTGTTCCAACAATATAGCATTGGAGGACTTTAATAGAAAGATCTTACTAGCTTTCCAAAAAATAGGATATCCTAAACAACCTGCTGAGGATCAAATCCGCTTAGCTCATTCATCTAATGAACCCAGACCACCTATGGAAGACAACAAACAGTCTTTAGTACCATCCAGGCCTACAGAAGCTGAACAAAATATTAAAGGATGGCTTCAAGATTTTTCAAGTTTCCACCAACACCAAAGATCTTTTCTCAAATCCACCACATATTTGGTTCAGACAACCTTTTAATTAGAAAAATATTTTAGTACATCCAAAATTACCAGATCTAAATACTGAAAACCGCCTAAACTTCCTCATGGCTCCTTTCCGTGCAATAGAACTAGATGCAAGACATGTCCAATACACATCCCAACAAATTGTTTCCATAGCCTAGCAACCAATGTGGACTCAAGATTCAGGGTCATCATACTTGTACATCCAAAAATGTAATATACCAGTTGCAATGTAAATTTTGCCCGGCACGGTACATAGGAGGAGCCTTACCACGGATGGTCTGAGCATCAGAATGAATGGCCACAGACAAGACGTTGGAACCATGAACATATACAGGCCAACTGCTTAACATGCTGCTATTCACAACACCATATCTTTCAATGATTGTTATACTACCAAAATAATTGAGGCCCTCCTCCCTGATTGCAACCCTTCAGAATTGAGAAGATGGGAGTTATCATACCAGTGGTACACCAAATCTAGAGAGCCTCCTAACCTCAACATCAGATAAACTCCTTTTACCTTCCCCCTAACTTCTACCATTTTTAACAACTCCATTTACCTTCCTTCTGACAGACTATTAATACAGGGTGACCCATAAAAACGGAAATTTTTGTAACGCGACATGGCAGCCATTAGCAGGTGGCAGCACTGCAAGACAGCGACAGTGTACAAGTAAACAAGCCGCCATTACAGTAGCCATGGACCAGTGGAAATGGCAACAGCGTGCGTTAGCTATAAAAATGTTTTATAAAAACGGTGATAATTTGAAAGCTGCCCAGATTAAGTTCCGACGTTTTTACAACTTAGGACGGCATGATTCCGTTCCGTCAAAACATGCCATTAGAAGTTGGATTAATAATTTTGAAGAGAGTGGATCAACTTTAAAGAAGAAACCAACGGGACGGCCAAGAAGTGCTCGTACTGCACAGAACATTGATGTTGTACGCCGATCTGTATTGAAGAGTCCATGCCGTTCGATTCGTAAGCAAGCAGCTGCGGTTAAAATGTCCCGTGAGAGTGTTCGCAGAATTCTTCATTTAGAATTAAAATTTCACCCCTACAAGCTGCAGATAGTGGAAGAGTTGAAGGAAAATGATTACCAGTCGTGATTGCAATTCTGCCAACAAATGTTAACACACATAAACAATGATGATGAATTTCTAAGCAAGTTGTGGATGTCAGATGAGGCCCACTTTCATCTCACAGGTTATGTTAACAAGCAGAACTACAGATACTGGGCAGACACAAATCCTAATGAACTTCATGAGCGCCCTTTACACGCTAATAAGGTTACAGTATGGTGTGCTGTTTCATTACATGGGATCATCGGACCTTATTTTTTTGAGGATGAACGGGGGATTGCAGTGACTGTCAATGCTGATCGTTACGTGGAAATGTTACAACGTTTCGTTACACCTGAATTGAACAATTTTCCAGACGTTCAAGAATCCTGGTTTCAACAGGATGGTGCGACATCACACACTGCACGGCGATCAATGGAGGCTGTGCGAGTATTGTTTGGTAACCGTGTCATCTCAAGATTCGGTAACGTTTTCTGGCCCCCCTAAATCGCCAGATTTGACCGTGTGCGACTTCTTTTTGTGGGGCTATCTCAAAACTAAAGGGTTCACAACTCGACCAAGAACTGTAAATGAGTTAAAACAGAGAATTCGGGATAAAATTCACAGTATTCCAGTTGAGACGTTGCAGCGGTCAATGAGGAATCTCCACCGCAGATTTCAAGAATGCATTCGTAGAGGAGGACGCCACCTAAAGGATGTTGTTTTTAAAAAATCATAAATTCCATCAGTGTTTCATAAATGGCAAGTTTTGATATTTCATGTAATATAAATAAAACCATTTTCTTCCATCACTCTTATATTTTTAGAATTTTTTTAAAAATTACCGTTTTTCTGTGTCACCCTGTATCTAGTTTCAAATAAACAATATTTATACAAATCACATATAGCACTATATCATAAATTATAAATCTGTGACATTTGGATATTTATACACATCTGTGGTTCACTTCAGTTTTTTGATTGACAAAGATCATTTTTTATCGAAATATTTCAATAGCGTGATAAGTTTTTATATGTATTTATTTCCAAGAGATTGCAGTTTTGGACCATTGCCATTTAGGTAAGTCTGTCATTCTCGTATCTAGTCCAAACATTCCTATATATATATATATATATATATATATATATATATATATATATATATATATATATATATATATATATATATACTATTGTAAGTAATTTTATCCACCATTAAGTGCAATGATTTTACCTTGTGTGATGAGGCGCCTTTCGGTCACTTGACCATTGTCGAATCACTGATTACTTTTTCTCAATTTTTCTGGTGAATATATATATATATATATATATATATATATATATATATATATATATATATATATATATATATATATATATATATACACATACATATACATATATATATATATATATATATATATATATATATATATATATATATATATATATATATATATATATATATGGAAAACATATATTGGAAAACTGAATATATATTATATTTTTCACTGAAAAACCGCCTATACTTCCTCATGGCTCCTTTCCGTGTAATAGACCTTGATGGAAGACTTGTCCAATACACATCCCAACAAATAGTTTCTTTAGCCTAGCAACCAATGTGGACTTCAAGATTCAGGGTCATCATACTTGTACATCCAAAAATGTAATATACCAATTGCAATGTAAATTTTGCCCAGCACAGTATATAGGCCTTACCACAGATGGTCTGAGCATCAGAATGAATGGTCACAGACATGACGTTGTAACCATGAACATAGACAAGCCAACCGCTTAACATGCTGCTAGTCACAACATCATATCTTTCAATGATTGTTATACCACCAAAATAGTTAAGGCCCTCCCCCTTGATTGCAACCCGTCAGAATTGAGGAGGTGGGAGCCGTCATACCAGTGGTACACCAAATCTAGTTATAGTACAGCAAAATAATATATATTTATACAAATCACATATAGTACTATACCATAAACTATAAATCTGTGACATTTGGACATTTATACACATCTGTGGTCCATTTCAGTCTTTTCTTTTTTTTTTATTGAAAAAGATTAATTTAGGTCTTTTGCACAGTAAGGATCCATGAAGAAGTTTAGGCAGTTTTTCAGTGCTTGGATCTGGTAGGTTTGGTTGTACTGAAATATTTTTCAAATTAAATGTATATATACATACACACAGTAGAGTCTCAAAAATCCAAGACCTGATATTTCAAGCTTCAGGTAAAGTCGAGCCTATTTTATCTATTTGAAAGAAAATTATTAATTGGGCTTCCAAGAAATATTTGTATCAATATGATATGCAAAGAAAATGAGTTAGGCTTCCAAAATATCTTTATATCAATACAGTACGCAAAGGAAATGAGTCGGGTTTCCAAGAAATGTTTATATCATTACAGTATGCAAAGGAAGTGATTCGGGCTTCCAAAATATCTTTATATCAATACAGTATCCAAAAGATGTGGGTCAGGCTTCCAAGAAATGTTTATATAAAGTTCTATTAATTTATTTAGCGCATTTTTAATTATAGTGTTAAGATTCATAAAAACTCCTATTTTTTTCGAGTGCACAGAAACGTACTTCTATGTAAGAGAGTGGGTCTCGGTCCCTTTTACCTCGAATCATCGAGACTCTATTGCATTTAATATTAGAAGAAGCACAATCATAATGAGTAACTTATAACTTTTTAATCTAGTGTGTGTACGTGGGAATGCATGCATGAATGTGTGTTTGTGCATACTACTTACATAAACAAGCAGTTAATATTTTGAGATGATGCTTTGTTTATATTAGTGCTATTTTCTTAAGCTTCAGTGTCATTTATACAATATTTTTAAAAAGGGCAGGCATATATGAAAGAGATATAATAAACTCAATTTGAATTTATGACAAAAGATAACTAACCACAAGTTGGTCTCTGAAGAACAGGAACATATGTTTTAGGCCGCACTCCTTGCAACAACCAAGACGCTTGTTCAGACACCTGGTTATCTGGTGTACTCATCTGTATTTCCTTTAAAAGGGATGCCACCATTGTTTCTCTATAAAAACGATTGACTATTTTAAACATAGTTATGAAAATAACTCATAGTTATGCTAACAAAAGCAAAGTTGAATATAAGACAAATATTATACTTTTCTTTTAAATTACACATTTATTATAATAATATATATTATAAAGAATAATTTAATTTTTTTTAATAATATTTTGAGTAATGGCACAGGAAACTGTGGGTAATTTAGTTGAATAAATCTTAAAATAATTGAGTGAAGTTTGCCGTGTTATCTGGCAAAAAATTCTCAGTTGTAAATATTCACTTTGTAAAGCAAGGATAATTTGGAAAGCAAAAATAAATTCTACAAACTATTAATCAAAACAGCAATAAGTATAGAAATCAATAACAAAAAGTTATCAAGTTTTTTGTTTTTGTGATAGGACAGTGGGGAGTTCAGTGGCATTTTCTTATTGAGAAAATGGATTAAAAAAATACCTTAGAGGAAAAGTGAAGAAAAAGGGAAAATAAATTATGGAATGGGACTGTAAAGAAGAGAAGAATGACAGGAAAAAGTAGGCAAATAAATTTACATAGAAACAAAAGGTAAATTATTTGAAGGAAATTTTCAGAATTGCGTTAAGAACTTCTACTGATTGTAATCAACCAAAGAAATTATTGGTCTGTTATTTTAAGTTAAGGAAATACAGTTAAAAACAATTTTTCTAGTTAATTCCTGATTATTATAGAATACAAGTTACCAAATAAAATGTAGAGTATATCCTTGGTCGCAAATGAAACTTAATATTATTACAGGTAATTATTGCGTGAGTGAATAATTTTGAACTTACTTGCTGTTGTTTTGAAATTTAATACCTTATTTTAGGTTTCAATTTCCAGTAGCTTTCAACAGCCAAAATAACCGTTGCAAGAAATTGGTAATTGTCAAGATAGGCCATGTTAAGTAAATATGAACAAATATTAATTTAGCTAAAGAAATCATTTGAATATTATTTTTATTATTTAATTCAAATAAATTAATAAGTTTAAATGTTATCAAATAATCTAGTTTAGGCAAGGTATAGCCTGAGAGCTAAGCTTGAGCAAAGCTCAAATCTAGCCCTTTGTCATTAGATTAGTATTTAGCCAACCAACAATTTAAAAAAAAAGTATATAAATCTATAATATTATTTTATTTCTCCATGAACTATGTACGTGTGTTTAAATAAAAGATAAATATTTGGTATTAGCACATAATACTGAAGGCCTCTAAGTTATCTGGAAAATTATCTATTTTTAAAGTTTGTCTTAAAACTTACATACCACGTACGAACCGGTAAGATAGATTACCATGTTTCTAATATATCAGTTAGAAAATCCCAAATTTAAATTTAAATCCCAAAAAAAAAAATTAATGTTTTTCCCATTTGGTCTTAGCAAAATTTGGTTTTCAGGAAATTAATGTCTCTTGTATAGATAGGCCTATCCATGTTGCTGGAATCTAAACTTAATTCATGATATTTGTATATTTCTCCAGTAATAATTTTAGTCCTAATAATATTGTTACATAAATCAGTTGTAATTAATCTTATACCATTACAAAGTAATTCAGAGATTTTCTAAATTTCTCAAAAGCACAATAATGATATTTTAAAATATTTTACTTCATGTGATGATAAATCAACCATTTCAATAGAATTTAAAAAATCAGATAAGAAGTGAAGAGCAATTTTGGGTTGGCGCTTTAATAGAATAATAGAAGTTGTATACCTTATATCCTTCAAGGATTTTTAAATAATTTCATCATGTTAAAAATCTCAATTAGAATTTTGAGCTGGATGAAAAGAGCTGACTGTTCTGGTTTATGACGATTCTCAACCAAGAGAAATAAATACACAAGGATACTTTTCCACTTTTTCTCTATACAAGAGCACACTTCCACAAATCCGACCTCAAAATCATGAGTCTTGCCCAGGTCGATTTACATCAGGCCAGACAGAGGGCTTGGTAACATAAACCGTGGCACCAGTCAATAGGAGCCTTTCAGTCTCACTATAAGGCCTTAACTGGTGACCGCCCTGCCCCTTAGACAAATCAAATTCCAACCTGACAGTTCAGATTCAACTGTTTTTACAGAACTTCTCTGGACTAGCAAAACCTTCCGAACCGCCAGGTTTTCTGTACTTCAGTACCCTATCAAAATAGTTCAGTTTGTCCACTCTAAGTTGCCCTTATCTAAAACCTGGCTCCTTAGACTAGATACTTGGTCCTAGGCGAGCATAAATACCTTGATTGTTTACTGGTTGGTCACTATCTACAGGGAAAATAGCTATTGTAAACCCTGCTTCAAACTGTTGTGTGAGAAGCATCAGAAGACATATAACAGGAAAGGATTTACCAAATAATTAAAAAATATAGGAACTCTTGATCCTTCCATGCAAGCAGCATTTTTAAGTGATTTTCTATGAATTCAATTTGATACTCGTTCTTTAGGAAAATCAAATGGCTAACAATAATGCAGGAATTATTAAAAGATTTTAAACTGGTTCTAGAAATAACCATATAAATGAGTAATTTATAAGTACTTAATTGGTTTAGCTGAAGCGTTTGTTGACATCTAGCATATTTATAATGTCTCAGTGAATCAGATTCTTTTGTTCGATTTTGAACCATTTGCTTGTGTAAGCCTTGGAGGCATAGGCGATTAAGGTCTTTATCAAAGGCCCTTAAGGCACATTGTTCTGATTCTTAAGTTTTCTATTAGTAGTATATTTACAGATAGATATCACTTGCGGTTAGCAGTGTTTGTTTTTGTAAACTTTGAAGATCCAGACTTCTTTGTTCACTTGATTTTACTAACCTCTGGGCATTGCATGTTCACACATTTGATCTAAATGCCTTTTACAATCTTCAACACTTTTAATATAACTATTTCTTCTTTAATGTTGGCCAGTCTGCTGGAATTGTGTGATTTGCTGTTTCACTTGGTCTTGTATGAGACACACCATGATCTTTCCGGGAAAATTCTCTTGAGGTACCAAGTACTGGCTCAAAATGAGCTGATGTGGTAAACTGTTGTGACTGATGCTGCAAAACATCATCTGAATGTTTTTGAGATCACTTAATAAAGTTAAATATTTAATTTTTCAATGATTGCCCTTTAGGAGGTATATTTAAAAGTTTAAAAATAACTTTAAAAACTTACAAAGTATCAATGAATAGATTACTCCAAATATCATTTACATTCTAACTAAATTATATATACCGTAATACCTCGACTTACACTACCCCGTTTTACGTGATTCCCAAGTTATGCAGTTTTAAATCATGCTGTCCGAGTTAGGCAGAAACTGGCCTGTTCTGGAAAAAAATGCTTGTGAGAACTTTTATAGCTCATGAAGAGAAAATATTTTCAGGTTTTAAGGCCGCCAACACCGACTGACAGTGATATTTGGCGCAAATACAACTGTTGACTGTAAGTTGCAGCCTCCCATAGTTTATCGCTCAGAAAAAATATTTCTAAAGCTAGCTTTCCTGTGATTTATAGGTTGAATTGGAAGGCTTTGGTGACAGCTTTTTTTTGAAGACTGGTTTGGTTATCATTTCATACCTCAAAACAAACGTTACTGTCAGTCTAAACAAAGAAGAAGCAGAAGAAAATACAGTGCAAGGTGAAATAAAATGAAAGAAATTAAATACTGGAAAGTATGAAGAATTGGAAAAAGTTTTGTTACAATGGTTTCATAAAGCTTGTAGCTTACATATGCCTATGAATGGTATATTGTTAACAGAAAAACACGACATTGCAAAAGAGTTTCAAATTAATAATTTTCTAGGTCTAGTAGATCGATGATCGATTCAAAACAAGAATGGTCTTGTATACAATCAGATCAGTGCAGAAGGAGAGTCAGTAAATGAGGAAGATGTTTTTTCATGGAAAGAAACCATGTTATCACAGTTACTGAAGGATTTCTCCCAGTGTGGTGTTTTAATACTGAAGAGTTTGAACTTTTTTTAAACTTAAGCCAGATGAGTCACTGTTTATAAGAAGGACAAATGTCATGGTGGAAAACTAAGTAAAGAGAGACTTTCAGTACTAGTATGCGCAAATGCATATGGTTCAGATAAAGTTAAATTGTTGGTAATGGGAAAGTGGAAGTCACAGCGTCGTTTTCATTCTCATTTCCATTTGCTTGAGTCCAGTACCGTTATCAATTGCACTGGACAGCGTCATGCATCGATGACAGGCGAACAATTTGTTTTATTGGTAAAACAGCTCAATACGATTTTTGAAAGAAAGAATTGAAAGATTCTGCTACTTATTGATAAATGTCCAGCACATCTGAAAAATATTGAACTAACCAAAAAATTGTTTTTCTACACCCGAATGGCACAAGCAAGCATCAACCCAGGAGATAATAAAAGTTGTAAAGCAGCATTATCATAAGCGACTAGTACAAAGATATTTACGTGCAATGGAACAAGGTAATCAATAACATCCTGTAAACGTTTTGAATGCTATTAATTATGTTACTTTGGCATGGAATGAAGTTCGTCCTGAGGTTAATAAAAACGGTTTCATAAAAGCTAGTGTCAAATGGTCTTAGTGTGAACTGGCATTGGAATGTACTGACAACAAAGTTGAGGAAGTCATATTTGATAACTTTACAGACTACATGTCTGCCAACATTAATATCGTGAGTTGTGAGGTACAAACAGAACAGAAAATTGTGAAAGATGTTGCTTCAATATCTTCCAATACAAGTAAAGAGAGGGGATGATGATAATGAAGAAGAAGACGAGCCTCTACTGGCAGTAACACCTGCTGTAGCATTTAATGCATTGGACGATGTGAGACGTTACATTATCAGTGTGCCAGGAATTTCAGACGATGCTATCAAAAAGATTAATCAATTGGAATCATGATTTTAAATTCTTCTTGAAAAAAATTAGATTAAAAATTATTTAAAGAAAATAACCACTCTATATAGTAGTAATGTGACAATGTACAGTATGTAAGTTATGGCTTCCCATTAAATGTGTTATATCGGTGTTACATACATTTGTATTTCATGATTTTTTGTTTAAACTTGTGATAAAATTGTTTTTGTCAAAATGTGGGAATAATACAGCAAATAGTAGATGGGTATTGGTATTACAGTATTTTCTATTTCCATAGAAGATGCTATATATATATATATATATATATATGAACAACTGATCATTAAATTTATATGCAACATACTTGAAGTATGTCACAACAAAATTATTTTTTAGATTAAAAATGTATACTATATTTCACGGTATATTTACGGCTGCAATTATTTACAAATATATATCATCATGCTGTTACAATGAAACTGACAAAAAAAGAAGCAAATTTTTCACATAGAAGTTTTTGCTACAAGAGATATGTAAGCTGTTTCATACATGATCCATTGAGAGGAAAAGTGGTGTAAGTCAGTGCTAATTAGTTTAGAAATAATTAGAGGTTTGTTAGAACTTTAGCTCCAAATCACAGGAATCAAAATAAATAATTATCTGTCCATATTACAGTACTTAAAGGTTCAATAAAACTACCCATTTATTTCATTAGTAATTTTTAATTGCTTATTATTTTGTTAACAATTTTTAATTAAAACTTTTGACTTACACCACTTTTTTTCAAAAATGTATGAATAAAAATAGAATTTGTACAGTTCTTCTTTCAAGTAAAATTTTTATACAACACATAGAAAACACCAAGATACTCACAAACAATACACATGCACACAAAATCATTTACTGGTACAGTTATGTTGATGATATCATAACACTATACAGAGGCAACTCCTGTCAATGCGAAAAACTCCTCACCTACATTAATAAAACACACCCAAAACTCAACTTCACTTCAGAAATTGAAACCAACTGATCCCTAAACTTCCTCGACCCAATCATAACAAAATGCCACACACAAAAACACAGCTTCAACACTTACAGGAAACCCATAAAAACAGACACACTTATCCACAACACTTCAAACCCCCCTTCCAACATAAACACGCTGCCTTCAGATCCATGCTCCATAGACTTAAAGAAGTCCCAATGACCACCGAAAACATAAACAAAGAACTAAACACAATTAAATATTTAGCATACACAAATGGGTACAACACCACAATAATAGACAAACTATGGTACAAAATACAAAAAAAACAACACTAAAATTAACACTACAGACAGGGAAAACAAATACATCACATTACCATAAATAAACAAAACAACAAACAAAATAGCCCGCAAATTTCAAAAAATAGGATACAAAATAGCATACAAACCTAATAACAAGTTACAATACAAAATACAACATAACACCAACAACAAAGATAAACTACAAGCACCCAGGTGTATACAAACTGAACTGCGACGAACGTAACAAATTCTACATTGGACAAACAAGTCGCAACTTTAAACAATGAGTCGAGGAACACAAACAGAACACCAACTCGACATTTTACAATCACATAAAAGAAACAAGACACAAATACACAGACATTTACCATAACCTAGAAATCCTACACATCAACAATAAAGGACCACATCTCAACACACTAGAACAATATGAAATTTACAGACTCACAAGAACACAAAGTACAAACATATTAAACGAACAAACACAATAAAAATCACACATTCTTTTTGATACTATCAAAAACCTACCTTTAAAACCGTCACCGTTTGACCAAACATCTCCAAGCAGAAGACACTGATGAAGATCGGCACATAGCGATTGAAAACGTTCTGTCACAGTAAGTTTTAACAAATTTACTAAATTTAAAGTGTGGATAGTCATAAACTATTGTATAAGTGATTAATAAGATTCATCGAACGCAATGGACTACGAAATTCAAGAATTGAAAATGTAAATTGTATTCATAATTAAATAAATAACGATACTTGGATTCTTAAACTCCATTGATGTTATCACAGTGTTCTTTGTATAGATTAAACAATGTCCTAGAGTTCAAAAACTCTGACAAATAATTTTTATTGGGGTTGAAAACCCTTGTGTAATGTGACTAATTTGCTAGAGAGCTTTCAATATTATTTCTTACAATTTGTAACCTCGTATCATCTGTTTTGTTTACTCATAAAACCATGGCAGCTATCACGTAATAGAGAAGTAAGTCAACTGCTTTTAGCAGTTAAGTAAGGCAGACTTACACCACTGTTGTTTGCAACAATATCAGCAATTTCATTTCCAACTTTTACACTGCCTCCTAAATTGATGATACCACGTGGTTTTGACTTAAACCACTTTTCCAAATTATGAAATCAAGTTTCAGGAATT
Source organism: Prosapia bicincta (assembly GCA_036971475.1). Lineage (NCBI taxonomy): Eukaryota > Metazoa > Arthropoda > Insecta > Hemiptera > Cercopidae > Prosapia > Prosapia bicincta. The sequence goes on from JBAIZL010000005.1 coordinate 136,534,164, forward strand.
TAAAACTGCATTTAACTAGGTTTTCAAAAAAAGTTACTTTCACCACTTTTCCTCTTAATGGCTCACATCTGTATGGTATATTATTAAAATACTGTTTATTCAAGTAAATTTGGAAATTTTGTTTTTGTCCTAATATTAAAATATGCATTACTGATAGAAATTAATTTTGATAGAACCCCTTCTATTTTTCAGAAAAAAAAATCTAAGACTGTTGGACGATTTCTCATTTAACAATATACTCTGCTCTGCAATTTTACAGCTAAACACATCTTTGTTTTAACTAAATTTCTTAAATTAGTGAATTTATTTTCTCAAATATGAGACTTTACATCAACTCCTAGAGCCTAAAAACCCCTATAAACCAACTTACAGGAAAATCCTTAGAGCCGTTTTCGAGAACAGTTGGACATACAAACAAACATGTCATGTTCTTGTTTATTATAATAAGATTTATTTTGAACTATATTGCAGAGCATGAAAGAAGAAGATACAGGTTGTGGGTAAGGTATGTTGATGATTTACCCTTGCATGATTTAGTTTTTAAATCCATAAGTTTGAAGAATAGATATAATAGAGGCATAACACTGAGTAATGGGCATTCTACCTAAAAACTGAAATCATGAATAGGAAGTAATATTATCAAAAAATTAAACCTAAACCAGGTGTATGAGTGCCTAGTTTTGACTACCAACAGGATGAAACTCAGCATAGAATTGAAAAAGTAATTGGGGAGGCTGGTAGGAAGACTGAAGATGGACAGAAGGTTGAAAATTGGTTGAACATGAACAGTAGAAACATTTAAAATAGCAGTAAAATTAGTTGTTCATATTAAGTGAAAAGCAAAAGCAGAGGGTAGTTGGAATCAGGAGTTTTAATAAATTAACGACATTAAGATTTTGTAAAACACCATTTAATTGTAAATTTTTGTTTTAAAAATTAAAAATGTCACAGAACCCCATATAAATCTAGTTAATTTTACTTGATAATGGGACCTGATTTCATATAACCTTTAAAATTTTGAGTTATGGTTTTTTGAAATAATAAGTTTAGAATTTTTGATTGAATAGTTTCTAATTTGTAAAATTGTTTTATTCACAAAGGCTAGTGATTTTCTGATAACTATCTTACATATATAATGGATGATATTTGAAAGTGTTTGAGACGACTGAGAAGATAGTAATGTTATAAGTAGTTTACTCTTCCCCTCTGAGAGGAATGGACAACACACAGCTAAAGAGGAAAAAATTATTCTCAGCAACCTTAAAAGACTGAGATTTATTAATCCCTTATTGCCATTTTTCAAATTACACCATTTTCTTAAATGCTAAGAGAATTTTTACATTTTTATTTTACTAATTAGTATAGTTAATTAATATAGTGAGTTCATTATATAATTAACATAGTTAATTAAATTCATATGAATGAAGTTTAATTTTAAAATAAAATTGAAAACATATTAAATAGTGCCCTACCAACACTTACTTGATGGCCAATAAAGACCAAGTATGTTGTAGAGTTCTCATAAGTTCAGTTAGAGATTCTGGATCAACAATCCATTCTCCTCCAACACTGTCAAAATCATAGGAGCAGTGAAATAAGTTGAGAGGTACTTCATGTGCCATGCAGTACTGAGGCTTCCTAACAAATACATTCTGAATAAATAATTAAACTCAATCTACCAGTTTTAAACAATTTATTTGGACAGCCCATATTTATATTATGAGGGTAAGTAAAACAATAAAATGAAGTTGAAAAGGGGATTAGTTTTAAACATAATTCTCTTCTAATTCTATGTACATAGTCTATCTTCTAATGAGCACATTCCATCTTTCTGCAAGAAAGGCTTCAGCCTGATGTTCAGAATATTTTTCAGTGTTAGTACTTCTTTACCAGATCGATAATTATTTCCTTGTTTAGTGAGCAGAAAAAAATTGATATTGTTTGATTCCATCTTCACTTGAGCAACTAGTTTTTCACTAAAAATAGTTGAACATTCATTACAATTGACTATGGTAGCACTTAATTTTTAAAGAGTACGGTCTGAGTTTACAGTGAGACTCATCTCCTAAAACGGCCATCCTCAATAATTACAAGAGTAAGGGTTACCAAAGGTAAATTCATAATACTAACAATTGTTTAAGTGTATTTAGTGAAAAAAATTTTTTTTTGTTTTGCTTGGGGTCAGATTGTATGGCAAGTGGTTCAACACCTGCAAACGGACACTTTGAAGGTATATGACTGTGTTTTAGCCATATGAGGATGACCATTATATTGAAGCTAAATCATGGATTTTAAAAGTTTACCACATGTTGGATTTGATTTTCAACTTCAATAAATGCAGTAGCCCATAATAGCTGTCAACAATTTCTCATCAGCCATTACTTATTATTTACCTAATAAATGAGTTTTCTTTGTAATTCTCCAAGTCCTTCTAGAGAAGTTTCAAATTATTGTCTTCATAAAGTTTAAGGAGTTTTGGGTGATGGTTTATGCTAAACCATCAATTATGCCTTGATCAATTCAATTGTCATCAAACCTAATGTTTAACCCCTTTAATATTAAAGTTACTAGCAATCCTCCTGAATTTACTGATTAAACTATAATTAATTATTACAAAACTAAGTGAATATACTAAAGAGCTTACTTGCTGACGCGTTTCGAAACAATAGTTTTTTTTATGAAGCTAAGCCTCTACTGGTGGCGTCGCACAAGGTATTTCTAAACATACAAACTGATACAGGCATTTTTTAAAATTTTTAGCATACTAGTAATAGTTTCTTTCAAATCAGGACAAAATAATAATAAAATTTAAATCATTGTGAAGAGATTGAAATTTTTTTTTTTTAGTTTGCATAAACAGCACATCTTGATTATGATGTACAGGTTTCAACCAAGCTTAAAGCAAGCATAGAAACCATTCCTAGCCTGATGGAATAAAAACTGAAAAAAAATTAAAATTAATTTTAAATAATATTATAAATAATGATTAAAAATAGTAGATTAATGAAATTTTATTAAAAGAGACATAAAGAGAGTAGTAAAAATTATGAATTGTATTTAGATATAATTGTTTAAAGATCAGGAGATTAAAACAATATTGATAATTAATTTTCCAATTCAATATTTAAGAAAAACAATTATAGCAAAGATAATATTTTGATATATTTCCAGTGTAGATGACAATTGTCAGATAGTAGGGAGGATTAAAGGAAGATAAAGAGTGAATTCACCAGCTAGCCTATAACTTAGATGGCCAAAGTGTAAGAACATTTTTGTTGGTTGACAAAATAAAATTGCACTGCAATTTGTAAAGTTATAAAACTGTGTTGGGAATATACCAGGGGCTTCTTCAATCTAGATCTATGTTCATGAGCCATGTGACAGCCTAGCACTCATCACAAAACCATGCAAGATGTCTTCTTTAAAAGACTCTCCATAAAATTTTTTCTTCTATCGGAAGAACTTTACCAGAACTTTAAATATTTTAAAACTAAGTGTAAGTTATATTGACCATAATATTAAAATGACTTTTACGTAAAGTAAAAGTAATATTACTTGTGAGAATTTTAAATGTATCACAATTCTTTGCCAGTGATGTGCTCCAACTCGCCATCCTTTAATACTGTTGGGTATCTACCATCAATCATGGTAGCAGTAGTTCCTAGGGAGATCCAAGAGGACATGTGGACTCAACAACAAAAATGGAACATTTTACCAAAAAGGCAAATGGACATTCAGTAATTCTTGGTATTTTTTTATAGTAAAAGGGTTTAAATTTGTCAGCAAACAAAAAAATTCAACATCAGCTGGCTTTACCCGGAGTTTAAAAAAAAAATTAAAAATATAACATTCGTGTAAGGGAAAGGAAAAATGACTACTAAAGTAGATTGAAAATAATAGGTTAAAAAATTTAATCAGAAAACATAAATGTAATGTATTTTTTCTGTATTTTAATATAAATGTTGAAACAAATGTAATTTTGTTTATAAAACCTTATGGTTTTAAGTTTAGAAAATTTGAAAAAATCTGTCTAAACAAGTATTTATTATGATTTTATGTTTGATAGATAAGAAACAAGTAATTTTAGTTTTATTTAGTGGTGCTATAAGTTATGGAAATATAATTTTAGTTAAGATAGGATGACATTAAATGTTATCCAGAAAACATTAAATTTGAATTTAAAAGGTTTAATTTTAATAAAGTATGTTATAGTACTTGCAAAGAAATGTTGAACATAAATGAAATGTTTTGTTATTTTTGAAAGAATCTAAATATAATTAAATACATACATAAATTAAAAACAAATTGATAAAATTGGAATAAAAACGCCAGTTCTGACCAAAAAGAGCACTTTTAATATAAAGAAATATATCATAAATGTGTTAATAAATTTAATAAAAATAAAGTTTAATTACAACAGATAAACTCATTATAAATTTAAAAACTAATTCTTGTTTAAATATGATATGACAATTTAAACCAATAAACAAATGTTTTCTTTTAAATGATTTTCTATTGTGATTAAAATTAAAATTTAATAGATGTGTAAAAAAATAATTAGCTATACATTACAGTTATGAATAAATACTTATGTTTAAATGTTTTTCATGCTTAAATTATCAAACATGCATTAGTTTAGTTGTATGAATTGTATTTAAAAAAAGAAGTTTGTGTTTCTATCCAAGGAAAAGATCAAGAATTTATGTAAAGATTCACATCTAAAATGTTGCATACTATTTTAAACTCCTAATATTCTCTTTAAAAAAAAACAAAAAATACTAAAGAAACACATAAAAAATCAGGGTTAACAACCTCAACATGGTTAAAAACATGATAGTTTTTGAAAACCATAATACAAAACAAACTGCTTCAATTTATCAATTATCACCAACAAAGAAGTTAATTTCATTGTCATTGTAAAATTAAATAACATCAAATTAGCACCATTCACTGTAGTAGCAAAATAACCGTAAACAGAATGACCATACAAGACAAACAGATCATATTTTAAAGAACTGCTTTTATCTACATGGTAATTCAGAGAAATAAAGCTATTGCAATGTTAAAAGAATAACAAATTAGTGAACTCCAAATACATCCTTGAGAAATTATATAAAAAGAAATAATTACCTTATTACTTACTTCGGTTGTTTATTTATATCTAACAACTCTTGAATAATGAGCGGGGTTTCATAGCCACTCCCTATAAGAAGCAGCAACCCCATTATACAACGTATTTGATGCCATAAAAAGGCTTGGCCCTCCATGGTAAACACACATAGGTCATAGCCTGAAAAAAACACTTCAGTTACTTAACTATTCTGGGAAGACCTAATCAATTTTTTAAAAAATCAATTCTGTTAACAAATGTTTACCAAAATGAGTTACTTTTTGACAATTTCATAGGATGTCAAAGTTTAAGAAATATTTTGCATACATTTTTGCTATAAGTGAAATTGCCATGGAGGCCTGTTCAATGTATCCAGCTGATCGAAACAGATTCTCCTTACTACAATGCTAAAGCTCAGAAGGAAGATATTTCAGAAACAACTGGACTGATATCTGGAAGTTAGGGACCATGGGTCGTAACCTGTACCAAATACAACTACAGCCACCTGATGGGATATACAAAAATATACCAAGTCTGATCGCTACTTTCGCAGCTAGAACATGTACAGGTCAAATTGTGACTCAAAAATATTTGTTCCGTTTTGGCCTTTCGGATTTACCGCAATGCCAATTTTGTGGCGACAACAAGGAGGAGAGCTTGAAGCACATATTATTGAATTGTCACTACTCAATTCCTGCAAGGAATATTCTACGAATCCAAGTATATACTTGGCAGGAAATACTAAAGAATAAACAATACTGGACTGTTGCATCTATCATACACCATGGATATCGGGCTATTGGTTACACCTGAAGCAGGAAGCCTGTACGAAGAAGTAAATAAATTACAAATGTAAAAAAGTGAAACATTACAACAATACTACTATAAAATAATAGGAATTAAAAAAATTAATAGTAATAATAAATGAAAATTGATAAAATTATAGGAAATATAAATAAACAATTTGTAAAAATAAATAATCAGTTATCAGGTTTTAATCAATGAAACTTTTTATGTTTTGTATTTTATATTATATATTTTGCACTTGAAATGTTTGGTTTTGTCTTTCCAAGTAAAACGAAAACCAGTTTCAAGCAATACTAACAAAAAAAATAATAGTAATAAAAAAACAAATACATTACCATTTGAATCTAGCCATAAGTTTTCAGTTAATATATCAATGGTTGTTTTGTTAATTGTTCTTGTGAAGTTTACTACACCATTCCCCACGTCCATTTTACAAAAATTGCGAAAATCGTGTGTACCTATTAAATGTTGTGCTGCTTCTTGCATAACCTATGAAACAACATTAAAGAATAAAAGTCATTAAGAAATTTGTCAAATCACACCATTATTATACAATATTTCATATGTTATAGAAAATTATCCATACACAAATATTAAATAAAAGTACAAAATTATTAATATCATTAATGTTATGACCTGTTATAACTATAGGAAGCCTTTAGTAATGAATTCAACATATACATCTACATAAATTATTATCAAACAGTAAACATCAATCAGAACAGAGATTGCCCAGTAAAAATTTTAGTAAATAGAATCTCCTATCAAGTATTGAAAAACAGCTGACTTAAATTTCTTACTACAGCCAACAGAGTTTAGTTCTATTGGGTTGTTATTTATTTCAAGTATGGTTAGGTTATTTTCGTAATTTGTTATTTCATGTTTATGAGATATTAGAGAGAATTTAATACCTACCAAGGTAAACAACTGTACCGTAAATATCTTAACCTAAAAATCAAACTCCAGAATTGCATCAACAAAATACAGTTTAATAAAAAATGCTTAACACTTAATATAACACCAAAATACGCTAAATTACACATAAAAAATAAACAAAACACTATTATCAATAAAGCAACAAAAATAGCAGAATCACACATAATTAAACAAAACATTAAATCTGCCTACCATAAAAAAAGCCAAATCAATTTACAACTATACACAACCAATTTGGAAATAATGAAAACTTTTGATACTCTCAAACCTATTATTCACGAAAAAACACAACAAATTGTAATAAAACATAAAACAAACACTATAAACAGGCAAAACAGAAAAATCGCAAATTTATCAAAACAACATAACCTAAAAAATAGCCTAGAACCAATCCACACATCAAAACAACAACATAACCTAAAAAATAGCCTAGAACCAACCCACACCTCTAACGACAATAAATTCATAAACTTAACTAAAACACAATTTACTGAAAAAGAAAAAATAATAATAACAAATTCCTTCAAATATAACTTACCTAACTTCAACAAAAAACAAATAATAAAAAACCTAATAGTTGACACAGAATCTAACATCCACAAAATTACCCACCAAAATACTGAACACATAAGAAACAATATTAATAATAAAATTAACCTAATAAAAACGGAAAAAAACAAAAAAACGGAACAATATATAAATAAAAAAGAAATTATAAAACTCAGAGAAAAACTAGAAAACAACGACTACTTAATATTAAAATCAGATAAAACAAATACACCAGTAATAATAGAAAATACCAAATACATCGATTCAATGACTAACTACATAAAAGAAAATAAATACGAACAAATCCCAGACCCAACTAGCAAATACCTTATTACAATAAAAAACTTAATAGTCACTCACCGAAACACCCTAAACTATAACAATAAATTAAAATACCACACAAGACTATACCCATTCAAACCATGCGCACCAATATTATCAGGGATACCTAAAATCCACAAACCCAACACACCATTTAGACCACTAATAAATTTCACAACAGCACCATCTTGCATAATCGCAAAAATTCTAGACAAAATCATAAGATCTAAAATACATATCAACAACACATACAATATAAAAAATGGATACGAATTAATTAATAAAATAAAAACGATAAAAACAAACAGCAACACAAAAATAATAAGTTATGACATAACTAACATGTACCCTAGTATCCCAATAGAAGAAACCATAGAAATAATAAAAAACAAACTGATACACAATAACGAAAAAAGAAACATAATAGATAGTATCATTACGCTAACCAAACACATATGTAACCAAAATTACTTCCAATTTAACAATAAATATTATAAACAAACAACTGGACTCCCCATGGGTTCACCCATATCATCTGGCATGTCAGAAATATATTTACAACACTTTGAACAAATAATAATTAAACCTATAATAAACACACACAATATTTCACTATGAACAAGATATGTAGACGATATACTTGTAATATACCAACCTACCATTCACAACGAACACATCATAATATTAAACAAACTAAATACATACAACGAAAACATACAATTCACCGTTGAAACAGAAACAAATAGAACAATCAACTTTCTCGACATCACTTTAAATATAAATGATAATAAAATAGAAACTACAGTATACAGGAAACCTACTTCCAACAACACCACAATACACTACAAATCTAACCACCCCTGGACACACAAAATTAACACTTACAGTAACATGATAAATAAAGCAATAAAATACACACAGGATAACAAACAAAAATTAAATGAAGAATTAGATAACATTACAAAAATAGCAATAGAAAATGGATACAACAAACACATTATAAAAAATATATACAATAAATTCACAAAAAAACCTAACCTCAACACAACAGTACAACCGGAACACGAAAATAATGAAAATAAAAAAATCTACCTAAAATATAAATACACCAATAACAAAATAGAAAAAATAACAAATATATACAACAAAGAATACTACACTCCAACATACAAACCAAACAACAAAATAATAAAATATCTTAATAACACAAACCACAAAACAAATTCAGAAAAACATAACCTATCAGGAATTTACAAAATCACATGCAACAACTGTAACGCTTTTTATATAGGAAAAACAACCAGAACATTTAAAATAAGATTTGAAGAACATTATAGAGCATTCAAAAACAAAAATTCAAAAGTATCAAATGTTGCAGCACACCTAATATCTCATAAACATGAAATAACAAATTACGAAAATAACCTAACCATACTTGAAATAAATAACAACCCAATAGAACTAAACTCACTAGAAAAAAACCACATTTATAAAAACATACACAACAATTTAATGAATCTACAAACAACATATACAGAAGACATACTATATAAAAACGTCATACACACAGATCAAGAGAAAGTGCGTGTAACGTCAACAAATACCAATATCACGGACCGAACATCTACAACAGAAAAACATCAGTGATTCGACAATGGTCAAGTGACCGAAAGGTGCCTCATCACTCAAGGTAAAATTATTGCACTTAATGGTGGGTAAAATTACTTACAATAGTAATATATTAACTTCATATAGTTTATAGTACAGTAGAACTCCAGTTATTCTAATTAATTTAGAATGGATTCTATTCGGATAAACAACAATTTGTATAATTGGGGTATTTTTAAATAATGGTTAGATTTAATTAATTACTGTATGAATCTTGTAAGTGGGAGGAAAAATATATTTTTTTATACTTTTTTCTAAGCTTCTGAGCTGTAGGATCTTAGCTTGTAAACAAAAAATCCTACTAGCTAACCCCTCTACACATGAGTAACATCTTTCCCTGTGAAGAAAAGAAATTGGAATAGAACATTAGTTGATATGAGAGTATTCATTTAACTATAAAAACAAACAAACTACATATCTGCTATAGTGAATAAAATGTTACTTTACTATACGTACACTAATATTGAGGTTTCCTCGAGGAAAGAAATATTTATATGTTCTTTTTGTACAGTTGAACCTAGCACTGAAATCTGAAGTCACTGGCCTCCAAGCCAATATTCTAATATCTTTGGGAAGAAGCCTATTGAGTATCTTGCAATAATTTAGGCTAGATTCTCCTTCATCAGCTGATCTTATGGTTAATGATATTACCTAGAATTAGAAAGAGGTTTGTATGAATTACTTTTTTGGGATTCACACTGCCTTATTTCCACCACAATTTTAAAACCTCAAGATGATTATAGGTTTTAAAGTTGTACCACTATTTACAGATAACAGAAAAAAATGTATGTAATAATTTGCGTGAATTATTAAAAGGATCTTGGTAAATATAAGGGATAGTACAAAAATATAATCTTAAACAATCTGAAATAAATATAAAAGAAACATTTACATTATAATGTTTTGAGTGTATTGCTACATGAGGTTACAGTTCACATTTAATTGTATTGCACATTGAAATTTTTAATATCTACTAATGTTTTTGGAATTGAAACCACTTGGTTTTGTTTATAATACATTTTAGTAACATATGTGAAAAAGAATTTACAAATATGACCACCACTCGGACAGTTATTAATAATTAAATAATTAATCCAATTAATTTTTAAGTAATTTGATATTTTTTAATTGAAGAAGTTTTAAAAATTTCTGAACAAACTCCATGATTAAGGTTGTTTGTATTTAAAGAACAAGGATATTGTTGCTTATGAAATTGGTTTAACCCAATAGCTGTCAAATTTTTAAAACTAATTTTTTCAGTTAAAAAAGTTACTAAAACCTTTAAGAATTACCAAAAAACAATTTTTTTTCAAATTTAGCTCTTTTAGGCTTGTTTTAAAAAAGTTCTAATTGGGAATCATGGTATTTACGGAGAAAAAAACTTGAAGATGCAGACAAGTTAAACATTTATTGTTTTACAAAGACAACCCTATATTAACACATAAAAGTGTATATTTTAAAAATAAAAGACTATATTTATATGATAAAGGAAGTGTTACGGTAGTTCAAATAGTTGTTAAAGTCTCTCCAAACCTGAAAACATTCAAGATGGAGACCAACACTACACTTGCAGTATTGCTGCCTTATGCTTGTTTTGCATACTCCATTTTTTCTTTGTTTGTTATTTGTTCTTTCAGTGCAATGGCTTGCAAGAACAAATCTTACATTTTCCAACAATTTTTCTTACAAGGTTTCGATAAATTGGGTCTGTTAATGTTTTTGGGTTGGAAAAACAGGTCAGTGCTAGATAAGTTCTAGCTATTGTTCTCTTGAAGTCTGCCCTTGACATCTTTTGCCCTGATATGCAAGAAAGAATATGAGCATTTGCCACCGTCAAGTGAATAACATTGGTGAATATAGGAAAGTACCACCTTTTAATTATATATTTACATATTAAACATATATAAACATATTATGTTATTACTGATATGTTTAGGTTATGTTTGTTTTGTGTATTTTGTTTTATTTATTGATGTGTTATCAAAAATATTGCCTTATTTGTCTACCTTTTTTAATTGGCAATGATAACCACAGTTGGATTTTTGCCAGAAAAAGAAATAAAAATTCTACAAAATTGAGTGGTTTGCTATACGCTCACCATTTCTTGTATCAATATATATGTGAGAAACCCATCAGATTTGGCATCAAACAGTAGTTATTATACTGTGGAGAAACGAGTTACTGTTTTCATGCCAAACTATGAGGGGGGAAAAGTTCAGATATCCAATACTAAAACAATCTCTGTAGACTTATCCACTATTATGTCCAAATTTTTTGTTCCTAATACTTCCCAAAATTATATTTTTTTAAATTGACAACTTTTTTACAAGTTTTGACTTGATAAAAAGCCTGACAGAAATAGTATCTGTGCCCCCGGGACAGTCCGATACAACAAAATGAACTATTGTCCTAACAAGTCAGATAATTAAATGAAAAAAGAAGAACGTGGTGCAAGTGGCTATCGTTTTAATAAAAAGAACAAGCTTTTTGCAATTACTTGGAAAGATAACAACAATGGAAAGGTTTTATTGAGCCACAGTAAGCTGTGACTAACTAGTCAAAACTTCAGGCAAAGTTCATTGATATCTATAATAAGTCCATGGGTGGAGTTGATATAATGGACTGGTTATAACAAAAAACAACAATAAATAATATAAAACAATAAATATAAAAATAACAACAGCGAACAGTATAACAATAAATAAATAATAACAATATTATAAACATAACAATAGGTAACAATTTACCAATAAATAAATCTTAATAACACAATAACAAGAACATAAAATAAATTAAATAAATAAATTAAATAAATAAAAAAACACACAGAAAAGTATATATATAAATAAAACAAATATATTTTAAATTTAAAAAAATATTTTCAAGTGGTGCAAGAAGGCGATCACTCAGTCAATGACTGAGGCATCGTCCCTTAGCACCACCTTTAAACTACCTTTCAAATTAAAAAGGGCACGAATGTTAGTTACTCCGACACAATCAATCAAAATATGTCTTATTGTGAAGATATCTCCACAATACTGACATATTGGTGGATCTTCACGATGCATCAGATATCATGAGTTGCAAAAGAGAGGCCAAAGCGAAGGCGTGTAACTACCACTTCCTCCCTTCGTTTTGAACGAAAAAAAGAAGACCTCCATGGACGGACAGTATCTTTAATTTCCCTCAGCTTATTCTGAATCAGTTTATTCCATTCGTCATTCCAAGCAGCGAGCAATAAATGTTTCGCAAAACACACATAATCAGATGCCATAACTCGTTGAGTAATAGGCACCAAACTTGTAGCATTCTTCGCCGCTTCATCCGCTTTAGTGTTTCCGAATATCCCACAGTGTCCAGGAACTCAACAGAATGTTACCCCTACACCCCCCAATTGAAGCCTGTGTACAGCATATAAAATGTCCCCAACTAAAGGGTTAATAAAGAAAACATCCTGAAGAGCTTGAAGAGCACTTTTAGAGTCAGTACACAAAAGGTAGTGTGAAGATCCAAATCGAATAACAATTAATGCTTTTAAGATGGCAAATAGTTCTGCCGTGAAAACACTGCAAGCTGAGGGCAATCAGTACATGTAGGTACATCCAAAAGCATAAAACGCACACCCAAGGCCATTGTCCAGTTTAGATCCATCAGTGAAAATAATTTCACTGTGTTGGTGAGATTTATAAATGGATAAAAATTCCTGGTGGTAGACCACAACAGGAGTATCGTGTTTTATACAACTGGACAATGAGAAATCGAAGTGCGGCGTTTTTATTATCCATGGAGGTAGATAGCACATTTGTCGTTCAAACATAGTGGGAAGTTGCAACTCAAGGTCATCCAATATTCTTAACGTTCGTATGCGAAATAGAGCGGTCGAACGTTGACGTGTATTGTACACTTGATTTAGCATGTTATTAAAGACTATTTTAAATGCCGGGTGGTTAGGTTTGCTTTGAAGAACAGAAACATAAGATATTTGTAGCATCTGACGTCATCTAGAAAGGGCAGGTTCCCCAGCTTCGACAAGAAGACTAGGGATTGGGCTAGTTCTAAATCCACCAGTAGCAAGTCTAAGTCCAGAGTGGTGGATGGTATCAAGAGTTTTCAGAACTGTAGGTCGTGCAGATGAGTAGACTTGACAGCCATAACCTATGTGCGATCTAACGACTGCCCGATAAAACCGAAGCATACTAGTTCTGTCTGCTCCCCAATTCGTACCACTAAGGACTCTTAACATATCCAATTTCTCACCTTTAAATCACGAACATGTGGGATCCATGAGAGTCTTTTATCAAATAAAAGACCCAAAAATCAAACACTATCCGTGGTTTGAAGCTGAATCTCATCAAGATAAAAGATCAGCTCCTGGTGTTGCCTACGACGACTAAATGCTACACAATTGGGTCTTCCAAGGAGAAAATTTGAAACCTGTAGTTTTTGACCATCTCATCTAATCTGCATATTACTAACTGCAAAGATCTTTCCTCAGTTGCCATACTACGAGCAGACACATATATACAAAAGTCATCCACAAAAAGGGAACAGTGTACCTGAGATCGTATATTACTGGTGATACTATTTACTGCAACGGCGCATAGCGTGACGCTCAGCACGCTGTCTTGCGGTACATCATTCTCCTTTTATAACTGTTTGAATATGTGTCTGCAAGACGAACGTGGAAAGATATGTTAGAAAGAAAGTTAGCGATGAATGCTAGGATATTCCCTTGTATACTCCATGATTTCAGAATGTTCAGAATTCCTCTTTTCCATGCCATATCATATGCCTTCTCAAGGTCAAAGAAAACAGCAATGAGTGTTTGACGCAAGAGAAAGACATCTTGAATAGCGGATTCTAACAAAACTAATTGGTCAACTGATGATCGTCCTTGTCTGAAACCACATTGTTTGTTGCTAAGAAGGTCGTTAGTTTCTAGGTACCAGACGCTTGTAAGAGATATAGGCCTGTAACTACTGGGGTTGGTTTTGTCACTACCCGGTTATAAAAGAGGAATTGCTGTCGCTTCTGACCATGCATCGGGGAAAGACCGCTCCTCAAATAAACGATTGTATATTCGAAAGAGGACAAGTTTCGCCGATGATGGTACATGTTTTAGCATTGAGTATACAATGGAATCAGGACCTGATGCAGAATCCCTCGTTGACGAGAGAGCTGACTCCAATTTGCCTATAGAGAGAGGAGTGTTCAAAGGAGAGTCCCCAGACAACCCAACAGTAAACGGTATTGCTTCTTTATACATCTGGAATAATCTATTATAAGCTGTAGTAGCAGAAAAGTTAGAAAATGATATTCAAGTACATTAGCAATGTCATCACGGTTTGTGAATAATCTTCCATCCGGTTGCTTCAGCAACAACGGAATGGAAGTACCACAAACTGATCTTAGTTTCCTCCACACTGTGGAGGACGGAGTTGTTCGTCTAATTGTGCTAATGTACTGTTTTCAAAAGTTCTTTCTACTCAGCCTAGATTTCTGTGCATTCATCTTTCCACCACAGAACAGGTGGACGGCATGCGTACACAGCAGATGGTTTAGGAATGGCCTTTTCAGGGGCATTCAAAATAGTCTTATTAAAATTGTAAACAATTGTATCAATAGGTGTCAGAAAATCCATGTCAAGTGATACAAGGTAATTCGAGTGGACGTCCTGGTTGGCTTTTCGTAAAATCCAACGAGAATAACAGGGTGAGGAATCACATAAATTAATCTTAATTGGAACATGGTCGCTTCCATACATGTCATTAAGCATTGACCATGTGCATTTAGTAGCTAAATGAGGGCTGCAGATCGATAGGTCAAACAGCTGTCCATCCACCAGTAGATGCTGCCAAATGAGTAGGCGAACCGTCATTTAGCAAACATAAATCCAGTTCCGTTCTTATACTCTCCACAATTGCAACTCAGGGAGCCCCAAGACAAATGGTGGGCATTAAAATCACCTACTAATAATAACGGAGGTGGTAACTTGTTTATTAAATCTACTAAGTGTGTTGTTTGGTGGCAAATAGACACAACACATAGTGAACTTATATGGGACAGCTGTTTGAATAGCTGCTGCTTGTAAAGGGGTTATTAAGTTCATAGATACCGCATCAATACATTCACGGGCAAGTATGGCTACGCCACCTCTTGCTCGATCTTCTGTAACGAAGTCGGCTTGAAAAACTGAATATTCCCTTACATGAAAGTTTTGCGATTCATGGAGATGTGTCTCTTGTAGACAGACGAACATTGGGTACACATCTCGCACGAGTACCTTTATACCTTCTATGTGACTCCTAACGCCGTTTACGTTCCATTGTATCACTGACTTGCTAAGCAAAGACATTTATTAGCTTAGCAAAGGATTTATTTGAAACCCATTGGTGCTCTCTCCTTTCTTGCTTGGGACGTTTTTGCTAACATTTTTCAGATTCCATATTCACCCATTCAGTGACGGAATCTGAGGAAGTTTTCAGTTTAGGAGGAGTGGTTTTCACATTCCCTCCTTTGTTAACATTTTTTTTAATACCTGTTAACGACGGTGGCGATGTGGTCTGACGTAACACTGGTCTATGTGGTTTGGTTCTTTCCAACGTTTTCTGCCCAGAAGGTTTATTACCAGTTGACAATGTCTTCTGCACAGAAACACAAGGCTCACTTAATGATTTATTTCGTGCTCCAATTCCCCCAGTGAAAGGGATTGGTTCAAGAGGCAAATTACGATCCGTTGCTGCAGGTTGTACCAAATTCAAAGTAGAACCATTTGTGACTAAGTACAAAAGGTGAGAAACTTGTTCTGTTAGAACTTCAATATTCTTTGACAGCTCACCACAGTTGGTACAAGATGATTTGGAAGCGGTCAGAGTAGCGGAATAAGTCTTACTGTTTGCCTTTGGCTGAGTAGATCTATGCAGTTTTTTGGCCTCTGGAAACTCTTCTTGTCTTTCGTCATGATGCCTAGGATAGCTTTTTCTTCCTTAAAAGTAGGGCAGTTGTAAGATCGCGTTGGGTGGTCACCACCACAGTTGGCGCACTTTGGAGAATTAACACATTCCTTATCATCATGACCTTCAACGCTACATATACCACATACGTTCTGCTTCGAACAGGTAGAGCTGATATGCCCAAAACGCTGACACTTAAAGCAGTGCCTAGGGTTAGCCACGTATGGTCTCACTGAGAGCCTTTGGTAATCTGCAAACTAAGTATTCAGGTATTTCCGATTTTCCAAAGATGACAATAAAAGACCCTGTTGCTACTTTTTCGCCTTTGTCCATTTTCATGATAGGGACAACATCCGTAACTGACTTAGACGACAGTTCGGACTTAATTTCATCAATTGGAATGTACATTAAATCCCTACATGTTATGACCTCCTTTGAGTAATTAAAGGATCTGTGGGGAGCCACAGATACCATGACCTGGTCAAAGAAAGAGGTCATTTTTGACAGAGAACGGGTTTGTCTCTCAGTGGAAGTCACAACTAACAGTGTTCCGTTTCTAAGTTTCTTAATAGAGGCTACTGGACCTCCAGCACAGGCAGTAACAGCCTTGTTAATCAGGAAAGGAGAAACTTTAGAAAGACCTTTCCCTTCTTCGGCACTAGAAACAACTAAATACTTTGCTGATAGCAATGCCTGTGACGTTGCCACCATCAACTTCTTACTCAAATAATTATTATTACAGTCGTCAGGAGAATCCTGGCGTGTCCTCTTCAAACTAGTCATATTTGACGGGGTTTTTGAATCTATAAATATTTTAAACCAGCCATCGTGTCAAGTTTTACGGGCGAGACTATAGGAACGAGTACACCCTTAGATCACATTAAGATCATTTCCAACCCTCAGAACTCTGAGGCCTATAGATTTTCTCCTCGACTGGATGGGCATCAGTCGAGCACTCGTAATACTGTGCACAGGTTTCAACACATGTGCACTGCGGACACTTCCTGACCAAGGACCGAAGCGGCTGGCAGACCAGAAACCGTGCTTACGTCTTCAGCAGAGCAAGCTCACATCAGCGTCCGGACCAGAGTTTATCAAGCTCTCCCAACGCTTGGGAGCCTTTTTCAGCACTCCCAACGGGCAATGGTTCTGACCAGTCAAAATCACCTACAGAGAAGATGTGAGTGTTAATATGTGAAGATAGTGTTGTGAGTGTGGTGTTTCTAAAACGTGTAATAAAGTGTGTAACAGTGAAGTAAGTGTTGTTAGTATTGTGTATGTTTGACTGGGGTACCGGGAGGGACGCCAAACCCCTCTTAGTAGGTGCGGCTCCCTAGCGGGGCAATTTTGTAGAAAACAAGGTGTAGTATCATCTAAAATATTTTCATCGATCTCCTATAGGTCTGAAAGATTATCAACACTATCCGATGCTAGTAAAACAATATGTATTTCACCATCATCATCAAGAGAATCCAAAAAATCTTCATAATTCACAACTTATACTAGTTAATTTAGACTCAAGAACTCCTCTTCAGCCATGCCTGCAATCGGAATAAACAATGTAGTATGAGCCTAGGTGAAATACACTGGCTGTGCTATGATCCCCAAATGGGTATTACTACTAAAACGATCATAGTTTATAAATGTTGGTAAAAACACAAGGAAATGTTACTGGGTTATGGAAATGTTAGCCACTATAATATGTCAAAGTGGAATGATATGAAAAATGTTTACATACTGGAAAATTTATAAAGAAAACACATAATCATATATCTAAGCTGCTTACCTGTATCAAGATGTGTAACTCAATACAAATGCCATAAAATTACACCATTCCTACTACTGTAATGCATGAACATAAACTCAATGAACCTAAGAATGCCTCAATATAGGTGTTAAGCATTAACAAGCAAGCGCTGAACACATAACTCTGTTTAAACACAAAATTCCCAATTGGGGATCATGACAGGGAATGGGTTAAAGCATTTCTGAGACCTTACATTTTTTTGTAATAGCCATTTGTCATTTTACTAATAATATAGAGTGAATGATTATTTAATTCAATTTATAAAAATGTTTGGTACCAACAACAAAATCATGCACCATTCTAAATTTCTAACATTTCTCAATTTTTAAGTTACCAATTAAAATTTTTAGTTAATATTACAAAAATTCTTATTACCTGACCAAAAGAACTAACTCCTTTATCTGTACGACCACAACGATGATAATTAGAAGTCTGTCGATTTTCTATAAGACAGCTTTTTATGAGTGCTTGAAATAAGTGGTGTTCAATGGTTTCCGTTGTATCGTCTTGCACTGTAAAACCTTGGTAGGCCCAACCTAAGTAAGCCAGTTTCAAGAAAATGTGCAGTTTCTTGCATCTGTCAAAATTTAAAAATCATATTTTTACTTTGGCGTAACTAAAAGATTTTTTTACAACTAACCTATATAAGAACATTACTTTTGTAGAAAACATACACATGTGCTTTACAGTTTGTAATTCATTTTAAGAAGTCTTCTATTTTTCTATTTCTGAAAAATTTTCCAAAATCCCACTTCAGTGAAAAAACTAAGAACTGGAATTGTACTTGAATTTATTAAGCCGTTCAGGTAGCCTGTACCAAGCTCCTGTACAATGGAAGCCTGATGATTACTATTACCAATAATATTTATACTCATTCGTACACAAAACTCAAATATCTGAGGTAGTATGTTTTGATACTGCAAGATTAAAAATTGTATAATCTTGTTTCTTACACAACAGTTTTTATTTTGAATGGATACGACTGTTAACAGTTTGTTTAATTTTTATTTGTAATTTCTGTATAGTAGCTCTAAAATTTAATTTTCTCAAATTTGTACAGAACCTAATTCAGATCCAATTGAAGATAATCACTCTGCAGGCAACTACAATAAATTAGATACCCCTTAAGTCAACAAGAACAATCTGGACTAGGTGGAGTTGGATGTAATAGCTTTATCAAGAAAAATGAGTTTATCTTCATGAACTTAGTTTATGAGCAATCATGGAAGCCCTAATACTGTAGGCAATTACAATATTCTATTTACCAATGAAAATACATCGCTGTCCTGTACTTGACATTAACAGGAAAATTGTTTCACCTATTTGCTACCATACTTCTGAGGTTATTAGAGTTGTAAATGGCTTACTTCAAAGAAAGTAATGTTTATTTTACTCTAAAGAAATTCATAATAATTTACTATATAACCACTCATAACTCACTGTCATGTAATAAATTCAAAATTGGCACATAATATCATAATATTAATGATAGTACTGTATCAAATATTTTATTTTATATTATTTTTTAGTATTGCAGGTATCAAAACTATGATTGCTCTCTTTATCAATGTTGTAAAGAATTGATCAAATGTTTTACAGCTGCCATTTTTCAAAAATTTTTAGGCTCGGTTATTATTTGTTTTTTTTACATTGTATAAAATTTACTGAAATATTTGTAAGACTAAAACAAAATTTAATACATGCCTACTGCCAGCATTTTTCATCTGTTATACAGAAGAATATAATGAACATTTTAAAATTATTAACAATCAAGGAATAATAACTGATAACCAACTGAATCAACTAATAATCTCATCATTAACTGAATTTATGTTATTCAGTATCCATAATGATACTAATAATATAAGCTTAAACCAAAATTATTTCATGTTTTTCAAATACTATATAATTTAAGCAACTTATACGGTTCAATATTTCTTGTTGTAATATTTCAACTTCTAGTTGTAATCACCTTGAATTTACTGATTAAAATATAATAAAATAATTCATAACTAAATGAATACTTAAGAGCTTACTTGCTGATGCGTTTGTAAACAATCGTTCCTTTTACGAAGCTAAGCCTCTACTTGCGACATCCCGCAACGTATGAAGGTTATACGACTTATGAGTATAGTGGGGGTAGATAATATTGGTTGTTTACTATGTAATGGAACAAGGTGTTAGTTTTAAAGCGTCTTTGGTCATTTAATATATTTTCTTTATCAGTTGTGTAGTGTTTGTAAATTTCATATTTTTCTATAGTTGTTAGTTTTTTACTTTGGTTTAATATGTGGAAAATATTTAAATTGGTATGTATGTCTGTGTATGTGTGTTTCATAAATGTGTTTTGGGTTTAGGTTGTTTATTTGGCTGATGTGTTTATTAAAGCGTGTGTTGAATGATCTACCGATTTGAATGATATAATAGCTGGAGCACTTGTTACATGTTATTTTGTGTATACCGGATATATTGTATTTGTCTGTTTGTTGTTAAAAGGGGTGTATGTGTTGTCTTAAAGTATTTGTTGTTTTGTATGATATTTGGTAACTACGTATTTTGAATGAGGAAGATATTTTGTGTGCGTGTTTGTTGTGGTATGAGAGGGATATGTATTTGTTGTTTTTGTGTGGTTTGTTGGTGTGGTTATTTGATGATGCTGTTTATATTTAATTTTCATGAGTAAGTTGTTTTTTAAGTGTATGTTGGTAGCTGTTTTGTTAGGCGATGTATTTTATTGTATTAAGTTCTTCCTTCATAGTCTTTTTGTAGTATATGTTATGCCACCTAATCAATATACTTATGCTACAAAAGGACTATGATGAAGAACTCAATACAATAAAATACATCACTCAACAAAACAGCTACACTTTTAGACAACATCATCAAACAGCCATCCTGACAAACCACACAAAAACCAACAAATTCATATCCCTCACATGCCACAACAAACACACACACAAAATTGCATCCACAGTCAAAAAACTTAATTACCAAATATCATACAAAACATCGAATACTTCAAGACAACACATACAACCCTTTTAACAACAAACAGCCAAATACAATATATCCGGTATACACAAAATAACATGTAACGAGTGCTCCAGCTATTATATCGTTCAAATCGGTAAATCATGCAACACACGCTTTCATGAACACATCAACCAAATAAATAAACTAAACCCAAAACATATTTATGAAACACGCACCACACATACACGGACATACATACCAATTTAAATATTTTCCACATATTACACCAAAGTAAAAAACTAACAACTATAGAAAAATATAAAATTTACAAACACCACACAACAGACAAAGAAAATATATTAAATGACCATACACACTTTGAAGCTAACACCTTGTTACAATTCATAGTAAACAACCAACTTTACCTACCCCCAATACACTCATAAGTCTTATAACCGACAACCTTTATACCATGCAGGGTGCCGCCAGTAGAGGCTTAGCTCCATAAAAGGAACGATTGTTTCGAAACGCATCAGCAAGTAAGCTCTTAAGCATTCACTTAGTTTCGAATTATATAATTATAATTTATATAATATTACTACAATGGTTTGTACTGAGAAAAAAGCTACTAGCACTGGACTATTAACTAAAAATACCAGACTATAAAATATGGTTCATCCAAAATTTAAATACAAACCTAAACAGAAAAAAGTATAATTACCTAGTAAAGTCAAAAGGGCGTTTTTGTTTATTTGCATTATCTTCATCATTATCAGATATATTTTTTTTTAGAAGAATATTTTTCAGCTGCAAATTATGAGCTTCTAACTGAATAACTTTATCTATAAGTTCCTAAAAAATAAAACAAGAAAAAACAATATATAAAATATCAATGTCAATTCATCACAATAAAACCACTAGATATGTTATATTCAGCACGGATTGCTTCATACTTAATATTATATGTTGCAAAATCTTTATCTGACATGCACGCACACAAGTGACACACAGATATACACAAAACTCAGAAAATATTTCCCTAAATGTATGAACACAATTTGAACACTTGAATCAATAAATTCTGGAATTTAGCTTTGCAACATTCTGTATATATGAACATATTCTGAATTGAAGTAATTGATTGATATGCTTGGGCAATATATTTGAGTACGAAATAAATATTAAAAAAATAATAATAATAAGATCTATAAAATCGCAAGGCTGTCTAAAAAAATTAAAAGGTTCAAAATCCAGGAATCAAATGTGGCTTTTTTAAATGCAGGATGAATAGGTTTGAATCCAGGAAACAAACCTTACAAGAGTTAAAACGTTTAGGTATTTGTGAGTTGTAGCAGCCACCTGGGATGTAAATTGAAAATTGTTCTAAGCCACAAAATAGGGCGATATACCCAGAATTTTACAAACTGCCTAATATACACAAAGATATGGTTGTTTATGAGAGCGGCCACCTATTTTTTTTGGAAAAATGTTCAAAACCACCAAATAGGACAATATCCACAAAAAATTTTTTTCTTAAAAAATTTCTTTCACAAACAAAATTCTTGTGGATATCGTCCTATTTGGTGGTTTTGAATAACTTTATAAAATATCTGGTGGCTGCTAAAGTAAACAATTACCCAAGATATTTCTAGCAAAATTGACAAATTCCTTTAATAGCAGTTCTAATTATTATTAATTTGTTTTTGATTACGTTTTCCTGAAATACAATATTAAAAGAAACTGTGTTTCTATATTATGTTATAAAAAAGATATAATACAATTCTGAGTAATGAAGTAATTGCAATTATTTACAAAACATGTTTATAAAAGGTACCGAAATAAATTGTCAAACTATTACAATAGTACTAAGAATTATTATATTAAATGAAACTTAAAATTACAAAAAACTCATTTTAGCTAAGTATGAGAGTTAAAACTTTTAAAAGTAACTAATTCTTGACAAGTTAAATTTTAAAAATGAAAATAGAAGTTACAAAAAAAAGAGAAATAAATTTTGAAATTACACTAAACATACCTGTTTGCTTAAACTATTTAATTCTGAAGGTGGTAAGGACTTGGTTTTCTTATTTACAGTAACAGAGAGAGCACTCATGTTTTTTATAGGCTAACATATATATCTTCCGTTATGCACAAAAATAAAAATAAGTATGTATTGTAACAAATACAAGTTATGTCAAACAAGCACAAACATTCACTAGATAAACTTTAATTTAAGTATATTAAGTTATAACCCCACTTCTCTTGGACCAGCCTGTTTTGCTGGTTACTGGTTACTATTACTATGTTATAATATTAAAATTATAATCTTTCAACACAAACTGTCAACTCCAACAAATCCACTGCTCACAAGATCATTCAACTTCCCAACAATCACATGACCAAACCAACATTCATACAGTGTACTAACTTTAAGAATAAAATCAAACACAATTGTTCTGATATACTTTATTCGACTATATTACTTTTATACCAACTTTTTTTCATGTTTTATTTATAATGCTTTCTACTGGCAACATCAACGTTTTTCACAATGATTAATTATTCCTACTCCTTGTTTGGAACGTTTTAGCCACCTTGTGTGTGAGGTTACATCATCCAACTATCAAAATCACCACCGTAACACTGCAACTAGTAATAATCTTCTGAACGATTGGTATATTACAAGTACTACAACACTACAACAATTAATTCAATATTGAAGGATTCAAGTGTTAACGGAAGTACACGTTTTTCTTTAAAGGCAAGTAAGGAATGTAAGTTCAGTTAATTTGGAATGTGCATGCTGGAATTTAATAAGAGAACTGATATATTATCTTGAAAAATGCAATGCCAAACCTAAAATATTTGCTTAACCTAAAAATAAAAAACAGAAACCCTATAACCTATAAATCCACGTTTCATTTATCTGTTTTTGAACAACATTTGTTTATATGTTTTTTAACAACATCAATCTTGAAATACCAGAAAATTCTATTATAAGATAAATATATGCACATGCAGTTAGATTGTGATATGAGAAAGTGGGATATTTATATAAAATATGTTTCTGTCAAGGATGTTATGGCTATTTAATATTATTATTAAATTATCTAAATTGGTATTGATATTTATTGAATGTTTTGTTGACTAAATGTTAATATTTTAATATTTTTTTCAGAAATGTTATCAAATAAAATTTTAAAAACTTGTAAATATTTTACAACTTGCCTATAGTAGCACTTACTTATATTTGTTGAAGAGGGTCGTTTCGGGAGATGTGTCCCATTGTCAACTCAAACCGTAAGTATTTGTTATTACAGTCTTAGTTGACAATGGGATACATCTCCCAAAACGACCGTCCTCAACAAATATAAGTAGGTGGTACTGTGGGCAAGTTGTAAAAATAAAAATAGTCTTAAGGATGTTGGTTTAAAAAAATTTTTTTAAAATTGTTTTAATGTGTAGAATATGAATAACAACTTTTTTCCACAGAAAATACGGAAAGATACTTTTTTCAGGTTTTAAAAGTTGGTCTCTAATGACATGTATAGCATAAACGGGTCTTGTTGACGTTTAAAAAAAACAACCTTTTTTTTCATTACTCATTTTAATGTGTAGAACACAAATATTAACTTTTTTCCGCAGAAATTACAAAAAAATTAAGTTTTTGCACATTTTTTATGTGTTTGTAATAGCATGTAAGCCTATTGCGTAAACCGACCGCGCAGTACACTGCACTACGTCAAAGTAAATTTATTTTAATATTAAACCTAAAATCTAAATATTTAACTTTTAATTTTAAATTTTATACAACATTACTACATAACTACATTAAAATAAACCTATGAAGTATCCAGTCAGGATAGATTTGGTTATAATTTTATACAACATTAAAATATACCTACAAAGTATCCAGCTAGGATAGATTTAGTTTTAATTTAATACAACATGATTATCTACCTATATTAAAAAAATACCTATAAACCATCCAGCCAGGATAGATTTGGTTGTAATTATCTGCATCGGAGATAAGTCTAAATATTTACCAAAACTACAAACAAAACTATCCTGACTGGATACTTCGTAGGTATACTTATATGTAGATAATAATGTTGAATATAATTATAACCAAATCTATCCTGACTAGATACTTCATAAGTATATTTTAATATAGGTATATAGTAATGTTGTAAAAAATTACAACCAAATCTACACCAGTGCGCTGTAGCTACTGGGCGTCCGGTTCACGGTATAGACCTACATGCCATTACATACCAACATTTAAAATATGAACAAAGTAACTTTCTGTATTTTCCATGGATAAAAGTTGATATTCATGTTCTACGCATTAAAACGTGTATTTAAAAGTTTTAAAAAACCAACGTAACTAAGACTATATTTTTACCGTTGTAAAATATTTACAAGTGTTATTAGTGAAAACTAGTAGCTCACATGAAGATAGAATCAACAAATATGAAATTTTAAGTCTTTATAAGTAAAACAAAATAACCTTTTTGTGAATTCAAATAAAGTGTCTGTCTTAATGCTTTCTCAAGGCTATATCAGTAAAAGTTCGCACATCGAATTCATGAACATTTGATTCTTGTATAATCATAATTAAACCATTAATTAGAAAATCTGTATTAGTAAATAACCTATTGGTGAATTTAAATAAAGTACCTGTCTTAATGCTTTCTCAAAGCTAAATCAGTAAAAGTTGGCACATCGAATTTATGAACATTTGATTCTTTCTTAATTATAATTAAACCGTTAATTAGAAAGGTTACAGAATAATACTATAAATACTTTGCCTAAAATGTAGAATAGTGTACGACAATACATATTAAGATCAGCGCCTATCACTCCGATTGGCAAAATTTCTTTTTCCTGATCAATTTGATTTTGCTGAACTCGAATCTGAAATTTTTTTTTACTGCGAACACATTTTAAAAAAATAATAACCTAACCTAACCAAACCTGACCTGGTTTTCTTAGATTAATATGTTTTGCCATTAAAAATAACTTCAGATTCGTGTTCAGCAAGGTCAAATCTATTAGGAAAAAAAATTTCTTATAAAAACTAAACCCAGTCTAAATAAAAACTGTATAGCCATGTTCCAGTGTAGCTATATTGCAATGTAGTTTTCTGCTTATTTTAATTAAAATAAATATTTTTATATTAAAAGATATAAGCTTTATTTTATACTCATAAACCTTTCCCTCGACTTGGAGGAATATATACTTTTTTCAAATTTTGAAATTTTTTAAATGTGAGCGAAAGTTTTTTCCCGATGACTTTTTGGATTGCCAGGTATAATTTTTTTGGTGCTAATATCGATTATGCGGGAGAGAAAATTAATACAAAATTATTTTATACTACTATGAAAAATTATTTACATCTTACATATAATTGATAATGACTAAAAAATTATAACTGGAAATGCTAAAAATCTTCAGGATTATGGAAAATTAATAAAACTTGGTCAACAGCCCAAAAATCTAAAATTTTGAGAAAGCAAAATATCTTCGTAATACATATGAACGTTATAAATACCTTAGAAGTAATATGTTATACTACATTATAATGTAATTACAAAATATCCAGTTTAATTGATTTGTTAAAAAAAAAAAAAAATGTTTTAATATTTACTATTGCACAAGGTAAAGTGTTGAGAAAATTAGTCACACCTTCCTGGCTTTATGTTGTGATAAAATAATGTATACCAAAATGGAAAGCTACTTAATATATCAACAAGTTAACTCTTGGGAGACATTATTTTATGTATCCCAACTAGATACTTCATATATAGCTGTATTATAAATACAATATCAGGAAACCTATCAACAATTGGGTCGTACTCTGATTGGGACCAAAATTTTAAACATGTTTCGCATATGACATGGATTATCATTTGGCAAAAGAATTTTTAAGCTACTTTTTCTTTTAATCCTAGAGAATGGGTTCCTTTGCATAAAAACGGAGATTCTTAAATTGATATCAGCATAATCCAAAGATTACCTCTATGATTTATGGATTGTCTGGGCAAATGCTGGTCTAACTGCGAATTGATGTATTTGCATAGTAGATCTATATCTAAGTTGATTCTTGCTTGAGTTCAATGTAATTCTGGGAATATGAACTTCTTGAACAATTTCAAAAACTTGATGATAACGATTTTTCAGAAAAATGTCACTTAGTCCATTAGATGACTGAGCTTAACTTCCAATATACCAATTTTTGTGAAAATCCTTTAAATAGTTTTAGATATTTAAAGATTTTCGAAAATTGATGTTTTTTCAGAAAATTTTCCCTAAGCCCATTGGATTGCTATGGTTAAAATTCGTCTGTATAACTTTGCTGAAAATTCTTAGAGTAGTTATCGAGAAAAAAAATCAAATATATATGTATACAATTTTTAAAACTTGATGATAATGATTTTTTAGAAAATTTTCACTTAGCCCGTAGATTTCTGAGGTTAATAACCCACTATTTACCAATTATTGTGAAAATCCTTAGAGTAGTTTCCAACGTTAAACAATTATCGAAAACTATGGCGATTTTTCAGAAAATTTTTACTTAGCCTATTAGATTCCTGAGGCTAAGAACCTCATATATACCAATTTTGGTTAAAATCCTTAGAATAATTTAGGAGACAAAATCTAAAAATACACACAAACAATATATATAAATATCACAATATGTATTCTTGTGTATTAATAAAGAACTAAGTCAAAATACAAATACAAGAATTATAATTGAATTTACAATTCAAAGCTTTTCGTTGGCTAACAGTACCAACATCATCAGGAATATTAAAACCATGATATTGATTTTAATATTCCTGATGATGTTGGTACTGTTAGCCAACGAAAAGCTTTGAATTGTAAATTCAATTATAATTCTTGTATTTGTATTTTGACTTAGTTTTTTATATATATATAATTTTTCAAAAACTAATTTTGACGATTTTTTAACGAATTTCGACAGCCCATTGGATTCTTGAGGTTAAAACCCCCCCGATATACCAAATTTGGTAAAATTCCTTAGAGAAGTTTCTGACAAAAAATTTACAAATACTTATACAGTAATACCTTGACTTACGCGATTCCCAAGTTACGCAGTTTTAAATCATGCTCATTGAGTTATGCAGAAACTGGCCTGTTCTGGAAGAAAATGCCGAAGATAACTTCTATACCGCATGAAGAGAAAATATTTCCAAGTTTTAAGGCTGAGAAAGACAGATTGACAATGATGGTTGGCGCAAATACAGCTGGTGACTGTAAGTTGCAACCTCTCATAGTTTATTGCTCAGAAAATTCAAGGGCATTAAACAATATTTCTAAAGCTATCTTACCCGTGATTTTAAAAGTCAAATCAGAAGGCTTGGGTGAGAGCTTCTCTTTTTGTGGACTGGTGTGGTCATCATTTCATACCTCAAGTCAAACTTTACTGTCGGTCTAAACAAATTCCTTTGAAAGTAATTGCTATTAATTGACAGTGCACCTGGCCATCCTCCTACTACTTTGACTAATTTCGACACATTTGAGAAAGTGGTATTTTTGCCACCAAAAACAACTATTTTGCTTCTACCAATGGATCGGGGGCCATCAAAATATTTAGAGCTTATTATTATACAAGAAGATCATTTGCGCATTTGCATGAAGTTATAAGAGAGCCACAAGCTCTCTGTTGAAGATAATTAGAAACAATTCAATGTTTTAAATGCTTTGAGAATCATTGGACAATCTCTTAGAATGAAATTTCACAAAAAAATTTGAATAGCGTTTGGAGAAAGGTGTGTCAATTTTTTTCATCACTGAAACTCAAACGGAATCAGTGCCAGAGTCAGATGAAATTGCTGATTTGATTGAAGAAGGTGTCGGTTTTGCCAGACAACTCAATTTCGAAGTGGATAATGATGACGTTCAAGAACTGCTGGATTTACACAACCAGAAGCTGACAATTAATTGATGAGCTCATAGAAATGCGTGAGCAAGAGCAAGACCTTAAAAACACAGATTCTTTAGAGACCCAGTTGACTTAGAGGAAATGATGGTTAGAAACTTGACAAAATGCCTTAGTTTAATTGAGCAAGGCTTAAAAATTTTGGAAAACATAGACTCCAATGATGAGCGCGTTTCTGCCACAAAACAAAAAAAAATTAGCGAGTTACGAGGAAATTTTGCATGAGAAGAAAAAATCTTCAATTTGTCGAACGAATTTATTAGATTTTATGCTAAGACTAACACTCTGCAATCAATGGTTAAGGCTCACTAACTAAATCAGATAGATAATCTAGTTCTATATTTTGTAGTTGACCTCTAAAATGGCCTCCAAGTTTCTTACTTACAAAGGATATCTAGCTAACCTCTAACATTCAGCAACTATGTTACTATTTTCAGTATATAGTATGATTGTTACACTATACTATCTTTGTCACTGACAATGGGAATTTAGTGGCTGTAACATCTACGAACAATTAAAGACTTTGTCATGAGAGTTGCATTTTATTTGTATATCCAAGAATTAATAGTTGTTTTGTAGCAAAGGATGTGCCAGTTATTTACAATAAGTTATAGATTATCCATAACAGTTGTATAACTCAATTCCTTGTTAATTACTAACAATTTTTGGCATAAAGTAAAACAGATTAGAAAAAAAATATAAATACTTGGATTGTCCAGTAAGTAAAATAGGTTTCCAATGCACAGTGCTGATCCCCAAAAATCACAACAGATAGTTTGGGAACTACTATCTCAGCTTCTTGCCTCAGTACTAGTTGTAGAAAGATATTCTTTTCTTTCTAGATAATGCAGGTATACACCTAAACATGTTACATATTAGGTTTTATGCTAAAACTAATTATAAATGCTTTTTAAATAAATCTAACTATTCTCTACCTTTTCAGAAAAAATGCCTCTTACTTGTCGCTTTTATAAAAAAAAATACCCTGAAGTTGAAGACGTGGTTATGGTAAATGTACGTAGCATAGCTGAAATGGGTGCTTATGTACATCTCTTAGAATATAATAATATTGAAGGCATGATTTTACTTTCTGAATTGTCTCGAAGACGTATTAGATCAATCAACAAACTTATCAGAGTTGGGAAAACTGAACCTGTTGTTGTCATTCGAGTGGATAAGGAAAAAGGTAAATTTACATTTTTTCAAAAAAATTGTTTTGTGTTTATAATATAATTTTTTGGTATTTTATTACTTTTTAATTTATGGTTAAGGCACAAAATCTGTGTCAACTCTGTTTTTTTTATTACTCAAAAATATTTTCTAAACAAGAGAAAAATATTTTAAATGTCACAAACATTTTAAATTTTATAAGCAATGGTTGAAACCTATTGTGTTGGAAAGTAACTTCTTTGTTACTTAAGAAACTTCAAGAAACTAATAACCGCAGTAAGTATAATGTTTGGGAAAGTTTTAATGTTTTAACAAATTAACAATCGCTGTACTTAAAATATTTTGGATTATAATCATGGACAGTAAAATCTACAAGTTTAATACAAAAAGAAGCCTAAGAAGCTGTTTAAACCTTACAATAGTTAAATAAGAAACCCTTTCATGCTACAGCCTACGAATACTAGACAAATTTAAAATTAAGAAAGTATATGCACACTTTTAAACGATTCTCAATTACAATATCACTCTTACATAGGCCAAAATAATCTTAAATAGTTACACAAGACTTAATTTAGCAAGCCTTTAATTAGTTTTTGTTTGGAATGTATTTTTAAATAATACTGTATATGTTAAAATAAACATGTAAAATAATATATGATATTGTCCATGAATGTATTTGTTTTATGCCAAGTTTTCTATGTATAAATACTGAATATCCCAACTAAAATAAAAGTTATTTTTACTGAAAATTTGTAAAAGTAAGTTTTTTTAATGGATTACAATATGAATATTCTCTTTTTTCAGCTAAATGTGACCAAATAGTTAGAATATCACATGTAATGAAATGGACAAAAATTTCAATACATTTTTTATTTCACATTCCTTTATAGTTTTTCATGCATCCTGGGTGCACCCCTTGCCCAGTTGTGTATCCTATATTTAGGAGGTATTATCTATGCCACTGGTGATAAGTAAACTTATTTTCTTATAACCAAACCTATCTTAATCAGATACTTAGTAGGTATATTATTATTTTTTTTCAAAATTTAACTACTTTTTATGGTTTACAACACTTAAAATCACTTGTTTCTTGTTATATACCAGTTACATAACTTTTGGTCAATCAAAAGCTACTGATTAAAATTTAATTACAAGTGGTATTTATTATTTTAGGTGTTATTAATAAGATGGTAATTTATTTACAATAAAACATTGAAAAGTGATTTTTTTTTTTAAAAACATTGTTTGAAAATTTTATGTCTTAACTTTCCTTATAATATTTAGTAAAGAAATATATTATCACAACTAAATAGTAAAACCTTTTCTTACAACAGAGACGTCTATTCTTGGGACAAATTTTCAATCTTTAGTCCCACAATATAGGGGATCTTTCATTAAATATAATAACTAAGCAAGTACATGTTCTCTAATTTTATTATTTTACCCACATATGTTACTTATAAAAAAATTAAATATGAAACATTATTTTAAGTAACGGAAACATATATTTATGTTTAAATTTATTACCTTTCCCTTATGTGGATTTTTTAAATTATGTTCATTTTACGTTGTAGCATTGTTCTTTCAAATTATATTTTCAATACCAAGCAATTGCACTTGCTTTACTTTCTCTAATATAAATGGTTATTCAAAAAATAATTAGTTATTATTATTTAATTTTGAATACTTTATTTCAAGTAGTCTCTTTTCTTACTACTTTTTAATAGATGATTCATATGAAACTGAGGTTAATAGCATACCTAATATGAGATATTGTTTTTAGGCTACATAGATTTAAGTAAACGTCGTGTGTCTCCTGAAGATATAGAGAAATGTACTGAGCGTTTTGCTAAAGCGAAAGCAGTAAATTCCATTTTGAGACATGTTGCCGAACTGTTACACTATGAAAACAATGAACAGCTTGAAGACTTATACCAAAGGACTGCTTGGGTGTTTGAAGAACGACTAAAGAAAAAAGCATCTGCCTATGATTTTTTCAAACAAGCTGTTCTGTGAGTAAATGTATAATCGTAAAAAAGTGATATATTATTATTATAAAATGCTTTTATAATAAACAAATATACATATTTTATTTACATCAAACTTTAACAGTTCAATTTACCAGTTTTCTTGAATAAACTTTTGAGTATTTTAAAAGCCACTTTTAGCTCTTGGTCCAGTGATGCATAACGCTGGCTAATTTTGTGTCTTATGTTTCTGCTGAAACCTTTTATGTTGTTAATTATTATCAAGTACAATTATGTTAATGGTTGTTTTATAGTGAAAAATATAGTCTGTCACAAGTATGACAATTTCATTTTAAAGCAATTTAGAAAAAAGAACATATATTTTAAACTGGAAACAATAAGTGAAATGGTTTATGAAACATGCACAAAAATAACTACATTATAATGTCTTCGGCAGATTAGCTCATAAAGTAAATCCTATTTATTACAATTGGTCATAATCACCTGAACTATATCATAAATGAAGTACATAATATTATATAATATTAGTTAGCACCAAAAAGTTGCTATTCACAATTACAAAAACCTTGCCAGCACTCTAATAGATTGACCCACACAAAGCCGGAAAGTTCTCGTTCTACAACCTAATGAGAAACAATGTTTGCACAAACTTATTAATAAAAAAAACTACTGACACATATTTATCTAAAAATTCATTGGAACCGATGTCTCTTGTTATTTGAAAATGTATGTAGGTGTTTGAGATATCACTTACACATTTTTATCGGACTATAATTTAGTTTACTTTTAAACCCATTAACCATTTTAAAAAATGCTTTGTATCAATAAAAATAATTGTCATAGCAAAATATAATCTACAGTAAACTTGTTATGCGAGGAACAAGAAAACACATCTTGCCAATCTAATTTTTGTAGTAGCAAAATTTATCTCCAGAATCGTCTTTGAATACCAATGTTTTCCTGTCACCAAGCAGAAGCAACTTTCTACTTTCACTGACTCTGCACATCAATACACTTCAAGATATTTTTCAGGTCAATAAAAACATCCTAAATAAATTTATTATACTTGAAAATTGAATTGTATAATCTTATTCATTCATTGGTACAGGTTTCATTATGTTTAGAAAACGCTGTTGTTTTATTTATAAGTATTTGTCATTATTGCATGCAACTAAAAAGTGTGCATGACTAATATATGGTTAAAGCATAATCAGTTCAAATATGAATTTTTTATCTGGGAATGGGAGGCCATAACTGACCCAGTCTTTGTAGAATCCATCTTCTTGCAACTCCCTTCCGCCTTATATAGTTATTCCTACTGCGAATGAAGGAGTCAAGATTTATTAAACATGTATCAAGCTGAGCTCCATAGATAATCAGAAGATACTGAAATGAAAGAGCATAAGTGTTATGTGATGAACAGGCTGAAGAAACTTGGCAAGAAAGAAACCTTTCCAGGAAAACCCTGCATTTTATCATGCAGGAACCTTGGGGTAGGGAATGGCATTTCCTTTCAAATACCTTGTTAGTGAGTCCTTAGAGAGTGTTTATTCAATTATTTAATAGAAACGTGTATACTTTTGAAATTAGCAGCTCAACCTTTCATATTACTATTTTTATGATTGTTTGTTTTTGTGTTATTTTTAGTGACCCTTCAATATTAGCTGAATGCGGTCTTGATGAAAAAACACAAGAAGTATTGTTAAACAACATAAAGAGGAAATTAACCTCTCAAGCAGTGAAAATTCGAGCAGATATAGAAGTAGCATGCTATGGATATGAAGGAATTGATGCTGTTAAAGCGGCCCTGAGAGCTGGACTTGCTTGTTCAACTGAAGATTTGCCCATAAAGATTAACCTTATAGCGCCTCCATTGTATGGTAGGTGATTTTACTTGTTCTGCATGTGATTTTAATATATGTGTGTGTATGAAAAATAAACACTAAACTAAAAAAAATTCAAAATTTTTAAATGTTTTTGCAAGTAATTTGATTTTTGTTTTCACAGGTTATGCTCATAAGAGAGTTTTAGTGTGTGTGTAATTAACTTCATATATATATATATATATATATATATATATATATATATATATATATATATATATATATATATATATATATATATATATTTTTTTTTTTTCTCAAATAGCCTTATCTCTTTTCCCCTGACAGACTTATATAAACTATAATCACTCATATGTTCATGGAAACAATATATATATCTTTAATCTGTGCATCTGTGACATCTGATTTCTACTCTACACAATCTGTGATTACAATTATTTTATTTCATTCTCTCATATTTCTTTTTGTGTTTTCTCTTCGATTGACAAAGACCACTGTGTGGTTGAAATATATCATTGTTTAAGTGCTTTTATGTGTTTCTATTTCAAGACTACAGAGTGGACTCTTACCAAGGTAAGTCTGTCAGTCTCCTAATCCAAAAAATCTATATATATATATATATATATATATATATATATATACACACACACATATATATTTTTAGGTTAGTTCTAGTAGAGCTTAAAGCTTATTTAGGAATTTTTGGACTAGATAGGAGACTGACAGATTTACCTAATGGCAATAGTCCAAAACTGCAATCTCTTGGAAATAAATAAAGATCAAAATGATCTTTGTCAATAAAAAAAGAAAACACTGAAGTACGCTGCATATAGACTGAAGTGCATATATATATATATATATATATATATATATATATATATATATATATATATATATATTCTTGATATTTTACGTCATCCATTGTTTTTCCGTTGCAATGACTTTATGAGGGTAATAAATTACTATTGTAAATAATTTTATCCACCATAAGTGCAATGATTTTACCTTCTGTGATGAGGCAACTTTCGGTCACTTGACCATTGTCGAATCACTCTGTAATTCGGCTATTTTTGTTGCTTTATTGATAATTGTATTTTGTTTATTTTTTAAGTGTAATTTAGCGTATTTTGATGTTATATTAAGTGTTAAGCATTTTTTTTTTAAATTTATTTTGTTGATGCAATTCTGGAGTTTGATTTTGAGGTTAAGATATTTCCGGTAAAATGGTTCGACAATGGTCAAGTGACCGAAAGGTGCCTCATCACACAAGGTAAAATCATTGCACTTCATTTTTCTTAATTTTTCTGGTGCGGATGTTCGGTCCGTCGTGTTGGTAATTGTTGACGTCATATACGTTTCCTCTTGAGTCTTGTGTATTATGTTTTTGAATAGTATGTCTTCTGTATATGTTGTTTGTAGATTCATCAAATTGTTGTGTATGTTTTTATAAATGTGGTATTTTTCTAGTGAGTTTAGTTCTATTGGGTTATTATTTATTTCAAGTATGGTTAGGTTATTTTCGTAATTTGTTATTTCATGTTTATGTGATATTAGGTGTGCTGCAACATTTGATACTTTTGAATTTTTTTTTGAATGCTCTATAATGTTCTTCAAATCTTATTTTAAATGATCTAGTTGTTTTCCCTATGTAAAATGCGTTACAGTTGTTACATGTATTTTTGTAAATTCCTGATAGGTTATGTTTTTCTGAATTTGTTTTGTGGTTTGTGTTATTAAGATATTTTATTATTTTGTTGTTTGGTTTGTATGTTGGAGTGTAGTATTCTTTGTTGTATATATTTGTTATTTTTTCTATTTTGTTATTGGTGTATTTATATTTTAGGTAGATTTTTTTATTTTTATTATTTTTGTGTTCCGGTTGTAGTGTTGTGTTGAGGTTAGGTTTTTTTGTGAATTTATTGTATATATATTTTTTATATAAGGTGTTTGTTGTATCCATTTTCTATTGCTATTTTTGTAATGTTATCTATTTCTTCATTTAATTTTTGTTTGTTATCCTATGTGTATTTTATTGCTTTATTTATCATGTTACTGTAAGTGTTAATTTTGTGTGTC
Source organism: Prosapia bicincta (assembly GCA_036971475.1). NCBI lineage: Eukaryota > Metazoa > Arthropoda > Insecta > Hemiptera > Cercopidae > Prosapia > Prosapia bicincta. The sequence goes on from JBAIZL010000005.1 coordinate 136,570,332, forward strand.
CAGGGGTGGTTAGATTTGTAGTGTATTGTGGTGTTGTTGGAAGTAGGTTTCCTGTATACTGTAGTTTCTATTTTATATCATTTATATTTAATGTGATGTCGAGAAGTTGATTGTTCTATTTGTTTCTGTTTCAATGGTGAATTGTATGTTTTCGTTGTATGTATTTAGTTTGTTTAATATTATGATGTGTTCGTTGTGAATGGTAGGTTGGTATATTACAAGTATATCGTCTACATACCTTGTCCATAGTGAAATATTGTGTGTGTTTAGTATAGGTTTAATTATTATTTGTTCAAAGTGTCGTAAATATATTTCTGACATGACAGATGATATGGGTGAACCCATGGGGAGTCCAGTTGTTTGTTTATAGTATTTATTGTTAAATTGGAAGTAATTTTGGTTACATATGTGTTTGGTTAGCGTAATGATACTATCTATTGTGTTTCTTTTTTCGTTATTGTGTATTAGTTTGTTTTTTATTATTTCTATGGTTTCTTCTATTGGGATGCTAGGGTACATGTTAGTTATGTCATAACTTATTATTTTTGTGTTGCTGTTTGTTTTTATGGTTTTTATTTTATTAATTAATTCGTATCCATTTTTTATATTGTATGTGTTGTTGATATGTATTTTAGATCGTATTATTTTGTCTAGTATTTTTGCGATTATGTAAGATGGTGCTGTTGTGAAATTTATTAGTGGTCTAAATGGTGTGTCGGGTTTGTGGAATTTAGGTATGCCTAATAATATTGGTGCACATGGTTTGGATGGGTATAGTCTTGTGTGGTATTTTAATTTATTGTTATAGTTTAGGGTATTTCGGTAAGTGACTATTAAGTTTTTTATTGTAATAAGGTATTTGCTAGTTGGGTCTGGGATTTGTTCGTATTTATTATTTTTTTTATGTAGTTAGTCATTGAATCGATGTATTTGGTATTTTCTATTATTACTGGTGTATTTGTTTTATCGGATTTTAATATTAAGTAGTCGTTGTTTTCTAGTTTTTCTCTGAGTTTTATAATTTCTTTTTTATTTATATATTGTTCCGTTTTTTTGTTTTTTTTCCGTTTTTATTAGGTTAATTTTATTATTAATATTGTTTCTTATGTGTTCAGTATTTTGGTGGGTAATTTTGTGGATGTTAGATTCTGTGTCAACTATTAGGTTTTTTATTATTTGTTTTTTGTTGAAATTAGAAAGGTTATATTTGAAGGAATTTGTTATTGTTATTTTTTCTTTTTCAGTAAACTGGGTTTTAGTCAAGTTTACGAATTTATTGTTGTTAGAGGTGTGGATTGGTTCTAGGCTATTTTTTATTACAATTTCCTCTCTCCCTTTATTTATGTTTACACTCATTTCCATTAAAGTCCTCATCATATCCCTTAAATCTGCATTCTCATTATTTCCCCGTTCCTGTTGGGTTTGCATAGGTGGTAGTCCCCTATCCTCGTCTACTTGGGTTTCCACCTCAATATCTCCTATTGGCATATCTGTGCCTTCCTTTTCCTGTACTTCCAAGCTTGTCCCTTTTTCCATTTCTATTTGGCCTATGGTAGTTTCTTCTTCCTTTTCGTCTATTTTCTCCTTTAAAGTCACCTACTTTTCTTTTGCAGCCTCCCCAATTTCTGTACCCTTCTTAGGCCTACTATGTTTATTATATTCCTCCATCCTTTCCGTCCTTTTAGCTTTCTCCCCCCTTAAATTGTATGCACCGGTTTCAGATTTCATTATATTTTCTTAGATAAAACTTCAAAACCCCCTTTTATATTTAAATTTTGAAATTAATTACCCTATGTTTATTATATTCCTCCATCCTTTCCGTCCTTTTAGCTTTCTCCCCCCCTTAAATTGTATGCACTGGTTTCAGATTTCATTATATTTTCTTAGATAAAACTTCAAAACCCCCTTTTATATTTAAATTTTGAAATTAATTAAAAATTTCCTGAAAGGAATATTAGTACAAATATTCAATTATTAATATTATTCAGAGTGCCTTTTTCTTATTTTTCTTATGATCATGCCTCACGTTGGTGTGCCAAATGTAATTATTCTTTTTATTCTTATTTATATTATGAATGAATTCTTTAAAATGTAATTTTTTAATAATTTAATCAAGGTAGGTTAGTAACTTTTCTAATTTATTCTAAGATAAATAAATATTCTAGAGCTTTCTTTTTTTAATAACAAGTTTAATGTATCATTTAAAACAATTTAAATCTGCAACTACCTCATGGCAGAAACAAGGGAGACCACAGAGAAGTGCTGAAAGCGGAGTCTCTTGAAATGATTCGAACCCAGTACGACGGATACATAAACATTTTTACCGACGGATCTCTGGATAAAGAACTAGGCATTTCTGGAGCAGGGTACTACAACGAGTCGAATGGAGATAGATTTTTCATCCCAGCGAACTCCAGCTCAAGTATGGATGCAGAGCTGCTCGGTATTAACGCCGCATTGTCGGGCTGTCTGGGGATGATGGCCAAGTCAAAGATATGCATCCTTTCGGACTCTAAGTCAGCTCTACAGTCGCTGGCTCAGCCCTCCACTGGACCATATTCATTCCGTATAGCAGAAATCAGGAGGTTGATAAAAAAGATCAATTGTGACGGAAACGAAGTCTGCCTTCAATGGATCCCTGCCCATGTCGGCATTCCGGGCAACGAGGAAGCGGATGCAATAGCAAAACAAGCTTCTAGAATGAAGCCCACAAATAAGGAGCAGCACTCCCTACTGCACTGTAAAAACGCCGGGGAAAAGTACTTTAGAGACGCCTGGGCTGCCCGGTGGAAAGCTGAAGCGACTGGACGACACCTGTTCCATTTGCAAAACAAACTTGCGTCGGCCGACAATTACAGAGACATCAAACGTCAAGTCGCGACATTTGCGGCAAGAGCCAGGATGGGACATCTGGTCACGGAAGCTTATTTATACTGGTTTAACCTTGCTGAATCACCTTTGTGCGCCCTTTGTGATGAGGAGCAAGACGAAACCATCGAGCACATTCTTCGGGATTGCACTTACCCCATCCCGGCGAGGGACCACATGAGGGTTGAACTGGAGAAGTGGGAGGACTTCCTCCTGAACAGAGGGCTGTGGAGTTTGGCGTTCCGAATATATAGTGGACATCGGGCTATCGGCTACACCTAGAGCTGGACGCCTGGACTAAGAAGTACAAGTACAACTATTTAAAACAATTTCTTAGCAATTATAAGTTCTATTAATAAATTACAATTTTTCTTTTCTTAAAGTTTTACAAATTTACTATAAGTTTCCTCTATTATAATAAATCTTATTACTCTAAATTGTATTTCTCTTTTGGGTAGCAACAATTTTTATTTAATTTAGCCTAAATTGATTTTAATTTTAGTTTAGCACAAGCTCTCTTAATCTCGGGTTATCTGGTAGGTTTTAAATTTTGAATAATGAAATCTTATTTGGCACTCTAAAGTACAAGAACAAAAAAAAAAAAAAAAATCTAAGCTATAAATATTATAAACTATGTTACAAATTAATTTATTTCTAAGTAAAATTGTTCCTTAATATTCTTTCTAAATGTTTTCTTTTATAGTTTAATTTTATAATAAATTCAATGGTTTCTTTTCTTTTATAAATGTCTGATTGCAAAATTTCAAAATGTAGTAATGGATCTAGCCTAGATACTTAAGTGTTTTAGATTGCAGATTCCACTTTTCGGCCTTTATCAAAATATTTAATAAGATCTTTTTAAATAAATAGTTTTATTTATTCAGGACAAGATAGTAGGAATTCAAGACTAACACTCCCACACTAAGTTTGAATTCGTTAAATTTTATTGGCCAATTCTGAAACACGTCTGTCTTGCTTGAGTAGGTGTGTGTGACTGAAGCGACGCTATGCCACGCGTTTAAAAATGGCTAAACCAACTATTTCTTTTTTTTTTAATCGTTTTAACCGGCTTTACGGATACTGTATTCACTGCCTTTGGTACATTTCATGTTCTTAATAACTAGATTTTAATTTCTTTGCAGGTAACTGCATTTAAATATTATATCTTACGACTAAGTTTAAATTTATCAGCTGTTCTATTCACCATGTGCGCACCATCCCGTTTTGGTTAATCTTGTAATCAAAAATTGTTTCACTTTCTTAACACTTAAAGGCTTTTACTTTTATTTACATTGTTTTAGTGTCCTTTTCAAACTTTTACACATTAAATTGTTTCTATTATATTGTTTTTTTTATAGTGGTTATTGTTCTAAACTTGTGATTAAATGTTACGATTTTGCCAATTTAAGTTATGTTTACATCTTTTTTTTCATAATTGGTTATTTTATGGTTTGAATTTAATTACATATTTATTTTATATTATACATAGTGCCTTTCTTACTTGCTATTCCAAAATGTTACAATATATATATATATATATATATATATATATATATATATTGTAACATTTATAGAATGGGCTATATAATATTATTTAAGAATTGGAAGAATATATTAGAAATAACTCACACAAAATTTAAAAAGAAATTCATTAAAAGATTGGTTAGGTTAAAATTGAAACTAAATTTAGGTAAAAGCCTAGATTAGTAAAAAAAGGTATTTGAACTGTAAAATCGATTAGGAAATGTGTTATATCAAAACCCCTAACACAAAATTTAAAACAAGATAATCTAATAATAGTTATGTGTAAACAAAATTGTAAATATTAGTAACATAGGGCATAAGTAATTACTTGAAGGAGAAAGTGAAATACGATTGTAAACAATGAGATTAGAAAGGTTATGGTTCTATGAATCCAGCTCAAAACACACACAATTCGAATTATTACAAAAGTAAAACACAAAGACACTTCACACACTAATAATATTAATTAAATAAACACTGGAAGGTTTGTTAAGGATCGGAAAATTGAAACAGTATGTTAACCAAATTAAAACGGTGAAAATAGTTCGTTGACATTAACAGATGTAAAAAAAGCAAGAAGTAGGTCAAGTGTGCAGTTGACTCTAGTGAGAAGGAATCGAACTAAATTATAATCCATATGATTTTTTTTTTAAGAAGGAGAAGCCGCCATATTAAAAAAACAAACAATTGTTTAAAATCTAAGGACGCGTAGTTAGAGTCAGTCTGGCGTGGGACGCCGAGGAAACGGACCTGCCCTGTGCAGTCAAAATTCAATTTGAAAGGAATTCGTCAAAATTATACAGTTTTGTGAGGAAACTTGGCCAGATTAAACAGGAATAAGAAAATGTAAAGATAAAGTACAGTGATAATATATTTTGAAGGAACTAAAACGAATTTAAGTGTGAAAAAAGTGAAATTTAAAGACAACGGAATTCTTTGTGTGAGCAAGCAGACATTCGCCGTTATTTGATAAGTTAAGTACCTAGCGCTATATAAAAAAATAAACTTTAGTGGACTCTTAGGATAATAGGGAAGTTTAATTTTGTACATTAGAATATCTTGTGATTAATAGAATAAGATCATAATCCAGTTCAAATAGTTTCGCCTTTTTGCTTATTCCAAATTAAAGTTTTTCAATCGGGAAAATATTTATTAAAACTAATTTCAAAATTTAATATTGTTTTTCAAAATTTATTTAATTAACAAAAGAAGTAAAAATATAGCCCATGCTATAAACCCCGAGATTGTAAGAGATCGTAAAATTAGCCAAGGGTATTAAAATTGTGTAACTATAAAATCAAAAGAAATAAGAGTTAAACCGAGTTTGTTAAAACTTGTTAAGTTATAAATTTTTGTTTTGTGTTTATTGTTTAAATGTTGAGATGAAATTGTGATAATAAAGAATTATGAATTGTTAATGAGTAGTGTTTTTGTTTTAAAAAAAGAAATTAAATATCATCATTCAAACATTCATTAAATAGTAAAACCCAGTGTTATTGCGTAACAGAATAATCTTTATAATTGGCGCCCAACGTGGGGCACGATTATTAGAAAAATAATAATAAAGAATAAATAAGTCAGGAGTTTGTGTTTTGTAACTAGAGAAATTAATTACTTTCATTTAATAATAAAACCCCGTTGTATTGCGTCTCAGAATAATCTTTATAATTGGCGCAACAACGTGGGAGCTCGATAAAATAAGAGATAAAATTTATTTAGAGAGATTTTGAAATAAAATTAATTTAGAACTTTTTATATGAAAAACATTTGAACTGGAAATAGATTTAGAAAAAATTTTGTAAAATTAAACACTGAGTTGAATAGAATCAAGGCTAGGTTTATAGTATATATAAAAATTGTTTATGTTTGTATAATAAGTTACTTACAGATAAAAAAAAAAGAAGAAAATAGTATAGGCGAGCTGGTAGTTGTAGGGGACCAGGAAAAAGGGACTAGTTATGAATTGAGGGAAATAGAAATGGAAGGCACAGATATGCCAATACCAAACATGGAGGTAGATGAAGCTAGGGGACTACCACTTGTAGAAATTGAACAGGAACGAAGGGGTAGTGAAAGTGGAAGTAGAAATAATGATGACTGGATAAAAAAATTGTTCGAAAGCAACCAAAACTTACTAAAAGAAATAAATAAAGGGAATGAGAAAATAAAAGAGGAGATGAAGGATATGAGAGAGGATCTAGATAGAAAATTAGATATAAATAATGAAAATATGAATAGAAAATTAGATAAGATAGACGAAATAAAAGAGGATATGAGAGAAATAGAAAAAGAATTAGAGGAAAATAGAGACGAAATAAGAGAGATGAAGGAGGATCTAAAAGTAATAAAAGATGAAATACGGGAGGAAAATAGGAAAATGATAGAGGATATGAGGCGACAGTTGAGGACAGAGAATAATACTGTAGTAGAGGATGTGAGAAGAGACTTAGAGGAGAAAGATAGAGAATTAGAGGAGGAGATTAAGGAAAATTTTGAGGAAACAAATGAAATAATAGCTGATGTGGTAGAAATTAATAAAAAAGAGATAGAAAAGGTAGAAAATATAACTAAGAGAAACACAGAAGAGTTAGGAGAGTTAAAATTAAAGGTGATAGGAGAAAGAGAGATAACAGATGAGCGTTTTAGGAAAGTCGAAGATGTAAGGGAGAAAATATTAGGAGAGCAGGGAAGGTTAGGAGATAGAAATAAAATAGGAAAAATAGAAATATGGCCAATAAAAAATTTAACAATTCAAACTGCAACTAATAAGAAGACTGAAAAGATTAATATAACGTTAATGGTAATAGGAGAAATAGGAGGAGTTAAATATCCGTCTCAAGGCTTAGTGGTACAAGGCTTATTGAGAAAATTTATCAGAGGTACAGATATGTTAATGAATGTGGAGGCACAACTCGAGTTTGGAAAATGGGAGATGGAATTTAAATATGAGAATAACAGAGAAAATAGAACTTATGAAGCAGATGAGAGATACAATGGAGATGTAAACGGTGTTAAGGCAAGGACAGGCGTGGGGACAAGAAAAGAGCATGATGCCCACAGTCAGTCGGAAAACTAAGACAATAGGAAACCCAGAAATAGAAATTAAAATAGAGGAAACAAGTTTACAGGCATTAATAGACACAGGCAATAATATGACATGTATCCAGGAGAACTGGATATTGAAAAATAAAAATAAAATAGGAAGGGAGATATTAAATATAGGTAAAGGAAGCAATATGAATAAACTCTAGGTGACTATGTGTATAAGAAAACGTTAGCAGGAGATAAGTTTTAAGGGATGGTAACTATATCTACGATAATTTATTGGAAACTTCGTCGAATAATGAATAAAGATAAATAAGAATCTATGTTAATAAATATTAAAGCATCGTTGTAATAAAAATATGGTAATTGTGTATTTAAACTTCGTCGTATTGTAAGGGAGAATCTGCGTTGATAAATAATGGAACTTCGTCGTATATAATATATATTATAAAAGAAATATGAATCTATGATAATAAATATTAAAGCATCGTTGTAATAAAAATATGGTAATTGTGTATTTAAACTTCGTCGTATTGTAAGGGAGAATCTGCGTTGATATATATAAGTATTAAAACAAAATTTATATTCGTTGATATAGGGACAGTGTAATCGAAGGAGCTATAGATATGATCAAATAGAGGATATGGGATTGCAACCTTTAAAAATATTAGATGTTAAACTTCATACAAAATAAACTGAGATGATATAAAAGAATAATTGAACTGGATGTGAGATTGGAAGGGGAGATAAAATACTAACTTAGAACTGAGAGTTAGATGAAGCTAAAAGCAAAATAAATATGAGATAAATAATAAACAAGGAATAAACAAAAATAAGGGAAAGAGAAATGTTATAACCAATTTGACCAAATCTAGACATACTATGATTCGGATAGGCTGGGATTTAAAGACACGGTATCAGAGAATATATGTTAAATAAATATTGAATCAGACTTATGATTGGATGGATTCCAATTAAAAAAAAAAAAAAAAAATATATATATAATTATGGAAGGAATTGTAAATACCAGAACATGATTTATTGTTACTATATGTTAGAATTGTTAAAGAATTGTTGATTGAATGTTAGTTATAAGTATATTGTATTGTTAGAAGATAAGTTAAGTAATATGTAGCTTGAAGTTTTCAGCTCAGTATTTGATTGTTAAAGAATTAAGATAAAATTGTGTCGTAGGAATTAAGTATAAATGGACAGTTATAAAAGTAGTAAAGACAATGTACAATAAGTTAGCCAAAGTGTTGAGGTACTTACTCAATAAAAAATGTGTTCAATTAATTATTAAATAAAATGTACAATTAGGAAATAAATGTTAATTTGAATTTAATTAAAAAAAAAAAAATATGTATATTTAAACAAGCTTGTAAAATGTAAAGAATGTGTAATGTAGATAGTAGGAAGATTTTTTTATTTAAATTAAATTAGGGGACATTGTAACATTTATAGAATGGGCTATATAATATTATTTAAGAATTGGAAGAATATATTAGAAATAACTCACACAAAATTTAAAAAGAAATTCATTAAAAGATTGGTTAGGTTAAAATTGAAACTAAATTTAGGTAAAAGCCTAGATTAGTAAAAAAAGGTATTTGAACTGTAAAATCGATTAAGAAATGTGTTATATCAAAACCCCTAACACAAAATTTAAAACAAGAAAATCTAATAATAGTTATGTGTAAACAAAATTGTAAATATTAGTAACATAGGGCATAAGTAATTACTTGAAGGAGAAAGTGAAATACGATTGTAAACAATGAGATTAGAAAGGTTATGGTTCTATGAATCCAGCTCAAAACACACACAATTCGAATTATTACAAAAGTAAAACACAAAGACACTTCACACACTAATAATATTAATTAAATAAACACTGGAAGGTTTGTTAAGGATCGGAAAATTGAAACAGTATGTTAACCAAATTAAAACGGTGAAAATAGTTCGTTGACATTAACAGATGTAAAAAAAGCAAAAAGTAGGTCAAGTGTGCAGTTGACTCTAGTGAGAAGGAATCGAACTAAATTATAATCCATATGATTTTTTTTTTAAGAAGGAGAAGCCGCCATATTAAAAAAACAAACAATTGTTTAAAATCTAAGGACGCGTAGTTAGAGTCAGTCTGGCGTGGAACGCCGAGGAAACGGACCTGCCCTGTGCAGTCAAAATTCAATTTGAAAGGAATTCGTCAAAATTATACAGTTTTGTGAGGAAACTTGGCCAGATTAAACAGGAATAAGAAAATGTAAAGATAAAGTACAGTGATAATATATTTTGAAGGAACTAAAACGAATTTAAGTGTGAAAAAAGTGAAATTTAAAGACAACGGAATTCTTTGTGTGAGCAAGCAGCCATTCGCCGTTATTTGATAAGTTAAGTACCTAGCGCTATATAAAAAAATAAACTTTAGTGGACTCTTAGGATAATAGGGAAGTTTAATTTTGTACATTAGAATATCTTGTGATTAATAGTAATAAGATCATAATCCAGTTCAAATAGTTTCGCCTTTTTGCTTATTCCAAATTAAAGTTTTTCAATCGGGAAAATATTTATTAAAACTAATTTCAAAATTTAATATTGTTTTTCAAAATTTATTTAATTAACAAAAGAAGTAAAAATATAGCCCATGCTATAAACCCCGAGATTGTAAGAGATCGTAAAATTAGCCAAGGGTATTAAAATTGTGTAACTATAAAATCAAAAGAAATAAGAGTTAAACCGAGTTTGTTAAAACTTGTTAAGTTATAAATTTTTGTTTTGTGTTTATTGTTTAAATGTTGATATGAAATTGTGATAATAAAGAATTATGAATTGTTAATGAGTAGTGTTTTTGTTTTAAAAAAAGAAATTAAATATCATCATTCAAACATTCATTAAATAGTAAAACCCAGTTGTATTGCGTAACAGAATAATCTTTATAATATATATATAGATTTTTTGGACTAGGAGACTGACATACTTACCTTGGTAAGAGTCCACACTGTAGTCTTGAAATAGAAACACATAAAAGCACTTAAACAATGATATATTTCAACCACACAGTGGTCTTTGTCAATCGAAGAGAAAACACAAAAAGAAATATGAGAGAATGAAATGAAATAAATAAATATGATATTTATTTTATTTCATTCTCTCATATTTCGTTTTGTGTTTTCTCTTCGATTGACAAAGACCACTGTGTGGTTGAAATATATCATTGTTTAAGTGCTTTTATGTGTTTCTCTTACCAAGGTAAGTCTGTCAGTCTCCTAGTCCAAAAAATCTATATATATATATGTGTGGAGAGCAAATGGGTGAATAGTGTATAATTTGTCTATTCAGAATCCATAAACTCTGGTGGAAAATTAGATTTCTACTCCACTAATATTGCTTTTTTTATACTTTCATTTGTTATTTTTTGTTTTTGATGATTTATCTCTAAGGATGTTTTATTTTTCAATATTGAACTTTGATGTTTTGGGTTTTTTAAATTTAGAATTTGGATTTGATGTTGATTGTTATTTGAACACAATTTTTATGTAGTGTAAATAAATTTTGATAAACATATTGTTAAAAGAATATTTTAATGCTTGTTCCAGTAATGACAACAGCTACTCCTGAAAAAGCTGATGGCATACAAGCATTACAAGAGGCGATAGAAAAAATAGAAATAACAATTAAAGAAATGGGTGGTGTTTTTCAAATACAAATGGCAGTAAGTTAAACATGTACTTTTCATTTACATTAAATAATAAGATAAGAGTTATGTTGCAATTGCAGTATGCCAAGTCATAGACACTCTTACCTGATTTTCATTAATGGTTTTTGTATTGATTAATTATTTAAAACATATTGTTTTCCCAGCTATAAATAATCAGTGATGCTGTAGTACAGGGGTTCCCAGTGTTCTAGCAACTGCGTACCACTTGTAGGTTGTTTAAGATTTTGGCATACCGCCCATCACGAGGGGGTCTGGGGGTGTAGATAGTAGAAAGCTCTCTGAACCTAATTTTTTTTAGAAACACATTTTCGATCAGAAACATGTCCATTTATTTTATTTTTATTAAATAAGTAATAGAACTTTATATTTAATTATTCATTCAATTTTTCATTAGCATTAAGACAATACAAAAAATAATAATTATACGACTGGTACAAATAGCCAAAAAAAGTGCTTGTTGCTATTTGCCTGTGAGTAAAGAATCATTTGCAGAAGTACATCGAATTTAATTTTATTCTTAAGTCCTCTTCAACACTTTTAGTTTATTTCTATATTTTTTTTTTATATACAGGAGTTTAGAAAAACCACTCTCATACAAATAACAAATGGCATCAAAATAACATAGCTTCAGGAAGATTATTGAATACTCAAATTTATACCTGACCCAGAAGTCTATTAATCATTTTTTTTAAACTCTTTTTTAAATTGATAAATTTTGCCTGCAGTTCCAACTTATTTGGGGAATTTTTAAATAAATAAAACCTCTAAACCCCAAATAACTTTTATTTTAAACCTTATGTACATTTCAATTGCCCAGCAATCATCTTCAGAGGTATTTAAAAAATACAACTTCAAGTTGTATTTTTTAAATACCTCTGAAGATGATTGCTGGGCAATTGAAATGTACATGAGGTTTAAAATAAAAGTTATTTGTGGTTTAGAGGTTTTATTTATTTAAAAATAAACATTAGACCACAGTTGCTTCATACAGTTATCATTTGGGGAACTTCCTGCAAAAAGGTTTCTGATCCAGTCAAGATTAAAATCTTCAAATAAATATTTATTAAAACTTTCTTGAAGAGCTTCCAAGTGCAGAATTATATCAACACGTCTGGATTTGGAGGTATATCATTTTCTTCCAAACATAATAACAGTGTAAAATGTGCTGAGTGATATTCATCTTCTGTTTATGCAAACATAAAAGGACCAGCTTTGTCTTGAAAGAGTTTATTTTGTCATTGGCTGTGAAGGTTTTTGTATTTGCTCCCTGAAGACTTATGTTCAGCGCGTAGAGTATATAAAAAATGTCAGCTTCATATACCAATCTTGGCAACCATTCATAATTACAGAACAAGTTTTTCATGTCACTTTTTTCAGTTAGAAGCATTAAAACTTCTGACCTTAGAGATGGGTGAAAATTTTCCCACGAGATAACAATCTCACTTCTGTATGCAAGAGAAGTTTTTAGCTTGGCACCCATATCTCCACACATTAAGGAGAGTAATTTTGAATTAAGAGCCTATTATTTATAGAATCAATAATTTTCACAGCATCAGATTTTTCGGCATGCCTTTACCAGCTATTGGTTCTGGGAGGACTACAAAATTTGTACTTTGGCTTTCAGAAGCAACTTTCTTTATTTTTGCTGCTAGTCCTGTCAATTTTCCTGACACAGCTTTTGCTCCATCTCTGTATAAACCTATACACTTTGACCAAGGAATGCCTATTTTGAGCACATACTCATCAATCACGGTAAAAATGAATTTCGCTGTAGTGTTTAATTCCAAGTGACTTGCAGAACTAAAACTCTTCTATAACTTCTTCATGATAATTAAATCGTGCAAATACAACTAGCTGTGCCATGTTTGTTATGTCTATTTGAAATGCAAAATATGTGAACATTCTTAAAAAGTAAACAGTTTTTTTTCAGTACTGGATGACATTTAACACTGCAACAATTTTAATTGTATACATAAAATTAAAATAGAGAGAGGAAAATTCTCAAAACAGCATGATGGGATTTTTTCTAATTCCTTCTTTTTCAATTTACTACCAGATTGGGGTTGGATCATGGAATGGCGGATCACTAGTTGCCATGTACAATCGTCAAATATATGAATAGTAATTATCTCAAATGTTTTTTGTATAAATTTAAAATTGTGTCAATTAGTTTTTATTTGAGTGTTGGTATTGTTTGTCTCCCAACAAAGAAAGTATCTTATCCCTAAAAAATGTGTTTGCAGGCATACGGATGTTGATTTTTAGACATCGATTTTTGTTGTTGCCTTCAGAATCACATCATTTTTTTTCATAAATGTTCAGTCTGCTTGACTTTTTTTAATGTGTTATTCTCTCTATATTTCAGATAAGCATGTTTCTCATGTCCAAGCAATTGGTTTTTTAGCGTAACATAATTCAGTTGCTGTGATCACTTGACGGGATGAATAATGCCTCTAGATTACTAGGATTGCAAATAATATAATTATCAATGGATTAAGTATCAAAAAATAATTCTAAAAACCAATTTAAGGGTGTATTTAAAAAAAAATCATAATAAATGCATTACTGTTGTATTTTTATTGAAATTTCTTATTTTAAATATTTTAACTATATGAATATATATATTTTTCTGGAATAGTTCCATAATCCGAGTTTTTTAATCAGAGTGTAAGTGGCTCTTTGTCCTATTTAATTCTAAGATATCAACTTCACTGTAATTTTTATAGTAACTTAAAACTGTAATGAGTTTGTGATTAGAAAATATATATTTTAAGGTATTATAAATGGTGTTTTTATTTAAAAGCATTTTGGCAAATTTTATAATAGGACATATTAACAAAAGCTAATAAAATGAAAATACAAGTTAGGGTATTGTGGACTATGCTTTTTATGGGTGAAGAATAATGTTTGATTCAGTAGAACATGCTCAATGCAAACCCTGTGTAACAGAAACGTGACTAAATTTTAAAAAGTCTAGGAATGTAGTAATTTATTATTTAATAACATGGGTATGGCAATAGACTTATTGTCTGAAATAAACAATGATTTTCACTCTTTCAATATTACTTTTTTTAGAAGATAAACAGTAACATTTCTGTATATTAGTGGCAGTGACTTGAATGTATAGTAAGTTCTCCATGTCCAGAAATACAGTAAACAGTAGAACACTCTCAGTTTATATCAACATACAGGGTGAGGCAGTGAAACGTCACAATTTTAACTCCAGCTGATGAGCGAGGTGGAGGGAAACTACCTTGCGTGTCTAGACATGTGGATATTACAGTAGCCATGGGGGATTAGTAAAGTGCGTGGGTTGCTGTAGTCATATTACAAAAACGTGCATAGTGTGGTTGCTGCTCAACATGCTTTCCGCCACGATCTCCTGTACCAATAAGAAAAGCTATCTTTCGTTGGGTGAATAACTCTGATGATGAACATGGTGAGGGTAAACTCTGAACTTTATATTAACATGTTGGCAGCTTTTTATTCACCTGAAATCGAGCAGTATGATCCAGATGAAGAAACACACTTCTAGATGGTGCAATAAGCTACACTGCTAATGTTTTAATCGATTTGCTTGAACTCGCATTTCAAGGACGTCTTGTCAGTAGTAATGGTGATATTCCTTAGTCTTCTCGTTCACCTGATTTGGCCTCTACATACTTCTTTCTTGGAGGTATCTTAAGCCCAAAGTCTTCTAAGAGGATCTACCAATAATTAAAGAAGATTTGAAAGAGCGAATTTGAGAGGAAATTAATAACAGTCTGTTGCAGATGCTACAGAACGTCATGGGCAGATTTCATCTCAGACTCTGACAATGTGTGTAAAACCACATTGTCACCACATTCATATTGTGATTGTTACAATTTTCCTTTTTTTGTAAATATGTTATTGGCGACTTTCCAAAACTGTGCAGTTTCCCTGCCTCACTGTATAGTTAAGCTTGGATGTCCAACATCAGAGTAAGTAATATTACTTTAGTTTAACATTTATACAAGTTTCTTGTACTCACGCTTATCTTCTAGTTTCTCTGCCACACGCTGTATAGTTAAGCATAGATAACTAACATCAGAGTAAGTAATATTACTTTGGTTTAAAATGAAACCTATTAAATGAATAGGATAATTTTAGCTGCCCCAGAAAGTTTGAAACTGTTAAAATTGACATATTTAACTAAATTTTGTTTTTGTTATTAAAAATAGAGCATTGTCAGAAAATTGGTGAAGAATATTTGGGCAGTACTCTAAACAATCTACTCCCAATGGAGTCAGTAAAGTGTGCCATATTGCGGTCAGAATCCTTGTAGATTTAAATACTACCCAGTGTCCAAATATGATTACATATTGATCTTATAAGTTGCATACTTAATAATAGAAGCATTAATTACATTTTGCCTGCTTTTAGCCAAAAGTTGTTACTGCTACTGATGAAGCAGAACTGGCACGGCAAATGGAAAGAGCAGAAGCCGAAAATGCAGAAGTTGCGGGAGATGATGACGAAGAAGAGAACGGAGAAGAAGGTGATGCGGATGTTGATGTTCCTAGTGAGGGTGAAGATGACGCTGAAGATTAAGTCTATTTTATTCATTTGTAATAAAGTTTTGTTTAAATGATAATACAAATTTTGTCTAAGATGATCATGTTTTCTTTGCCTTATTTAAAGTGACTTTAAGATTTGACAACTCATCTTCACGTGAGATAATTTTGTCATAGGCGTTTTGTAATAAGTAATAAATATGTTTCAATCATTCACTATTGACTTTGCTTTTCAATTTATTTTGGAAAAAGCAATTTCAAGCTTAAAGGTGATAAAAAGTGTTACATAAAATTTTTCAATATTTTTCTTATATGGAATAACTTTTGCTATTTAGAATGTACGATGCTCAAATAATGCTTCAACAGAGCTAATATTGAAGGCAAATGATTAATATGAACCCAACCAGAGATTTTACAATGGTAATACATTAGAACCCCTCAAATCCAAACGCCCACAAAATACGAACATGATTCGATGAAAACCAAATTTTAAAAAAGTACCTAAAATTTAATAAAGTATGTACTGAAAGTTTGCTTCAAGCTGCATATTCTTTTGCAGCAAGATTATCAGCTGATTTCTCCCTGTAATGTCTCCAGCCTAATGTTAGTTGTCTAATTCCGTGCCTTCTCTTACATCTATTGCTAGCAGTAAATTTCAAATCACAGTTCATTAAATTGTTTAACTGTAATGCCTTTTCTTGTATTAATGGGTCACTAATAGGAATTCCTTTCTGCCTCTTGTGTAAACCATAAAAATACAGTCCCATCAATTTTTTCATTCACTGAAACTTTAGCTTGATGGCGTTGTTCCAAAGACTTTACGCTTTTAGCACTGCAAAACTGTTCAATTTTTGATACAGAAATATGTAATAAATGCTCTATAGTTTGTTAATAAAAAAAACGCACTTCTGTCAAATGCAAAATATACAGCAAATCCGAACAAGCTATAGCCCCAATTAGTTCGGATTTGAGGGGTTCCACTGTATATGTTAATGGCAATAATAGGGGTAGTAACATTAATAATTCTAAATACTGAAGCTTCATACCATTATTGTAGTACATTTTTAAAATTCATCATTTAGAAAGTAGTTTATGGTCAGTAGTACATTTTCTTTATCCAGATTTAAAAAAATCTTTTTTCTCACGACTCTTGATGCCTGGAAATAGTAAAAAAATCAAGTTATGTGGAGTGTAAGGTGATTTTAAGTACTTTTACTAGAGATTCATATCACAATAAAGTGTGAGTAATAATGTAGCAACCAACTCTCACTCTTCCCCAAAGTCTGGTGTTTTTGTTTCACTTCTTTTGCCTCAAAATAAGTAGTGACAAAAACCTGATTTACTGACTCTGTGAACTGTAAAGTAAGGCAGTATAAATGTTTAAATACAGAAAATTATTACAATAAATTTGGAAAAATGGGCGGGTAATATAACAAAATGAAGTTGTGTTACTATAGCGAGTAGAAGACAAAATCATTACAACTGATAAAAAGGGGAATAAATTATGGAATCAGTGGTCACTATTTATTGAACTATTTTTGATCCCTATACAGTATATTGTGAGCCAAATACTCAGAATACTGGTTAAAATATTTTTGTTTTAGGAGTGTTCTGAATTATTTACTGGAATAAACATAGGATTAGGTAAGTAAACAAACATATCAGATAATAGTAACTATTAAGGAAATGATATGATGAAAAAAGAAAAATTTTGAGAGGGTTACAGTCACATGAAAACCAACAAACAAATATATAAATATATTTTAGAAAAAAGGGAAAAATACAGTCTACAATATTTTATGTTAGAGCAATTTAATTTTTAAACCTACATTATTTATTGCACATTAATAAGTAATTCTATTTTGTATATAAAATGTTAACAGCAATATGAATATAAAAATACGCCTTTATTGTTAGTTTTGTACCTTAGCATTCATTATTAAGAGCAGCAACATTATAATATTTTAAAAGCTGTGACAAACATTGAAACGCAGCACTGATTTATTTTCATGATTCGTTCAAGTCCATACAAAACACTTCAGCTAAAAGTACAGAATATTAACTAAACAATAAAAGCAAATTCTCTTCAATAATACACACAATCAGTAGGAAAAAGTTATATAATGCTCCCTCTTCTATGTTTGTAATGTTAAGCTCACTTTCTGCAAAATGTATATGGTCTCAGATGCTTGAGTAGGTGTCCCTTTTACATTTCTAAGGCTATTTCTATTTACTAGAATAAAAGCCATGAGCGAATAATTATGGCAGTAACTCGTTAGAAATGTTTTAAATCCATATGTATATATTTCCAGAAAGCGTGTTTAATTCCCTTTAAAAAATGTATAATATATTGTAAATATGTTATATATTATAAGACAAGGAATTTTTTTATTTGACCTAAAAACCTCAAGGCAGATAGAGACGGGCAGGTACTTCAGAGGCTAGCTTTAAAGTGTTAAAAGTCATCCATAACATACCAGGAAGCACTTCTTTAAGCAGTATAATGACACTATAATTGTTTATTTGTTACATGGGATGAAATGAGATTCAAGTTGTTCACTGGCCTCTGAGAGTTCTAAAGGGTTAACAGTATGAAAAGAATATGTAATATATATATATATATATATATATATATATATATAGATTTTTTGGACTAGGAGACTGATAGACTTACCTTGGTAAGAGTCCACTCTGTAGTCTTGAAATAGAAACATAAAAGCACTTAAACAATGATATATTTCAACCACACAGTGGTCTTTGTCAATCGAAGAGAAATAAGCATATTTCTTTTTGTGTTTTCTCTTCGATTGACAAAGACCACTGTGTGGTTGAAATATATCATTGTTTAAGTGCTTTTATGTTTCTATTTCAAGACTACAGAGTGGACTCTTACCAAGGTAAGTCTGTCAGTCTCCTAGTCCAAAAAATCTAAATAATCTTTACCAACCAAAACTAACCTAAATATATATATATATATATATATATATATATATATATATTAGGTTAGTTCTAATAGAGCTTAAAGCTTATTTAGGAATCTTTGGACTAGATAGGAGACTGACAGACTTACCTAATGGCAATAGTCCAAAGCTGCCATCTCTTGGAAAGAAATAGACACATATAAAAACAGATCACATATTGTAATATTTCGATCACACAATGATCTTTATCAATCAAAAAAATGA
Source organism: Prosapia bicincta (assembly GCA_036971475.1). Classification (NCBI taxonomy): domain Eukaryota; kingdom Metazoa; phylum Arthropoda; class Insecta; order Hemiptera; family Cercopidae; genus Prosapia; species Prosapia bicincta. The sequence goes on from JBAIZL010000005.1 coordinate 136,589,204, forward strand.
AAAAGAAAAGACTGAAGTGAACCACAGATGTGTATAAATACAAGTAACTATCCGTGGTAAGAGCTATGTTCTGTGCTGGGCAAAATTTACTTTGCATCTGTTATATACAGTGGTACAGTATATTACTGCATCTAGGTCTATTGCATGGAAAGGAGCCATGACCTAGATGCAAGACATGTTCAACACACATCCCAACAAATAGTTTCCATAGCCTAGCAACCAATGTGGACTTTAAGATTCAGGGTCATCATACTTGTATATCCAAAAATGTAATATACCAGTTGCAATGTAAATTTTGCCCGGCACAGTACATAGGTCTTACAGGGATTTTCTGAGCATCAGAATGAATGGCCACAGACATGACATTGGAACCATGAATATAGACAGGCCAACTGCTCAACACGCTGCTAGTCACATCATATCTTTCAATGATTGTTATACTACCAAAATATTATGGTCCTCACCACTGATTGCAACCCTTCAGAATTGAGAAGATGGGAGTTGTCAAACCAGTGGTATACCAAATCTAGAGAACCTCCTAACATCAACATCAGATAAAACTCCTTTTACATTCCCCCAAACTTCTACCATTTTTAACAGCTCCATTTACCTTCCTTCTGACAGACTATTAATATCTAGTTTCAAATAATCAATATTTATAGAAATAACATATAGCATTATATATATCATAAGCTACTATTCTGTGCATCTGGGCCATTTGGATATTTATACACATCTGTGGTTCACTTCAGTCTTTTTTTTTTTTTTGATTGATAAAGATCATTGTGTGAATGAAATATTTCAATATGTGATTTGTTTTTATATATGTCTATTTATTTATTTCCAAGAGATTGCAGTTTTGGACTATTATTGCCACTAGGTAAGTCTGTCAGTCTCCTATCTAGTCCAAAAATTCCTAACAAAAATTATGAACGACCTTAACCTACATAGAAACTCAAAAAGAAAATATAGAATCTCATGAGACCAATAAAGAATGTGTTTAAGATTAATGATAGATCACAGACCCATTCATGCTAATAGAAAAAGATTCTACGTTTTGATTTCTCTATCAAAAAATTCTTTAAGAACTAAAAGATTATTAACTTAACATTAACCCATAATTTACAATTTTTACATTAATTAACAATACTTTTAACATCATTAAAATCAAATATTTCATTATTCTTCATAAACATTTACAAGTTAAATTGGATTACTAGACAGTCAAATTCTGAACACAATAAATGTAGATAAAATACAGATACATACTTAAACTCTTGAAAGTTATTAATAACTGAGGCACCATTTAAATTTTAAAAAGCTACAATCCTTATAATACATACAAATACGTACTAAATAGATCAAATATTATACACAAAAATGTTAAATTTCAGTCACATTTTCCCTACAGATGTTAAATCATTTAATTCTGTCATTTTATTTCATGAATTTCTTCCTTGTGTTTTTTATATACCACATTTTGTTTCTCCACATTTGGATAGAAAATCATAACATAGTGTGTATTTGTCACTAAAACACTTGTAAATATTTTACAAACTTGCCTGTAGTAGCACTTACTTATATTTGTTGAGGACGGCAGTTTCGGGAGACCTCCCAAAATGGCTGTCCTCAACAAATATAAGTAAGTGCTACTATAGGCAAGTTTGTAAATATTTACAAGTGTTTTAGTGAAAACTAGTAGCTCGCATGAAGATGGAATCAATAAATATGAAGTGTATTTGTAATCGTATGAATTGGTCTGGGATCTATCAATTACCTTAAACACATTAAACAGTTACCAACAGACATCAAATAAAGTTTAATTAACCAAAAAAATAATAATAATAATGATGGTTTCTCAGCAAGACCTTAAATAAAACAAAAATGATACTAACAATGCACACAAAAGCATCAAACTTGTGTGAAGTAGCTTTAAACCTCATATTTTCATGAGCAACAGGTTTCAACCCCAGTGAATGAGATTTGTTTAAACAGTGGCAGAACTTTGCATGAATAAAATGAATTGTTACTTAAAGTAAAAATATAGATGACTGATTTTTTCAATTAAAATAGTCTTAACAATAATTAATATAGTTCAATATGTAATTAAAATTTCCAATTATGTTATTTTAGTTTTGTACCTCTAGTGCAGTATCTAAATAAATTAAGCTTTTTACCTAAACTCATGTTTTTTTGCTCAGATCATGCTCGAAGGACCAGGACTAACTTTTACGCATACTCTAGAAAATTTTACTGTTAAAAAGTATTTTCCCTCATGGTAACCAGATTTATAGGGCAGGTATTTATCTCTCTAAGTTAATCTAAAATATATAATTAACTAGTTTTACAACACATCAAATAAGATCAAACATCTTATTAACGAAGTAATATACTAGTAAAGTAAATGAGATTAAGATAATTAGAACTTGGCTAGTGAGAACAATTCACAATGGTAAAAATTAAAACAGTTAACACTAAATCTCACTACACATTAGTTTATTAAAACAAACAAACTGATTTTGACGACGAGGAGCACTGATGAAGGTGACATTGTTGTCGAAACTAGTCTGTTTTAATAAACTAATGTGTAGTGAGATTTAGAGTTAACTGTTTGAATTTTTACCAATGTAAGTATATAAGAATTGAACATTTTTGTTTATTGTTTGCTTGTCACATATTTAAAATAATAATAATAACAAACATGAGATTCTTAAATTTTACTTATACATTCCCATTTACAAATAGTATAAATACATTGTATAAAAATTCACAATAATATCAACAATAATATTTAATAAATACTATAATGATTTCTAAATACTAACTAGTTTGTAAAAAATTTATATTTAATTTTAATCAGGTACCTGATCTATTTATTTGAGCAGACATAACTTATGAAAATATCAAGTTAAATATTATTTTAATGAACATCAATGTGTATGAGACAAAAACACAGTATTTGTTGCAATTTAATTGCTTTTTTGTAATGAAGTGATGTCAAATACTAAATAATATATTAATGGTATCTTATTTTAAAAATGAACAACATAAATTAAAATATAATAAAAAAAAATTTCTAAAGGAAAAACCAAAATAAATAAAAAAATTTATTATTAGTTCCAAACAAATTCTTTTGACAAATGAAACAAATTTATTTTTTCTTCACATGACAATTTCTAAATGTTTTGCAAGGCCTATTATGAAACTAATGCAGCTAATTTTATTGTGAGAGAGCGATGTAAAACAGGCTAAAAAATATGGTGAGGGGTTTGCCTTTCCAACACAGCCGGCCACTAGTTTGCTCAGAGTAGGTCCCTACGTGTTATGTTTTTTGACTTTGTAACATGGCATAAAGCGTTTGCTTGAAATAACCATACGCCTTTAAGTTTTTAAGTGTGGGATGGAGAGAATGCAGCCAAAATATTCCAGATAGTTCAAGAGCCCTTCAAGGATGAGTGCATTTCAAAGTCACAGTCCAGGAGGAGATTGCAGATGATCCCTGTTATGGACACCCAACAGCCAGAACCGACATGGCATTGTTAATTTTGAGTTTGCATAGTAAGCAGAAACTGTTAACTCAGCCTTTTATCTGAAGGAGTTCAAGAGATTGAAACATCAAGCACCACACATGATTGACATCAAACACACGGTCAAACTCTACCATGACAATTCTGCCAGCCATGCAGCCTTCATTGTTACCAACTATCTGACCCAGAGCAACACTTCCATGGACCTCCAACTCCCGTACAGTCTCGAATTGGCTCCACACAACTCTATTTTGCTACCCCGAAGTGTCAAATGTTTTCCTTTAAACTGGAATTGATAAAAAATATCATTTGTGAAGACCACAAATAACAGCAAAACCTGTGGTACAAACAGTTGCAGTATGAGTTGCTACAGTGCATATTATTGTCAGTACAAGCTCAATTACAGCAAAACCAGTGCACGGAAGGTTCTGAAAGAGTTGACAAAATACAAGGAAACAAGACAACGTTAGTAAAAAAGTTGAAAGAACAGTCTGAGATGAGAGGTGATCTTTTCTAAACAAAAATTTTACCCTGCGACTAATCTTGGGCTCAGCATTTTGAAACAAATGTTTTCCAAAAGAAAAACATGAAATGGAAACTAACCATCTCTTCTTCTTCTTAAAAAAAAAAATCAGTACACAACAGCAAAATTCAAGTTAAAGAATAATAGAAAAATCACTACTTACTGATATTTCTCACCTGACAAACATTTTACACTATATCAGTGGTGTGAGTCACAGACAAGACCGTTGGTCAGGTTTGTTGTATCAAGTCTGTGGTGTTTTGGTTCATAAAGAGGTTAATTATGTGTTTAAACATAGAGTTTGATTGTGAGTGTATTCTATCATTGGGAATGTGTTGTTTTTGTATACTTTGAAGTTTCCTCTTGTTTGGTTTATTGCTTTTTTTGATGAAATGTAGAACTTTTAGATTTGAGTAAATGTTAGTGTATGTGTAGCATGTCTCCTACAGCAAAATTTGATTTTGGTTTGAGTATTTTTATATGGTGGAGTTTCTCCTACTTTTACCTATGTAGAAGCTAGGGCAGATGTTACACGTGTTCTTGTAAATCCTTGCCTTGTCTTGTTGTTCAGGCATGTTTTTTGTGTCGTATAGGTGTTTTATTATTGTGTTGGATGTTTTAAAAGTGACTTTGTATTTGATTTTATACAATGATAAGGCTATTTATTAGATCTATTGGCATATGTTAATGTTATATATTTTTGTTTGCCTGTATTATTGTTGTATGTGTTATGTTATGTGTGTGTTGTTTTTTGTGTATTATGTCACAGTGTTATTTTTGCCTTATCAGGGTGTGTATTTGTTTCTATAGGGTGTGTATTTTATCGTGATGAGATAGTTTATTCTGTCTTCAATGTTCGTGGATACGCTAATTGGAGTATGTATCATAGAGTGGAAGGCGGCATTTTTGTGTTATACAGGGTGGTTGGAAGTGTTATGTATAACTCTGTCTGTGAGGGTTAGCTTTCTATATATTTTAAATGTGTTTGTTTTATTTTTAACTGTGAGATCCAAGAAGTTGATTGTGTTCTGTTTTCAGTAGGAACATTATATTGTTTATGTATTTGTGGAAGATGTGGATCTGTTTTTTGTTGCCTTTGTATATAAGTTTAAGATGCATTAGATAATCTTTTTCTAACAACTGTCAAAGTTCACATCTTATTGAGGAATAATATAAACACAGAAACTTTGTTCAACATAAATTTGTCTCTTCAATTATTAAATGGTCCTTGTATGTTCATGTACTAAATACCACTGAAAATATTAATTTAATAATGTAACTGTGGATAGATAAATTTTTATAGACCCTTATATATTAACTGGTGGAGCAAGTGGATGGATGCTTTTTAATCTAACTCTACGACACAACAATGCGAGTAGGGGTCAATAACTTTCGTTCTCTCGCTCATTACCATTACAATTGCAACGGAGCTGTGGAACGCACAACAACGTGCTTTCGTCATAGACTTACTTTAGTAATGGTTATTCAGTAGTCAAAACCCAGCATTTGTTTTGTACAAAGTCTGGAGTAAGCAGACACGGTATTGTTCCCAGTTGCAGTGCATTAATGCGGTGGGTTAACAATTTTAGAACAGCTTCAACTTTTAAACGGAAACCAATATGCTGTCCAAGAAGTGTTTTTACTCCTGAAAACACTAATGCTTTGCAATTTTCAGTAGCCCGAAATCCATGTTACCCTGCCACACACTATGCTGCTATGCTAGAAATATCATATCGAAGTGTTTGTAGAATTTTGCACTTAGTTCTTTTCAACCATGCAAAATCAATTCTGAACATTTTATCTAATGTTTCGATAACCATAATGTCAGATGAGGTTCAATTTTACCTATCTTGTGTTAATAAACAAAATTTCCAGTTCTAGGCTGCAGAAAATCCTCAAAGCCTACACCGAAAACCACTTCATTATGAACGTGTTACAGTTTGGTGGGCAGTGACTATTACTTCAAGTTTTTATGTCAAAATGTTAAATAATTTCCTTGCACCAGAGTTATATCACCAAGTTCATACCGCAAATGTTTGGTTCCAACAAGTACACCTACTGCTCACACTGCAAGAGTCTATGAAAATGTTACGACAAATGTTTCCAGAACATCTGATTTCAAGAAATGGCAACTTTTCATGGCCAGATCTTTTAGTTTGGTGGTATTTGAAAATGAAAGTGTATATAGTAAGGTTTCAAGCAATCGAAGTTCTAAAGCTAGCAATAGTGGTGTATCGAATGATGATGTAGGCAATGACAATTTTACGTACAATTTACATGATTAACTGAGAAATTTTAAAACAAAATAAGTGAATTTTAGAATTTAAGTGCTTTAATTAAAAATGGCAAGAAATTGTGTTTCAAATCTTTCTAAAGGATTTATAAACTTGATTAACATTGAACAGAAATAATATGGGCCATTTGTTTCACTTTATCCTCTCTCTATAAGTCATTGTTTGCCAAATATGCGTTTGGTTTAAATTGTTTTAAAACAGTCACCATGTGACCTGCTATTGCATTTATATATTTTTGCTTTTTCCTGCAAAAAGATCTTAGTGTCATCAAACTAGAAGTGGTTGGTTTAAATTATACTTACTCAAGTGATTTATAAACAGTATATAAAAATTATGTAATTGTCAAAACAATAAAAACAAATAGGAAAACATAAAGGGTCATTTACAATAAACAAAGAACATTAAACTAAATTAAAATGAGAAATAGTTTTTTATAAAGTTCGGTGAGAATTTAGTAAATACTGATAATTTAAACACCACTATTTTTCAGAAAAAAGTAAAATAAATAGAAATTATGGTTGGCAGTTGTTTGAAGAACGATACTCTAGAAGGAAAAGTTCAAGCAGAAAAATCAAAATTATGGAATCTGATAGCACAACAATCTTCCACAAAACATTTGGGGGTTTAAACATTTGTCTTTTCTGAGTTAAAAGTTCAACGAAAGAAATGTTTTCTACAACAAGCATAATATTAAAATTATAAATAAAAATGAACAACTATTATAAATACTTAATCTATACACTCATAGAAGACCATTATTTCCTGAAAGAGCAACATGTTAATTTTTTTACATATGTTATCTAGTATTTCTTCTTAAAGCCAATTATTTCTTATCATTAAATAATAATTGCATTGTTTGATAAATGTTGTGAAACATATTTACATCCTAAACATTTAGAACACAAATATTGATTGTTGGCATGAAGTGAATAATACTTAAAAACCCCTTTTATGTCAGAAATCCTATAATTTAAAAAATGTTTAACATGACAAGGTGATGTCTATAATAGATTTATTAGTATTTATCCTAAAATATTTCTTTTTATTTGTATATGCAATTTGAATAAGATAGAGGTTGCATTCGTGTTTTTTTAAATACAATTCTTAAAAAGTTAATAATAATTTTTGTTTTATTTTACAAATTAAAATAAAAAATATTCTCAAAATAAACTCATCCTTCGATCCGATTCTTGACGAACTAATGAAATGAAATCAAGTCATTTCACTATATTTTGTATATAAAACAGGGTGTCTAGTAAAATAGCTTGAAGAAATTCCCTGAGTTTTCCCTGACTTTTCCCCTTTTAGATATCTATAGAAAGCCCAGTTTACATTGGGTCCATCCATTAATATCTGAAGGATCTTGGATAAATCCAGACTTTGAACACCTTTTAAGAACGAATTGAGTAACTCTTTTGCTTTTGTGTCTGTAAGGAACACAGAACCAAAATATCGAGCTTTCACTTCATCCGTCTCTGCATCCCAATACCTAACACTCAAACCCATTTGGGCTCTTTGTGATATTTTGTTTAAACTTTCATCAAAGCCAATTACACAGTTGGAATTTGAATTTAATGATGTCAGTAACAGGTCTTTAAAATAATTTGATAAACCGAATACAACACTATAGGAAATTTTATCTTTCCGCAATCTCATGTTCTGTGCAATGGTGCTATCAAGGAACAACCTTGGAAAGAGGCACACACTACCTTCTCCATTGCCTAAAGAAGTGTTGCATTACTAAATTCACGCACCATATAATCTCTGCTTCGGTCACTTCATCTTTCAGTTTATATTTATCCTAAGGAAGGAGGGAAGGTAATGACGACATCTGCATAACGCGATTGCCCGCTACGGCAATGAAAACCGGAACCTTCCATGTTGAAATAAACAGTGTAAAAATAATCACCGTCAAATAAAACACATACTATCACAAGTTTAGACAAATAGCTGGCTACGAATGTTTACACAGCGTTCTGTGTGGTCAGAAACAGACTGAGTTATCTGTTATCCCCACCCTTCCATATGATAACAGAACCACAGCGCACCCCAAGGCCACGGTCCAGGCTAAAACTTCCCAGCTGTACCAACTCGACACGTTTAATATTGATTGACATAAGTCCTGAAGTCATAGCAATGGGCTTATCAAATAAATAATGGGCATCTAAATAAAGAAGTGTTATTTCCTGACTGCCCTGCCCCTAAACCAGCCCGCTGGCTTACAATACCAAATATTCGAGAGCAATGGCCACTAGTTTTGTTTCTAATCAAAATAAATATTTTCCCGATTTTTTAAAATTTTCCCTGAATTTTCCAGAATCTTAAAATTCCCTGACTTTCCCAGGTTTTCCCGGTTTTCCCTGTCACTAGACACCCTGTAAAAGTAAATTGATTTTGTGTTATACTTCATTAGTGGTGTAAAGAGATACTCATAAAAATTACCTAGAAGATTCGAAAATTTAAAAAAATAATAAGTTCAGCAAGTCAAACACTAATTTTAGACTCAAAATGTACATCTATAAGATCTTGACTGATACAAATACATTTTTTTTTTGTTTTCTACTACAATTAAAAAAAACTTATGCATATAAGGTAGATACTATAGCAATCAATACTTTTAAGTATATTAGATCCATTTACTATTCTATAATAATCACCCATCATCTACTAGTAATGGAATCAATATAGAGTTTATAATTTTATAATTAAGAATCATGTATTAGTCACATGAAAGTTAGTAAAAACTGAATACTTTAAATAAAAGTAATTATTAGGAAACTATTCAACCGATAACAAGACAGTCATTTTAAAACATGAGTTAAAAGACCTGCAGGAAAGAAGCCTAATACAGGGGATGATACAGAGGTATAAACAAACTTATTAAAGAGGTCTTTCCTTCGTAAAACTGGCTGGTTTGAGTAGAGAGTCAATAAGGATTAGTTATACAATTATGGAATATAGAGGCTCCATTGTACTAGAAGGTTTTTAAAATTCTCAAACCAACACAATTTGTGTATTTAAAATCTACAATAGAATTATAAGCTCATAAAGGTTTATACACTAATGCACCTAAGTGCATACAAAATAAAAACAATAATAATATGTAAAGACAGCATTTAAAACAATAGTTGACTAACATTATTAACAAAATACATTATTTTATAGAAGCTCTTTAATAATTATTCACTAAGCAGATTAAATCTGGCATTTGAATAAAATTATACTACCATTATCTATAGTATCACATCTCTTTTAAACGATTTAATTTAAAAACGTATTTCCTACTGTCAAATTCCTATTTTCTACTTGTGACTTATAATTAATATTTTTTCACTAAAAGTGATTTATAATACATGGACTCACTCACATCTAGATACCTTTTATCCTCTTAAGGTTGACAGAAGCTATCTTTGGTTTTACTTACGAAAAAAGCTTTAAAGATTTCCAGATTTTATCTGAAACGTATATATATATTTAGATTTTTTTTTTTTAACACTAAAATCTAAAAAAAATTTACAAATAAATTATGCTTGACTTTTTATCTCAAGTATTTTAAAATTATTTTATCACAAGTAATTTACTAACAGGTTATCATGTAATTATTAAATTTAATTTTTTTATCATAAAATAAATATATATGTAACTACATATATTTTCTTTATACTTATTTAAATTTCATTGACACATTTTTTTGTTGTAATATTTATAGCTGATTACAGAGTATTACAAAAATTCTGTTCAGTGACCTCACATTTTGTTAATCTTTAGCTTTAAGTTTCTTACACACGTTATTACAAGTATATAATAACAAGGCTTGCAAAGCATTTATCAGAGAGACAACTAATGTTGCTGTTTGTAAATGTAAATTCTTTCAATCTATGTAAAAATTTCAAAAATAAAAATTTAAACCTGTTTTAAATAAAATTTTCTCTTATGTTTGTTTTATACATTTGACATGTAATATTAAAATCTACGTAATGTGTAGTGTTTCCTTATTTTACATATTATATTAACAGCATGAAAATGCAATCTGTATTTATGCTGAAAATAGATCTGTAATTCAATAACTTATTAATATCATTTATGTATATTTGGAAATAAATTTATTAATTAGTATTAAAAGTTTGGAGGTAACGAAGAAAAATACCCAATTTGTTTATCTCAAGATCTGCTCTCAAGGACTGCCATACAAGGAGTACTACATTATATGCTGAAATTTTAAAATTTAAGACTCTAGTTTTAAAGATTATCTAAGAAAGTTATAGAAACTTATGAAGTTCTTCACGTAGTTTGAAGCATCTGCGTTTTTTCTGGAAGACCAAAAGCAGAGATAAAAACATTCAATATTGTAATTAGGAAAATTCCAGTCACTGTGAAGTTATTGATTCTATTAGCTTTGACAATGTGATGTTCTTTCTTAATATTGAAACGGCTGTTCCATAAAAGTAGAATTCCAACTGCAATCTGGGAAATTATTTCAAATAATAATTATACAATGGATATTTTGAAAATATGAGAACTAAAATAATGCCTAAAATGAGTGCCAAGTCAAATAAAATATGAAACGACATTGTAACATTTATTAATAATCAAACATCAATGTGAAAAACATATTTCTCAGCACTGTAAGGTTAGGACTAAACCACTAAATATTCCAAATTTAAATATTATAAGTCCATTCTAAATTTAATATTGAACTAAAAATTCAAAACCTTTTTTACATTGTAAAAAGAACCACAAACTCAAGAAATAAAATCATAACTATCGATAAATGTAAAAAGTAAAAAGAAGCTGTGTAAACTAGGATTAGGTAAGTAAATATTAAAGGTCAATGATCTTGAGAGATGAAAAGTTTCACAGGACTGAAGAAAAGCCATGAAGTTTTCTACTTTATTGCAAGTTCTTTTTCATAATAAAATTTCCCAAGTTGATTTTTAAATTTATTATTTGCTAAGAAATATTACAAACCAACTCATTATTCTTCTATAAATATAAATTATAAGATAGGTGAAACTTTTATTCAACCTCTGTAACATTTTGCAAGTTCTTTATGACAGTTCCCTTGCACTTGCATAAACTATTAATTAACTACTAACTGATTAAAGTAACTGAATACAACACGTACCAGAAAATAACATCAAGTTAACTGCAAAGTAACCAATTAAAAGTTTAAGTTACTTTTTAATGTAAGAAAGTAGGGGATCATTTTGAAAAATATAGTAAACTTTGAATAAGTATTTTTTTTTTTTTATAACAACAAGAAAAATATACAGAACAAGAAATATTTATTGTTTGTGAGTTACAAGAAAACTAATATCTGAAATTCAATAGATATACAGTAGAGTTTCGAAATTCTGAGTCCCTATAATTCGAGGTTCCGTTAAATTCGAACCTATTTCTATTTAAGCCCATTTTATCTATTTGAAGGACAATTATGAGTTGGGCTTCCAAGAAATATTCATATTAATACAATATGCAAAGGAAATGAGTCGGATTTTCAATAAATGTCCATATAAAGTTCTATAAACTGATTTCGTACATTCTTAGTTATAGTACTATAATAGGGTTCATAAAAACACCTATTTTTTTTACAGGAACGTATTTCCATGTAATCTGAATTTTCGGTAATTCGAGGGGGTCTCGGTGCCATCTACCTTGAATTAACGAGACTCTACTGTAATATGGTAAATATGAGATTAATCTGGCTATTATGTATAATTACCAGTGATAATACATAGTTACCACTAAATTTTATAAATGTAATAATTTATTAAATATTATCACATTTACTAAGTTTAATCGAGGTTTATGCCTCGGTATTGGAGCACTAGACTTTGAACATGAAGATTTTCAGTCTGAATCCGAATGGACCCCCAAATTTTTATAATTTAATTATTAAATAAATTTTTGAAAAAACTTTATTAACATCAATTATCATCCTCTATATGTCAAAGTATTTGAACTTAAGTTGATAAATAAAAACAAATTTTATTAACAACTGAAAATTTTTACAAGATATATATCAAAGGAGTGTGAGCTAATAAAAGGAATTTAAAAATCATACATCTAAAAATTAAATAAACACTTGTAAATATTTATAAACTTGCCAATATTAGCACTTACTTAGACCGTAACTGAGTTGACAATGGGACACATCTCCCGAAATGGCCTTCCTCAACAAATATATGTAAGTAATACTGTAGGCAAGTTTGTAAATATTTACAAGTGTTTAGTGAAAACTAGTAGCTCACGTGAAGGTGGAATCAACAAATATAAAAATTAAGATTAGTATTAAAGGAAATTTCCATTGAGTACATACTTTTTATGAAGAGAAGTATGTAAAGGAATGGGTTTGAAGCAGTGAGATCAATCATAATAGGTCTGTTACAATAGGTAGTACAAACATTTTTTTAAAGAAACTTGTCAAGAAGTTATATTAGAGTTGGAAACCTGTTGACAAAAAAAAGTAGTTTCCAATAAATGCATAAGAAATAATTCCTGTTTTACTGTATGACTTCTAAAGAAGGCAATTAAATTTAAGGATAAGAGTTTGAAAAAGGTCTAATATAAGAGGAGAATAAGTAATAGGAAATTTTGTGCAGAAGATAAAGTTTGTGCCTTACATAAGAGGTGAAATAAAACAAAATATTAAAAATCTTAGCCACTGACTACTGTAATAGCTTCATGGTCTAAGTACATATTGTGACTTCTTTGCAAAAGCTCTTACCTATAAGACATTTGTGTAATGGGAAAACCACACAGAAATACTTGTTCACAAAGTTTTTGTTTCTGAAATATTTTAGGATATTATTAGTTATTTAATATTAATAATGGCAGTTCATGTAACATAATGAAAGCATTTTCAAAATCTCTAATAGATATTAACAAAACAAAAAAAAAACTAAAAATGTAAACATAAAGATAAGATATTATCATCAAAAACTCTACAGTTAGCAAGAACATCTCTTGTCAATACAACATAGAGCCTCTTATTTGTTTTATTAGTTGATTTTGCTGACTTAGGGTCTCTCAATCAGCTAGGCTTAATTACAATGAGAGGCCAAAGTGTCAGTTACAGATTTACAAAAATATTTAAGTGAAACAACTTGAAAGATTACAAACTTCAATTTACACACATGTATTAAAAAAATATTTTTATCCATTTACTTCTTGTTCCATTATATGACTAACACTTAACATAATAAAAAAGGAAGTGTTGTGACAAAATTAAAATAACTAACTTTAGAAGTATTAACCATTATATCATAGAAATTTTCAAAGATAAATAGATTATTTCCTACCTGTAATACTAAACTTGTCAAAATGAAAAAAAGATTAGAATAATAATATGGATGGTGTGAGCCTGCTTCCAGGACATATCGGAGTTGATTGGCATTAGCTGACAACAAAGCTAAATCCATCATTCCTTGAGCCAATGTCTTCTTTTGTTGATATACATTTATGTCTGGTAACCGTCTTCCAATATCCTATAAAATAATTAATAAAATTGTAATTATTATTACTATTCTAGCAAAAATTATGAGAAACCAGGTCATTATTAGCAAAGAACAAAAAACATAAATTATAAAAATTAAGAATGGAATATTACATGAAACGGAATTTAGGGAGGCAGTATCTAATAATATTTTGTGAAACCTATGTCTGTATTACTAACCCCCAGTCATGGTATATGTTTTCACATTAGTTCTGGTAAATCTATATAAAGCTTATTTTTAGATATTTTGGATTAGGTGGGAGACTAACAGATTTATCTTGATATTATTAATCAGGTTTATTTTTACAAAGTAAAGACACATAAACAAAATGAATGTACATAACTTACAATAATGAAACTTTAAATTCATGAGCGCTAGTGTGCCTCATGTCATCATACTACGTATAACTTTTTTTTTTATTTACACATAACACATTAAAATATTTCATAGATTTTGTATTCACTGCAATCTTTGTGAATCAAAAAGGACGATATAACTAGTAATACAAGTTTTTTTTTCTGAAAAACAAAGGTTGCACTGTATATATAAAATATTTTAATGTATTAACATGTATATTTTATAAAAAAAACATACCAGATTACAATTTACAAGCCATCAGTACAGTGGAATAAATTTAATTTCTATCCTAATTTCATATAAAAAGATTTTTAATTGTAAGGCCTACCAAAATAGAACATTGTCAATTGTGATCAAGCATCTATTTACACAAATAACTTTGTAATGAACACAGAGAGACAATCTAAACTGGACTCAATATAAATTTTGTTTTGGATGGAAGAATTATTATTGTAAAACTTTCTACGTATTTTTCTAAATATAAAACATTTATTAAACAATTTTAAAGATAATTAATTTAAATAATATAATTACCTAAATTGATTCATAAATACAAAGCTAATAAGAAGGTGTGAATTATAAACCTATTAGAATTTTAGATATATTTATATACATAGAATAGTAATGGTTAGCCAGTTTTAACAGGAACAATAATGACGAGCAAAGCGTATTCCAGATAGGTACAAGAACATCAAATACAATAACTCTTCTTATAACAATCAAAGTGCTAGAGATTTATAAAAATAACCACAAAAAGTAGACACCACTGAAAATGCGATGGGACAATTAGGAAAAACTGAAATGCCTACAGAGGTGATTCTAATGTAAACATTACATAGATTCTATTAGAAACAGAACCACCATCGGTTCCAAAGCAAGTAAGATATAATTTACTAATGATAAAAAAGCAAATTAAATTTCCAGTGGCTAATGCTACAAAGCAGGGAGTAGAAGACATATAATTTGAACTACAAGACTGACTAGACATATTAATCTCCAAAGCAATATTAACCCTTTGCACGCGTATAACGTGATTTCTTGCAAGGCTGAAATCTCTGCTAGCGCGCATTATGAGAAATCACGTATTTACAATATTTTGTTTATGGAAGTCCTAGTTGTTTGTTTAAAGTCCATTACAATGCGTGACAATGTTTGTTTGGTGTAAATAAACTCCTCTACTACGTTTATTGTTCTTGGCCATGTGCTACCGATCCACATTGTTGTTTCAGCCACCAGGCGCCATTACGTGGTCTATACATGCGCATATGACGGGTATTCTTGGCAGGACACAGCGTCTGCCAACTGTTGTATTTTGTGTTGGCATTATGATTGCTACAGTTGTTTACTGTTTACGTGAGTGACCTTTGTTTGTACTGTAAGAATAATTTATTGTTTATGATTTGGTAAATAATAATTTTAGTTACTTTAATTTTATTTTAAATGGATTTATTGATATCTTGAATTACTTGGTGTAGAAATATATAAAATTATAAAAATAACTAGTTTATAAATTTTTTGGTTCAAATACATCTTTAGGAACTCAGAATTAAATAGAACTTTGAACATTTTGCAAAAGAGTTTTTTTTATCTAATAGCACATAATCTGTTACTTGCCCTTTATATGTCCCGCGTGCTAAGGGTTAATAAGTTTTATTTAACCAGTGTATATAACTAGATAATGTTGCACTGTTAAACTGAAGTGTTGGAAAATGCACTTTGGATGAATATTCTTTCTAAATTCAAGGTAGTATCTGATGATTTTTTTGTATTATTAGACGTCCAAAAAAAGCATGAATTTATACCTGTTGAATTTCATAAAAAAAACTTCTACAATTTTTACAAGATGGGAAGACTAATTTACAAAATAATGAGCAAAACATTGCACCTTTACAAAGGACAGTAGTCCTCATTATTCGCTGGCTCGTTATTCGTGGTTTCACTTATTCGCAGTTGGCAAAATTATAATATAGTTAAATATAATTATAATAATAATATATATAATATAATTATAATATAAAATAGTCAAATTATAATAATAATTTTTTTATAATAAAACAAAATTTAATAATTATCCTTTGAGAATAATAAGTTGCTGGACGCCAGATAGAATTACAAAATGATTGTAACACTAACAGTAAAATTTAGATTATTTTTTTTTTATTACTTTAATTTTGTTATTACTTACCATTTATAGTAATAAATAATGAACACTTTCTTTTAGTTCAATTAATCTTTGTTTTAATTTAGTCTTTGATTACTCTAGTTACAAAATTTTTTAAATACACTTTTTCTATTAATTTAATTAAATTAAATAACACAAGACTTTTTCTTCCAGGTTATTCGGAGGGTATTAATTAATATAAATCTATTGAGCACTTCTGGTTACAAAATAAAATTGGTTTATACAATTACCTATCAGTAGATTTTATAAAAGAAATTCCTAGGCCTGGAGTTATTAGTTTTGAAAAGAATATTAAAATGTTTTTTAAAGAATTTAATTTAATTAATTGATTTTGCTTATAAGAATAGTTTACAATATCAACTTAAATACTAATTACAAGTTTTCCTTAATCTAGTACTTAGCTGAGACTTATTGTTCTTGTTCAAATTTATAGCCTTTAAATTTATTTTATAACCAAATTTCTTTCACGACTATATTTTTTTTATACTTTCACTAACATTAGCTTCTATTAACTTTTATTTAGGCTAATAATATACTAACTATATTTCTTAATATTCAGTTTCTTCCTCTAATAAAATTTCTGGACCAACTAGGTTTTTGCTCCAGTACCAAGGCTCTCTTTTTTCTTAATAATTAATTTTTCTTATTTGAGACTCTAGAGAAAAAAAATAATGTTTTTTTTCATTGTTGAAACATCTGTTACATAACACACTGATTATTTCATTTTTCATCTCCTTTCATGAACAGTTACGTTTTGATACTATATGCAATAATTTTATGTCTTGTAAATTTCGTTTCTAATCTTATTTTGTTTTATTTATAATTGAGTGCTGTTTTTTCTTTAAAAGTGGTTTTAATATTGTATTATAACCTTTTTTAGGTTATGGCTCAAGTGTTTATATTTTCTGTTTATCCATTTCTAATTTACTTATAATATATTCCGAATTCTTGTTTGTTATTTATTGTTTTGGTGGTTTATATAAAAAACGTTACAATATATATATATATATATATATATATATATATATATATATATATATATATTATAATTATTTTTTATAATGGGGTATTTATTATTGAATATTGAATGAAGATATTATTTCTATTAAATTTAAAAATAAAAACTCATTAATAATTTAAATTCTTTTAATTTTAACAATTTTTTACTTTACACAATAAACAGAACAAAAAATAAAACTTAACAAGTTTTAACACAATAGACTAAACTCAATCCTTAATATTTTAGTTACAAGATTTTATAACCTAGGCTATTTTCTAAGATCTCTTAATATTTCGGGGTTTTATGCATGGGCTATATCTTTTAACTCTTTGGTTAATTAAATAAATTTTAATAAATAATATTAATTTTAGAAAATAGTTTTAATAATTAGCTTCCTGATGTAAAATCTTAAATTTGGAATAAGAAAAAGGTCCCTAACCTGTTTGAACTGGATTAGCTTTCTTACTACTAAACTATTATATTATTTCAAGATATTCTAATAATTTACAATTTTAGATTTTCTTATAATTTTAAAAGTTCACTAAAGGTTAGTTTTATAGCGCTATGTACTTATCAATTTTCGGAGTTTTGCTGGTTGTTCATATAGGATTCAGTTCTCTTTAAATTTTATGTTTCACACACAATTAAATTCTTTTTGGTTACTTTAATTATAATAATACTGTATTATAGATTTTAAATTCACTTATTCTCGTTTTAATTTGGCCAAGTTTCTTCACAAATTTGTATAATTTTGATGAGATGCTTCAAACGGGATTTTGGCTTCTAAAACATGGCCTCGCTTCGTTCGGCTGCCCACGCTAGACTAACGCTTCGTTTTTTTTAAAAAATGTTTAAAACATGGCGCCGATTCCTTCTCCAAACTCCATATTAATTACCCATAAACGTTTGCTTTCATGTAATGAGGTTCCATTTTTTCCCACTAGAGTCGACTGTAACACTGACCTACTTTCTTGGCTTTAAACTTGATCAACTAACGAAATTGTTTTCAACCGTTTTAATTTGGTTAACATACTGTTTCACCTATCCTATTCTCAACAAACCTTCCAGTGTTTATTTAATTACTATTATTTGTGTGTGTGCAGTGTCTTTGCTTTTTACTTTTGTAATAATTCCGAAATGTGTGTGTTTGGCATGGATTAATACAAACATAACCCCTATCTCATTGTTTACCATCGTGTTTCACCTTCTCTTTCAAGTAATTAGTTATGCCCTATGTTAACACATTTTACAATTTTTTATATTTTATTATTATTAGATTATCTTGTTCTAATTTAATTTGTTAGGTTATTTGATCCAACAAATTTCCTAATACATTCTTTCCAGTAGTAATATAATAACTTCATATATATATATATATATATATATATATATATATATATATATATATATAAATATCGCAATATTTAGAAATATCGCAATAAATTAGAATGTAATTATTGTAATAAAGTTTATATAGGACAAACTAAGAAAAAACTTAAAGATAGATATAAAGAACATTTTAATGCATATAAAAAGCCAGAAATTTATAAATCAAATTTTGCTAGTCATTGTATTAATAATAATCACTTATTTCCTAATATAGATAATATGATACTTATAAAAGAAATTAACAAAGGCCTGAGAATGAATATTTATGAAGCTTTAGAAATACATAAATATAATACTAATAATGAGTTGATAAATGAACAAATACAAGTAAAATCTAAATTCGATAATATATTCAATGTTTGTAATGTTAGGGCAGCAAAATAAAAAATAAAAAAATAATAAAAAAAAAAATAAAAAAAAAAATCTTAACAACATTGTAATTGATTTGGCATAACTATTTATTTGATCTAATTTGCACATATGTTAATTTTAATTGTTTAATATTCCTGATGATGTTGGTACTGTTAGCCAACGAAAAGCTTTGAATTGTAAATTCAAATATAATTCTTGTATTTGTATATTGACTTTTGCTCTTTATATATATGTTTATATATTTTTAGGTTAGTTTTGGTTGGTAAAGATTATTTAGATTTTTTG
Organism: Prosapia bicincta; assembly: GCA_036971475.1. NCBI lineage: Eukaryota > Metazoa > Arthropoda > Insecta > Hemiptera > Cercopidae > Prosapia > Prosapia bicincta. Next base: position 136,608,629 of record JBAIZL010000005.1, read on the forward strand.
GACTAGGAGACTGACAGACTTACCTTGGTAAGAGTCCACTCTGTAGTCTTGAAATAGAAACACATAAAAGCACTTGAACAATGATATATTTCAACCACACAGTGGTCTTTGTCAATCGAAGAGAAAACACAAAAAGAAATATGAGAGAAGAAAAACAAAATTTTTTTTTTCTTCTCTCATATTTCTTTTTGTGTTTTCTCTTCGATTGACAAAGACCACTGTGTGGTTGAAATATATCATTGTTCAAGTGCTTTTATGTGTTTCTATTTCAAGACTACAGAGTGGACTCTTACCAAGGTAAGTCTGTCAGTCTCCTAGTCCAAAAAATCTATCTATCTATCTATCTATCTATATATATATATATATATATATATATATATATATATATATATATATATATACACACACACACATACACAGCAAAGCTGTAGTTAATGTTAACATTTTTGATGTGGAGTGTAACCTTCCCCTTCCTTATTCATTTGGTTTCAGTATTCGCGGTTTCACTATTTGAGGTAAGTTTGGGGAATGTAACCACTGCATATAACGAAGGATCACTGTATATAATATTTAGTGCTTTATAAGTGAGAATACTTTCATAGCAAAATAAAACTCGACACAAGGAATAATTCGTGGGTGCTAGATCGAGCTGATACTGAATAATTTAATCCGCAATGGGTTGATTAAAACCAAAAGATTTAAAAGTTTTATAAATTTTTATTATTAAAGTTAACAAAATAAATTATGCTTTGAAAATTCACCATTGCATGGGAGCAGCGATGAGAGTGTAAAAACGAGATATGCATAATGACAATGAAATACACTACGCTTGCTGATAGGGACTCAAAATTGTGATTTCCAGATCACAAACGATGACAACTGTCAATCATCACCTACAATGCAGCATTTTCATGTCAAATAATACCATATTTTAATTAATTCTTTGTTTTTTTTGAGATATTATAGAAATAATTAAATTTTTCATGTGGTAGTAAATATTAAAAGAAATTGTGTTTCACTCCAATGGATACAGATCTTATACAATTTTATAGTGGCTTTACTAATTTGGTGCAGATTTAAATCATAAATAGCTGATATTAGAAATCTCTCATTATCCACCATGAACCAAAATTGCAGTCAAATTCAGTGACATGGACTATAAACAAATAAATTATATGGTAAAACGTTATTTTAAATTGCTGTTTGAAAAGGTTGAATCAGTTAAATAAGGGGGAATTAATTGAGATTTTTGGTGTAATATAAAATTAAGGAAGATGATTGAACTTTAAAGGGGTTTCTTGAAAGAAGTATTTCAGCCTTTTTGTAACGTTTTTTATATAAACCACTAAAACAATAAATAACAAACATGAATTTGAAATATATTATAAGTGAATTAGAAATGGATAAACAGAAAATGTAAACACTTGAGCCATAACCTATAAAAGGTTATGATAGAATATTAAAACTACATTTAAAGAAGAAACAGTGTTCAATTATAAATAAAACAACACAAGATTAAGAAATAAATTTACAAGACATAAAATTATTGCATATAGTATCAAAACTAAACTGTTTATGAAAAGAGATGAAAAATCAAATAATCAGTGTTTTATTTAAAAGATGTTTCAACAATGAAAAAAAGGTTTTATTCTTTTTATCTAGGGTCTCAAATAAGAAAAATTCATTAAGAAAAAAAAGAGCCTTGGTACTGGAAGCAAAACCTAGTTGGTCCAGAAATTTTATTTTAGGAAGAATTTGAATATTAAGAAAGCTAGCCTAAATAAAAGTTAATAGAAGCTAATATTAGTGAAAGTGTAAAAAATATAGTGGTGAAGGAAATATGATTATAAAATAAATTTAAAGGCTATAAATTTGAACAAGAACAATAAGTCTCAGCTAAGTACTAGATTAAGGAAAACTTGTAATTAGTATTTAAGTTAATATTGTAGAACTATACTTATAAGCAAAATCAGTTAATTAAATTCTTTAAAAAACATTTTAATATTCTTTTCAAAACTAATAACTCCAGGCCTAGGAATTTCTTTTATAAAATTTATTGATAGTTAATTGTATAAACCAATTTTATTTTGTAACTAGAAGTGCTCAATAGATTTATATTAATTAATACCCACCGAATAACCTGGAAGAAAAAGTCTTGTGCTATTTAAATTAAATTAATAGAAAAAGTGTATTTAAAAAATTTTGTAACTAGAGTAATCAAAGGCTAAATTAAAACAAAGATTAATTGAATTAAAAGAAAGTGTTCATTATTTGTTACTATAAATGGTAAGTAATAAAAAAGAAAAAGAATCTAAATTTTACTGTTAGGGTTACAATCATTTTGTAATTCTAACTGGCACCCAGCAACTTATTGTTCTCTAAGGATAATTATTCAAGTTTGTTTTATTCAAGGTTGTTTTATTATTAAAAAAATAATATATTACAATTTGACTACCACAAGGTGGAGCAGTTGTATTAAGGAAATTATTTATATTTACCATAACATATAAATATATTACAAAATATATATATATATATGAAGTTAATATATTACTATTGTAAGTATACCAACACGACGGATCGAACATCCACACCAGAAAAATTTAAAAAAATAATCAGTAATTTGACAATGGTCAAGTGACCGAAAAGCGCCTACTTACAATAGTAATATATTAACTTCATAAAGTCAGTGCAACGGAAAAACAATGGATAACGTAAAATATCAAGAATATATATATATATATTAGACATATACGATACATAGACATCATGTATATAGACATATATACTTACATATACTCATATGTAAGTATGCTCATACCATTATAGAAGGAACAAGGTTTTGTTGTTATAAACATATAAAATTAAGTTGTGATAAAATAGAATTTTGTTTTATATATATTTTCATAAAAAATTGATAAAGATCTTAATAATTATCTAAATAAAGAAAAATTAATTGAAAACTCTCAGATATATTAGTTAAGTTTATCACATTCTTCTTTTATATATTTGTAATAATTTATTTTGTTGAAACTATATGGTGAAGACTTTTAAGCCAAAACTCAGAAACCTATTTTAAATTTGATTTTAAAATAATTTTTTCTTATTTTCAATTTTAAAAAATAAATAAATTTGAACCTGTAATAAGAAGTAACGGTAGTAGTTTTTTAATGCTTATTTTTTTACAAGAACTTGTTTAATTAAATTGTAGCACCACATAAATATTTTTGATAATGTGAACATCATACATGTTGTTTGATTCATTTTATATATTTTTGCAGCTTATGTTCAAGAGATATGCTTTACAGGTACTGTTTATATAACTTTTTATAAAATATTAATGTGTTTATATTATGTAGATATTTTAAAGATAGCTAATAATATAGTCATATTGTGGGCGTTGATAATGACTTTAAAAATCTCATTAATAAGTAAATTCGTGTATCTGCTTGCAACTCAATTTATCCCTTTGCACAGATTTTATATAAATATAAACATACCGTACTTTTCTTTTGGAATTTGCATTCAAAATACTAAAGATATTTAGGGTGGGAACTCCAAATATTTACATTTGCTATTAGCAAAACCCAATGAGATCAAATAGACAGGCAGATTTACAACATGTTAATGTTGTAATGCTACCAGGATTAGCATCGGTAATTGAGATAAGAACATATAATAATCTATACCAGGGGATGAAAGTAGAAGTTTTGTTATTGCATGGGAATGTTAAATTAGAAGAGTTAGATATTGCATAATTAGTGATGGAAATGACATATTTTGCGAGGAAAGAAGAAAGCTCTTAGAAATTACTTAGTATGAGAAAGAGAATAGAATTTGAAAGAGAAAGAAATTGAATTGATGGAAGAAGAGCTAAAATCTGAATTTTGTCAGCTATAAGTTTTCAATGTAGCTACATTCTACGATGCACGATCACAGCAGGTTATGGAAGGAGACATGTCGTAAATCATCGAAACCAAGTGAACCTCACTAAACATTTAAGTCACTTCAAGACAATCCTGATGACTGTCTGGCCTCACCCAAGAACGGATAATATTCAAATTAATTAAATACAATTTTAATAATTATTGACTTTTAAATGTTTTAAATTAAATTTTAAAAGCCAAGAGTGTGATTTTAGGAAACAGGCATTAATAACAAAAAGTTTATAATAAAAGTCACATGTGAATCCTTATGCCTAGACACACACACTGTGACGGGCAAAATAACCGTCAATGACGGCCGTTGCAAAAATAAACCTGTTTAACATAAAATAATTAAATAAGAAAAGGGGTAAAAAGTATGAAAAGGGGTAAAGTGAAATAGAAATGGGTATTAAGGAAATTAGGGGGTATTGGAAATATGTTAGCTAAAAATAAAAATCAAGCATAGCCATTTAACAGAGAAATGTGCCTTGGTAATCAATCTATAACATGTACTTTGCATGGTGATCTAGGCTTTTATCTCTACAAAATAGCCATAATGCAACAACTGAACCTTAGACATTATGTACAGCGGCTAAATTTTGCTTGAGAAATGGAGGCCATACTTGAGCAAAATGACATCATTTTGTTTATGACTGATAAAGCAAGTTCCATTTGAATTGTATGGTAAATCAGTGGAACTGTCATTATTGAACCAATGGAAATCCGAAATTAATGCATATGAGAGACCATTACACAGTCCCAAGGTAATAGATTGGTGAACTGTGAGCAATAGTTGTTATTGGTCCATACTTTTTCCAATACGATAACACTTTAACTTTAACCACTGAATTCTTTCTACCTGAACTAAAAAGAAAACACATGAGTATGGTTTCAGCAGGACAAGGCAACATCTCACACAGCAAGAATTTCAATGAAAGTAATTAAGGCTATTTTTTGTGGTTCCATGATTTCCCAGTTTGGTGGGCTTAATTGGCCTCCTTGTTTTCCAGACCTTTTCATGTCCGACTACTTTTGTAGGGTTATCTCAAGTCACGTGTATACAAGCATAAACCGTGTACTTTTAAAGAACTGAAGGAAATAATTGGTGTGGAAGTCATTCAAACTGACAGGGCAATGTTAGAGATTTCCGAGAGCGGCTTGTGAAGTGCATCGCTCAAAACTGCCATCACTGGCAGATGTTGTTTTCAAGCATTATTTTGTAAAATGGCAACTTAATGTATTATTCTGCAAATAAAAAATTGTTAATGCACAGTTAAAAATGTATTGTTTTTTTTTTAAAAAACATCCGTCCTATCTGCCTCTTTATGTACTAGCCTCTCTACACTCTTGTTTCTTACAAAAGAATGACACACATAGTAAGTGTATAATTGTTTATATATCCACTGTATCAAATTAAATGCCTTTATCAACAAAAAAAAATATTGTTGTGAGAAAATACAAGAATACTAATGGAATTAATTAAATACCTTCATAAGAAATAAGGAAATGAATAGCGGATAGCAAACTAAAATTATTATAGGTTAAATGTGTTCTTCTTTGTTAGGCTTACAGGTATGAAGGGTTCTTCAGGAATGGGAAAACTGTTTTCTCCGGGCAGCAACCCATCATCAATACCCGAATCTGAAGGATCCTTAGGTTTAGATGGTTCTAGGTCATCGGTTTCTGGTGATCTGTTATGTGGATCTAAATCATCCACTTCAGGGCCTCTTGTTGGACGAACAGGAGGAAGCAGGGCATCATCTTCAATTAAAGCCAATGGAGCTCTTCGACCTGGTTTTTATTTAACAATGAATTTTTTAGAAAATATTTTCTAGAATATTTGTTTACTATCAAAAAATTACTAAAGCATAATTTAAAAACTCTATTTGTACATTTAAATTTCATTTTGAAAATCAAATTTAAAATTATGACATATCTAGAAGGTAAGGTACTTCTAATAATTTCTAAAACCATTGACACAAATCTTCCAGAAATGTAGGAAAAGTTGTTTTCATGATGGTTACTTGTTTGAAATACAATTCAGTAGACTTCTGTACCAATAGTATGTGTGTATGTGTAGTGTAAGTTCAAGATGCTTATGTCTATTACAGATTCTTTTACATTTTCAATAAAACTTTTAGACTGTTGTTAAAGTTTAAGTTGTTTTGTTCATGGTGGTGGAATGATTATAGATGAACTATCATGAAGAGAGATAAAATTGAAATTATTAATATACTCATCTTCTGTTGACGCGTTTTGGAGTAACTCCATTTTCAAAACTGAAATCGTACTTTAAGTTTTGAAAATGGAGTTATTCCGAAACTGTTCAACAGAGGAGAATATTTTTTAAGGAGAGAATCGGCAGAAAACTATACTCAAACATATGGAGATATACTTACTTCAACTATTGTCAATCCAGAAAATTTGTTCACCAATTCGTGTAAAAAATATTTGTAGCACAAGTCTCTAAAGTCTTCATGATAATGTTACTTATTGATTCACATGGCAAAAATCCACTACTTACTGGTGTTTCTTAGCATACACATTTTAAACTTAGTCAGTGCATTGTTCAATGCTATGAGTTACAGACAAAAAAGTCTAATGATTTTATCCTGAGTGAAATGATTCATAAAATATTATTCAGAAACTTCAAGATTTACAGCCCAAAATCTGCAAGCTATTGTCAACAATTTTTGCAATCATTAAAAATCTGTAGTTTTGATAGTCTAGTCAATCAGTATATGTTTAATGAAAAACATTCTCATTAACTCTAGATTTAGTTTATAAAGTTAATGGATGTGTAAATATTGGACTGATTATTTTGTTTGTAGATATAAACATACTTAATTTTCTCCTCAAAGGTCATGTTATAATATTAACTATAAAAAAATTTGCCTATAGTAGCACTATTTTTTTATCTTAAATGGGATGACCATATCCATTTATTGACTTTAAATGGGACTTTAAAAGATCATATCCATTTATCGACCTTTGGTTTTTTTGAACATATCACTTCATACACAACAGCATGAACATGTATGGCTATGTAAACTACTTATGGTGGTTAGATCAGTAATTTGTTAAGTTTCCTGTAACAAGGTTTTGAAGTAACCACTTTCAATCGAAACTGAAATTATCTATCTAACCAAAATATCCTTGGTGACTTCACAGGAGCTTTATATAACTTTTGATTTGAGAAGGATTATCCAATTATATGTAATCAGATAAATTCCAACCAATTATGATAGAGTTATAGTCCACATGGAATGATAAAACTCACATTTAGGGATAGGCAGAATCAAGAGGGAGAACCTATATAAAACCCCATGTTTAAGCTTTCAGTAGGAGATAGCCAGATAGGGAGTCAAATAGAGAATCAGATTCATAACTATTATACATAATTAGAATCATTAACTAGTGTTATTTATGTAATGCAAAATTATATCAAAATGTAAATAAAATATATTATATAGTTATCTCGGCAATAGTGTTTAATCATTAAGTACCTCAAATCTTTCCAGCACATGGATTTAATAATGATCTGGTCCTTCAAAGTAAATCAATAGTTCAGTACGTTACAACCCTAAACTAGTACTCACAAATTTTAATTTTTGGAGCAGAAGTGTAAATTTTTTTCATATCACTGAAGACTTTCAGCATCATACGGTATTATAATTTTTTGTACTAAAATCGATTAAGTGGAAACAGGAAATAAGTAGCAAATTATTATTATTTTGTTTTGTTCGTCTCATCTTAAAGAAACATTAGCATGTTCATTTTTTAAATCTGTTAACAACCTTTTCTTTTAATTTCATTTTAAAAATGATATTTTGTTTAACAATAACAAACTGAATTAAACATAAAAACAAAATAATAATTTTAATGAAATAAATTTACTCTTTTCTTTAAAAAGAGTAGCCTAAACAAAACCAGACATTATATTCAATTTATTTACATTCTAAATTATAACATTAAAAAAAATTCAGGAGCTTTTATTCCATTACTTCGTCATTATTTTAATTTATTTTAAAACGTCTAAACTAAAAAAATATATATTTACTTATAGACAAGTTACGCTTTTATAAAGAATTCAGTTTGGCGAAAATTTAAAAAAATATTCTTTATAAACAATTTATTTTATAAAAATGGAAAATAAGGGAACAAATTATGTTAACGTTAAGGACGGTAATTAATGTACACACTACATAAAACTTAATTCTGCTACATTTTATATTAACAAAATAGTTAAAACCGTACAATAGTTTTTATCTAATAAAAAAACACTTACTTGCCATTTCAATTGTGTTCATTGTAAACACAATAGTTCTATTTTGAAATTATTAAGCTAATAATACGATCAACAAAACGTTCTAAACTTAACCTTTAGATAGGTTACTCTAAGGAAAACTTGCAAACAAACTTTTTAAACTAGTATTTCCTGTTACAATTATCAACAATAAAATTATCTGAGTCTGTTCATTCCAGGAAGTGAGGCATACTTGTAGAAAAAAGACTGTGAATGAATTCTTTAAACATATTCAACTTGCGAAGAACTCTACAAACAACAACAAAACTTGTTTAGAGTCAAAATTCCCATTTGACTCAAAGAGAAGTACGCAAGTATCATCCAAAATGAATGTGATACATTCTGTGCAGTCATGAAGTAAAAAATATCCCTCACAGTTGACATCATTGTCTTGCTTGATTTGCAGCCGGATTTTTAGAAACCAAAAACATACCGTACCATTAAGATGTAAGAATATTTGTTTACTTTTTTGAAACTACTATCAATAAATATAATCAACCCGATTTCTGTAAAAATGTACAAATTTTATTAATGTTTAATAATATGCTCCAGTTAAATATTCTATTGGAAATTAAATGATAAGAACTTATTGAATGACTACACCTGTTTTTAGGTTGGCTACTCGTTTAAGGCGGGAAATATGAATATTTTAAAAATGACTTTCCTAAAAACAAGTGATTCATTTTAAAATTCAACATTCTATTTCTATTAAATACTCTTAGAACTGCAAAAAAATAACCATCCATAGATATTATTTAAGCTACACAATAAGTTGTCATATCAAAAAATATTATCTTTTAAATAAAAAAATGTTAATGATTAAATATGTAGTGAGCTGTTTGTAGGAATAAAACAGTGGTAATTAGTCATCATTAAACAGTAGGCTAATATTAACCTGCCATTCTAACAAAATAAATATTAAAAACTTGAAAATTTAATTCAAATTTTATAAAATTTAAAGTAAAATGTAAATACTTTTTAAATACAAGCTACTTTTTAAATATTTACAACTTCAATTTAAGACTGCCACAATGGAATTGATTAGGCAATTAGTACAATTAAAAAAATATGAAAAAGTATATAAGATTACATGCAACGACTGTCCCAGATTTTACATAGGTTAAACAGGGAGAAACTTTACCACATGGTACAAGGTACAGATAAATGACATAAATAACAAACAACCCAAATCAAATTTGACCATACACATCAAAATACACTATACACATGCAACAATATAGAAGCTAATCTAAAAATTCTTCACTACACCAAAAAAAAGCAATAAATTAAACACAACAGAAAACAATGAGATACACAAACACTACAAAAAACATCCACAATAAATTCTAAATGACAAAACAGACTCACAATCAAATACTATATTTGAAGACATATTTAACTACTCTATGAAGAATAATACACCACAGACACACACCAATAAAACACACCTCAACAGTTTTGCCCGTGATTCACAGCATTGAACAATCCACTGACCTAGTATCAAACGTGTCTGCTGAAAAATATCAGTAAGTAGTGGTTTTTTTTACCAACTGATACCAAAAGTGTAATCTCTAAAGAAGTTTTCATTTGAAAAAAACATGCTAAAAATCCAGATAAATAAAAACCAATAAGAAACATGTTAAAAAGACTCAAGAACACTTATAGAAATAAATAACTTTCTTAATTGCCCCATTATTAAAATGAACTATATACTATTATGATATCTGTTTCAGGTGAGGAATCGTATGTTTAATTTTGCCTATGACTTTCACCTCACGTTCTAAAATAATTATTTCTTAGCTCGGATAAGTTAAGGGTTACTAAGAAAATTTTATATATTTATGTGAGTATAACTTTTAGTTCAAGTTCAAAATTAAGACAAAAACTACAAACACATCAAATTGGTATCCATTTTATTCCATTGTAATAAGTGAAACTGGTTAATTTATATCTAAAAAATGTAAATTTCACTGTGAACCTAACTTCAGAATATATGAAGAATTAAACTTGCAGTTCTTATGTTGAACATCTTGAGGTTTTTAAATTACTACTTTTAGTATCACTTGGCAAAAAAGCCACTACTTACTGATATTTTATCAGCAGACGCGCTTCGCACTAGATCAGTGCATTTTAAAATCTGTGAGTCACAGACAAGACTGTTGCTCAGGTGTGTTGTATTGTTATTGGTTTATGGTGTATTGGTATTCTGAGGTGTATTATTGTTCATAGAGTAGCTGTTAATTATTTGTTCAAACATAGTAGTATTTGATTGTGAGTGTTTCATTGTTTAGAATGTGTTATGGATGGTTTTTGTTGTGTTTGTATATCTGACAGTATTCTGTTGTGTTTAGTTTGTAGCTTTATTGATCTGTGTATTTGTACACATAAACACCAATACAGACACTAACCTAAAAATTCTTCATTACACCTAAAAAAAGCAACAAAAGTTGATTCATGAGTCCACTTATGCAGAACTAATAATATGTCACTGAGCAATAAACTTGTTGTCAACCCTCTTTGCACCTTAACACCATTTTCCGATTCCTTGCAACTTTTTGGGGTATGAGTTTGCCTTATTTACTGTGTATACAACACATAAATTGAAAGAAGGAGTTACTTATATTTATTCGAAGGCGCTACTAAACAGTACTAAGAAAATCTGGGACCCAGAAATTGAATCCCGGTACAAAGAAAAGGAGAGAGAAATGAAACATTTTTAATGTCACCCAGCTTGGTACAAATGAAGTGATAATCTACAGTGTTCTGCTATTCTATTTGTATTTCCTGTCATTGCTGTATTGCAATTGTAGTTATGAGTATGTTGACTTAATATGAAGGAGTCAACACAATATTGAGTGTTAACCATAGTTTAATTGTTTAACACAAATTGTTAGCACAAATTACATCAATGCTAGTACAAATTTATCAACAGATATGCGAGAAACAAAATTTAATGAGAGATTCCCTGTTAATGTTAAAGAGGTAAGTGAGGCAGTTCAATGACATGAGTGAAAATATGTATGACGAAAAGATTGGCATTTATGTTTGGTTAACTCGCGATCGGTCGCGAAGTCAGGGGAGCCCTAACAAAAATAGTTAATGTAAAGGAAATTGTTTATTCTTTTACACTAGAGTTTTGATGAGCTATCTATGTGTCGTTGACCTTATCTGACTCCTTTTTTTGTGTTAATTCCATTTGTCTGTGTTAAGATCATATATAAGGAAAACACTGGGACAAAAATTGCTAGAAGAATATTCATTGCTGAGTTAGCCAAAGTAATTACAAGCCTTATCTTTCGAAAAGAGCTTAAAAATCTGCTTTTGAAAATTTGTCCATACCACTCAAGCAGAGTATAAAAAATATAACTGGTCAAGAATGTCCTATCAGAAGTCAAAGCCCAGATAAGTTTGTTAGTTAATTATTAAACGTTTTTGTAATTTTTGTTACTAGTATATATTATTATATTAAAATTTATTGATAAAAACACTTCATAAAAATTCTAGAACTATTCTTCTTATATAAAATCTAATTGTTTGAAACAAAACTTACACAGAATTTGGTTTCATTTTAGAAAATCTTGGAGGAAATGATGTGCACACTGTCAAATAAGGAAGAAACAATATAAGAAACAAAAGGGTCATGAATGTAACAGATCAATCTGTCAAGAGTATACTAGATCGAAAGTCTCAATTGCATGATATGTCTCACAATAAGTATCATAATTTCTCTTATGAAGGAAATTAAAATGATGGCTAGTTTACTAGGTGTCACGGCGTTTCAATTCCCTTGTTCTAAACGTTTCCTATAAATTATTTTAAATATTTTTTTATTGCTAAATTGTTTTAAAATTTGTAAATTACATATTTCTTAACATTCACTTGTTTGTTTATCTTGGCAAAAAACCACTACTTAATTATTTATTCAGCAGACATTTTTGTCAGGGCATTTTTCAATGTTGTGAATTACTGACAAGACTGTTGCTCAGGTCACTCAGTAATGCACAGCATTGAAAAATGTACTGACCTAGCGTGAAACCGTCTGATAAATAAATCGGTAAGTAGTGGTTTTTTTGCCAAGATAAACAAACAAGTGCAATTTTTATAAAAACCTCAAAATGTACAACACAAAAACTGCAAGTTTTATTTCTTAACAATTTCGTACCTAAAAATTTAGTTTTAAATGAAGATCTTTGCTATACTTAATAAGTTTGTAAATGTTAGGGGTTCCCTATATGCACAATCACTTATGTTACAAAACAGGACGCGATCGATCACAGGTTAACAAAGAACTGGTTTAGTAAGCAAAACTTTAAGGAAAACAATATCTACTTTATATGAAATTTTCTAAAATATTAAGATCTCTTATTCTAGAAAAATTAGGATTTAGAAAGGGTTGAGCTTGTTAGACACCAAAAACTCATTAATAAAATTTTGTCTGAGTTCACTTGAATTTTAGACATTCTATAACCCAACATTCTATTGGAGTGACATTCCTTAGCCGAGGATGAAAGTTGTCTGCATCTTACAATCCTAGTTTAAAATAGCAAACAATGCAGTGCAGGAGCATAACAATATAGTATTTGTAATATAAACTCTTTATACATGAGATTCATATAAATAACAATAAAAGAATCTTTCACTAGTTAAATACATCAAATACCTTACACTTTAGTAATAGCTTTAATGTAGAATTAAAATACAGAGTAAATAAAACAGATTAAGAGTATTTAATACATATTTTTAATAATTTATAAGGAATACATTTTACAGGTTCGTAATTTTCGTTAACTGACACAAACATGTTGTATATAGAGTGATATTTACTGAAAAGGGAAAAGTTATAAATCTTCATCCGTGGAAAGTAACCGTGACATTTCTGAGTTGGTGGAAATATCCCCTTGGGATACATAGTCAGCATCAAGAAACTCCCGCCATTCAGCACGAAGATTTCTGAAAATTATAACTTGTTGGTCATTATATGGTTGTATGAAGACAGAATTAAGTACGGGTTGATTCCTTTTTCACATGAGCTACTAGTTTTTAAATAAAACCATTTTTACATATTTTACACTTGCCTATAGCAGCCCTTACTTTTATGATTGTTGAGGATGGCCGCTTTGTGAGATGTGGCACATTGTCACCTCAGACCGCAACATGATGAGTTATGGTTTGAGTTGACATAACATCCCCCGAAACAGCTGTACTCACAATCATAAAATTAAGTGCCACTATATAGGCAAGTGTAACATATGTACAAGTGTTTTTAGTTACAGAATTTGGTAATATATGTAATCTTCACTTTGTTTTTAAAGATTGAAAACATTTCTCTGAAATGATTTTAAAAATCTGATAATTTAGTATAATATGTTTGAAATTAATAGCGATTTTCCACAACAAAACTTATAACAAATAAATTTTGGAAAAAACTTACTGAAAAATATTGTTTTTTATTTCATTAGTTAATTTTTTCATTTCTCAACTAAAACTTAACCAATTTTGAATAAAATTACTAAAACATGTTAATTTTCTTTTCTAAATTACTGTTTCATGAAATTGAAAATTTGACTCACTACAAGAAATCCTAGTTAAATACAATAATTTGTATTTGTAGTTGAAATACTGAAATATTTTCAAAGGTATATCATGTATTTGGTAAAATTTATACAGCCAGGTTTGTCAGTTTTATGGATGAAAAGATCTTTTGTCACATAATTTAATACTAATTCAGAACAAGAATTCTTTGTGTTAGTATTTATTGCTGACCTGCTTTGGTTAGAATGGGGGGGGGAAGATATTTCTTTATCCTTACATATTCCAAGGCATTATTGGAATCCCTGAAAATCATCAATCCAAATAACTAAGCATTTAATAATCAGGAGGTTATAGGCCTTTTTAAAGCATAAAATCAGGAAGAAGGAAGAAAATAATGTTGTGTCCCAGTACTGCCGGACCACTGTGATGTTTTTAGAAGTGAAAAGCAGGTGAAATAGCCAAAAGCTTTGCCTGCATAGTATCATTTATAATAATGCTATGTTCTGTAGAGAAAACTAGCAAACTAAAAGTGTCCTTTGACGTTAATGGTTTGAAAAGTTGGAGAGCAGCACCAGAAGATGTGGTTTATGGTTGAGCTCAACTGATTTGTTTTAAGAATTACAAATTATTTGCACTGTAGCATTCTTTATTGCTAGTGTAAGAACTATCCACGTAGCTAATAGATTTTTAATTTTTTTAGATTTAACTCAAAGGGTTTCCAAATTACTTAGTTTTGTAGAAGAAAAATGTTTGGAGCAGTTTTATAATGAAAGTTTTCAAAGAAATCAGCGACTTCTGAAAAGACAAAGAAAAACCTCTTGATTGTTGATGTTAGGTGATGCTAAAAGTTCAAAATAAAAAGCAAGAAATAAGTTAGCCAAATATAAAAATTATGTAATAAATTTTCATATTTAAATTAGAAAGCAATTGCTTAACAGCTACACTTACTATAGTGTTAGAGCCCTTACCTTATGACAGTGGTGTATTGAAAAGTATGTAAGTATATTATAATATAGTTGTGTCATAATTGTAATGGATGATTTGGCACATCAATTCTTCAGATCAACTAATAATAGTTTCCTCTAAGCAAATTTTATCAGTTTCAATTTTTTAAGAATATAAAATTTGATTATTTATATAGTCCCCTCTTCTGATCCTTCTGTGCACTTAATGAAAAACACTTATCTACTAGTTTATTGTATATATTGAAGCATATTACATAGAGCATGTTTGCTTATTAGGCCTATAGAGCAAACTGATTTCAAACAGTAATCTTATAATTGGTTGATATTATCATTTTGAATCACTGAATAAATCATAAATAATTATTGAATATTTGAGCAAAAACTTTTAACTTACTTGTGTCCAATTTTGAAACAATTGTTTCATTGACAAAGTCAACCTGCTATTCAATCCGACAATTGTTTAAAAACGCGTCAATAATTAGGTTAAAAGTTTTCACTCAGTTATTCAATAATTACTTATTAGTAGTTTTATGCTGACTATAAAAACAAAAATAATTTAAAAAATAATAAACAATATTTAGAAATGTCATATTACTTGCAGCCTTGAAACAACTCAGCTGTGTTAGGAATCAATGTAGCAACCAAGCGGTAACATGGCATTATTATCACACTTAGAAATTGAACCTGGTTTTCTGGTAAAAAACGGATGTTTTCACGATTCATTGTAGGTAATGGTGTCAATCCCATTTTTCTTTCTATGTCTCCCTGGAACAGGAAATAATATTTTATAGAGTTTATTAGGCTTATTCAAAGTAGGGCGTGACAGATGCATATCCTTTTTTCGATCAGTAGTAAAAATTACAACAAATAAAAGTAACAAGTAAAAATTATATTTTTCAATATAGTACTATATGTAAAGTTTACAACCAAATGGTTCTGAAAAAGTACCAGTTTAATGGAGAGCATTGTAGTCGATTAACTCCAGATGCATTTTATTTGTCTACCCCAGAGGCAAATTTTCTGTGGTATAGCGTTTAGAAAAACAATTTTTTTTCAACCCACCCTAATATATATAGACATATATTATTATATATACAGATATTGTACATCATATATGTATATAGTTTTGGTTGGTAAAGATTATTTAGATTTTTTGGACTAGGAGACTGACAGACTTACCTTGGTAAGAGTCCACACTGTAGTCTTGAAATAGAAACACATAAAAGCACTTAAACTGATATATATATATATATATATATATACATATATAGATTTTTTGGACTAGGAGACTGACAGACTTACCTTGGTAAGAGTCCACTCTGTAGTCTTGAAATAGAAACACATAAAAGCACTTAAACAATGATGACAAAAAAAAAAAAAAAAAAAATATATATATATATATATATATATATATCGCAATATGTATTCTTGTGTATTAATAAAGAACTAAGTCAAAATACAAATACAAGAATTATAATTGAATTACAATTCAAAGCTTTTTGTTGGCTAACAGTATTAACATCGATGTTGGTACTGTTAGCCAACGAAAAGCTTTGAATTGTAATTTCAATTATAATTCTTGTAATTGTATTTTGACTTAGTTCTTTATATATATATATATATATATATATATATATATATATATATATATATATGAAGTTATATATATAACTTCCAGTGCAACGGAAAAACAATGGATAATATTAAATATCAGGAATATATATATATATATATATATATATATATATATATATATATATATGTATATATATATATATATATATTACACTTTGATATTACTTGTGACCAGACATTTTGTTAACTATAAGTTGTTAAATTGTTAACCTACACTTGGAGGAAACGTTTCTGTGTTACGACTTCTTCAGCCTCCTGTGTATATCTTGTGTATGGAAAATATATCTTTAAAAGATATATCTTTGAGGTAATTGAAGGTGTCTTACAAAAAATGATTAAAGTGATTTTAAAAAACATTATTGTTATTAATAGATGATCATAGGGTACATTTTTAGGAAAGTATTGTACAAACCTGATAGAAAAACTCTTTATAAATATTATAAGTAGGCTTCATAGATAGATGATAGGGCTTTGTTTGAGCTGATAGGTCACAAGCTGTCATTAGTATTCCCTTTATTAGATATCTGAAATGAAAAGCAATTATTTTGTTTTGTTATTATTTGAAATTTATTTTGTCAATTATTTCTATAAATAAAAATGTTTTTTTTTTTAATGTGGTCTCAATACAAATCTTTATGTTTATGTTTAAAAAATGAGAGCCAATCACATTTTAATGCATTGTTTGTTTCCATCTAGTGGTCAGAGTTAACAAGGGGTTATATCTCCTGAATTGGTTATCTTCATATTAATGTCAAACCAACTACTACTTTATTGTTTCTTTCTTATTCCAAACAGATAGGACTCTTGTCCTTGTTTCACCTTAGGTGTAATGCATCCCAAGTCCTAAAAAGGACTGTTCCCACTTGTCACTTTTGAATTTAGGCTAGATTGAATGATTCTGGGATTTCCTTAAGGAAGCCAATGGGGGCGTTCAGTTCACTGTTAAACAGCTATCTAGGGGCAGGACAAGGTTCGACCAGCTAACCCCTATTCTGGCGTCTCCTGATGCTGAATGCCCATACCAAGAAGTAAGAACCAAGTACAGCTACTTTAGGCAAATTTGTACAACCTTTTTATATTTCAACATGTGTAAATTAGATTGTTTTACAATTTTTTTACCTTTAGGTTATATGATCATATCCATAAAAGATGTAGTTGCAAGGATCTGAATAAAGATGTAGTTGTTGATACATGTTTAAAAATATATAAATGTTGAGAATAAATTTCAGTTATGATAGATCAAAGTAGAATTTGCAGTTTTTGTGCAGTGCATCTTGCGTTTTTTAAAAATTTAAATTACTACTTTTGGTATTCTTTGGCAAAAAAAACCACTACTTACTGATATTTTTCAGCAGCTGCGTTTCACACTAGGTTAGTGCATTGTTCAATGCTGTGAGCCACGGACATGACTGTTGCTCAGATGTGTTGTATTGGTGTGACTCTGTGGTGTATTGATGTTCTGAGGTGTATTAATGCCCATAGAGTAGTTGTTAATAATGTGTTCAAATAATAAATAATTGTCGTAAAATAGTAATAGACAGGATGTTGATTAATATGGGACAGTAAATGAGAGGGTAGCAAAAAGCTGAACATCATATTCCAACCACCTAGAAAGCGACTAGCATGCCTGTTCTCCAGTTTTATACTGACTACTACAATAAATCAACAGACATCACCATTTGAAGGCAAGTTGTAGGAGTGCTATAATGTATCACAGCTAAATGTAGAAATGTTAAGCAATATATTCCTGTATAGTCACATTTAGGATCATATGCCTATAAACCATCAACTGATACGTTGTCTGGAAGGATTTGGAAGGATCAGATTAAATGTTCTCCCAAAATAGAACTTTTAAAAGTATTATGTGAAGATCTTGTGCATGATAATGATGATGGCTGTCACATAGAAATACAGTGACTTCATTATAATACACTAATTGGGGCTGAGGGTTGTCAGTTTTAATAAGAGTCTAATATAAAACAAAAAGTAATTTTAGAGTAAAGTTCAAATAAAATAGGGAAAAAAGTAAAATGTTAATAAAAACAAAACTTCTCCATGAGGTCATTACAGCATTGAACAATGCACTGACCTAGTTTGAAACACGTTTGCTGAAAATTATTAATAAGTAGTGTTTTTTGCGCCAAGTGACACCAAAAGTAGTAATTTAAAGTAGAATTATTTAATATGCAATCACCATAAGTTCATGTTAAAAAATAGACCTAATTAAAGTGAGGGTATGAAATATCATAGTTTCAAGACATATGTCATATAAGGTCAGACATATAAGATCAGAAGCTCATTAGTGACATCAGTAGGCTGAAAGTATGGAGAGGAATGCCACCAATAAGATCTATTGTGTGGTGAAAAAAAATAAGAGACTGATCCAGAAAGAAATAAAGGAATATTGTAGAACTGAAATTCAACTAGATTGGTATGAAGGGGGTGATCAAGTTTTGTGCTGGATACCCTGGTTCTATAAGGATTACAGGCTTTACAGGAAAAGGTTAGTTTATTCATTAGAGTTTACATTTATCTGCTAGTCTTATATTTATATTAAATTACCTGAACTTGTCTATATCCCAAGAAAGTTCTTTTCTCTTCAAGGCTTCAACTAATTGTAACCTACTCAGAAAATATATAGACAAATCTGTAAATATGATATCATCAAAAATTTCTTTCATCAAACTGTTTAGACTTTCTGGGTTCATATAAATACACATATCACATTGCTGAAAAATAATAAGAAATAAAAGTATAATTAAAAAAAAAAAGAAATACAATTAAATAGATTCATAAATAAAAATAAAAAAATGTTTCGCAGTATTGGCAAGACCTTAAATGTCTGTATGAACCACTAATTGTGGATATCATCACAAGTTATATAACATAAGCTTTAACAAATTTAGATCTATTTGTCATTATTTTATCACAATACCAATTTAAAACAATGTTACTGAAAATTCATCATACAATTCTGTTTGAGTGTTGAAAAATCAATATGAATAGGAAAAAGATTGCAAATTGTTATGTTGAGTTTCAAGAAGAATGAGGTAGAGTAATGGATAAGTTGGATGTCTTGATAGTAGAAAATATATCAACAGACTGAAGAACAGATCCTTATTAGCTGAAGTTAACAATTTATGAGCTACTATCTGAAAGTTGTTATTCATCAATCACCCCAAACAGTTTACTCAGACAGATTGAGCCATTGAAAGTTTGCATGAATTAGTTGTAGAAGATAATAATTAATTGAATCAAGTGACTGTGGTACAGATATTTTTTATTTGTTACAAACAACTGAATTTTTCTGAAACACACTCATATTTCATAGAAAGTTACACACACACACACACCCAAAAGTGCATGAGCACACGCAGATGTAGACACACACACATGAAAGTGCATGAGGATGTGCAGATGTAAATACATAGACACACACACACACAGCAAGACAGATACACAAACTCTCTCTCTCTCTCTCTCTCTCTCTCTCTCTCACACACACACACACACACACACACACAGCAAGACAGATACACAAACTCTCTCTCTCTCTCTCTCTCTCTCTCTCTCTCACACACACACACACACACACACACACACACACACACACACACACACACACACACATACATTCACAAAATAAAAATAAATTGTTCAATATGAAACACATAATCATTGCTGCTGCTTATTGTAGGAAACTGATAAAGTTGTGTAAGACTATTCAAGCAATATTCTTCTTCTAGTCTGATAATTGAGCCACAAGGTGTGTCTGGTTATGACATACAAGAGTTTTTGGCTTACTTCAGATAGAAAACATAGTTCAGTTCAGACATCTTACCATATTTTTGAGGCTTGTAACCATGCTAAGGAGAAATTGGAGAAAGCCTTTTTCATAAGTTATGAGGGGCACAAGGCAATTACAATGTGATATTTCACATTGAAATAATAAGAACAATACCTTCGAGGCTATCTTAGGGTAAGCAATCATTTATGAATAACAATTATTTAATGTAAATTAACCCTTAGCAACCTGGATTTAAAATAAACTACCATTAACACAAAATTAGCAAGTAAAAATATTTGATTTGTGTAAAGCTTCATTTAAATTAAAATTATTACATGCATGTAAAGATGAAATAATAAAACAAATATTTTTTCTGTGGATTATATAATATTTACATCCTGAAACATTCAAAATTATTAATGGGTATGATTTACTTAGTGGGTATTGGAAACAATGACTGAGTTTAACATATATTCACAAATTTTACAATAAAAACAACAGGCAACAAATGTACAGATAATGGAATGCACAGAATGTATAAACAAAGTCACAGCATGTTAGCTAAAAGGGAGTGTTTAATGGATACCAAGAATCCACATCGAATTTTAAAAAAAGCTATTGTATCAAATTGTTGACGAGTATAAAGTAAGTGAACATGATACATGGAGTGTAGATGTCGGTTTATAATATACCAACACTATCCAGAGCTCTATTTGATTTCATATCAAACTTTACAGATGTTGAAATCTGTAAATACAAAGTATTACATTAAATGTGTTTGCAAAAATCTAACTTCTTGAAATATCAAATAATAGTAAATAGATATCCTGTAAGGGTTGAATACCAAAAGTATGTATTTGGATTGAAACGTATGTTTTGACACCTATTTTATTTTGGTGATAACATCCAGTTTATTAATAAACCGAATGGATTGAAGTATATGCATACAATAAATATAACAATAAAACCTTCTATTGGCCAAAAAATTGACCAAAATTTAATCAGATATTTACTAGAAAACTACAAATTTGTTACAGTTATGGTAAATCTATGTTGTACATAGTTGTAACAAATAACACCTCTACCTATGTTATTCATAAATTTTTTTTAAATATGGCTAAAAAAATACAATAATATACCTCCATTATTTTTCGTGTCATGAAATAGTGATGGTTTTCCAAAGGTGAACCTTGGTATAACTGAGAAATTGGATGGTCTATCAGTTGAATAAAGTTGTTTGTAAAACCTCTGTGATCCAAGTCATGGCAGATTGTAGCAAGCATCAAGCTTTCTTTCTTTAAATGAATAGAAATCTACAGTTATATAAAGCTCAGGATTTTCTAATTTATTTCCAACAACAATACTTTGTTTAGTTGAAAAATACCAAAATTATAATTACAATAAACTGACAAAAAATTGAAAATTTTTTAAAATAAAATAAATGAATGAAATTTCACAACCAAGTTTTTATATACAGTAGTTTCGAAAATCCGAGTCCCGATTTTCCGAGGTTCTGTTAAATTAAACTATTTTATCTATTTGAAAATAATTAAAATTAATAACTCCTAGACAATGCATACTCGCACAACACCTGATGAAGATCCACTGTGGTCCGATGATATCCGTGCTTTATTTCTACCCACAAATGTTATGGCCCTAATCCAACCGATGGATCACTGTGTTCTGGAATATGTGAAAAAAATACAGACGTTACCTATTTCAATTTGTTTTGGAAGCGACTGAAAGGGAAGGAAGCATTGTAGGCTTTCTGAATCATGTAACGAAATAAAAGAAGAAACATCAACTAAGTCGTGGAAAAAAATCCTGAGTCAAATTAAAACTGTTGACTGTGTCATTGATTCACAAGATGAAACAGATTAAACATTTCTTAACAAGAAATTTCCAGGTTGTGAAAATGTCGATGATACTGACGTACGTCAATGGATGAGTAAGGACAAACGTAAGTAACGATAACACATGTTACAACTATTGAAATGGTTTAATAAACTACTGTAGGCATTGAGGATGAGAAAAAAAGATGAAGGTTCGATCGAGACAGTATAAGAAGGGAAAATAAGTTACGGTGAAGAAGCTGCTGCCTTGGGAACTGCACTACGTTAAATTGAGTAACAGATACTATGCCAACATATGTGCTTCTACAAATCTCTAAGACGTCTAAGCTCAAAACAATTTGATAAGCAAACTCAGAGACACTTAACAACTTTTTCCATAAAATGTAGCAACCGTGATGAACAAATTAGTTTATGTAAGTACTAGGATGAATACAGTTCTAGAAACGTATTTTGTGCATTTTTAAATATAGTATTAAAGTTTATTAGAACACCTATTTCTTCTAATGTACAGGAACATATTTGCGTGTAATTCGAGTTTTCTTTAATCCAAGGAGGTCTCAGTCCCATCTACCTCGAAATATTGAGACTCTACTATATATGGCAAAGTCCTGGCTATCAAAGGACAGCTGCAGAAACTATAAAAGTTAAAGATTTGAAATTTGAAACGGCCCTTTGTTAGAATACGTAGTGAACAGTAAGGAAGGATTTTGCAAATTTTTTTAATTTTAAAGGGTAAAAATCGCTAATACAACTTCTATAAGAAGTGTACAGAGGGGCATATAATATTACTAAGAGTCTTCAAATGAAGCATTACTTTGTAAAATCATTTCTAGGAAAACATAATAAATTTGCAAATTAATAAATCAATAGTTAGACGTCCAACTTAAAGAATGCATGAGATTACAAAGTCCTGATTGAGTTAATGGCTGACTGATCAACACACAGGCAAATCTATAGCAGCTAGAAATTAGTAATTTTCAGGGTAAATCCTTTTTTTTAACAAAGAGGCAAATAAGAAAGGATTTAGCAACATTTCAATTTTAATGGGAAAAATGCAAACATTCAAAAAATAACACTTTTAAGTATTACACTTAATAACACATTTAATAAATAACACCTGATATCAAGATGTTACAGGATGTAATTGTGTAGCTAAAAAATGTGAAAAATGGATTGAACAGGATATAACCTGGATAAAAAAATTTCAAATTGTAATTAATGGAGATCCAAAACCTTCCAAATTGAATAGATATAAGTTATATCACTTTGAAAAAATGGTAACTTATGTACTTCAATGTAAAAAAAAACACAAAACAAAAATCCCTGTGATTTAACAGATTACAGCTATGAACCACAGATTTTCATTTTCTACCTAACAGTTTGCATCACCTGCAGCCATGGTCTGGGGATGCTTGAATGCTGATAGATTTTCTATACAGAATGTGTCAACAGTGGTCAATAGCCTGGTGAAGCTTGTTTTTTTATGACTTGTTTGAAGTTATTTAAAATCTCACAGCAAGATTCAGGATTGATAAACTCAATTCATACATAAATTCCACAAGTTCCTTTTGATGTACCAAAAATCAATAGCCGCAAAAAAGTTTGTCAGGTTTATTTCATTTGCTTGATGAAGTGTTATGACTCCATCTCATGTGGACTATTGACTTTAATGGTAAAGTAATATCTATGTAGCTTTTATCACCAGATAGGATTCTGTTTAGTAGGCATCTCCTTCTTTGTCATAACAAAAGAATATCAGAAGTGTTCATTAATAGTGTTTGTATTTCTTAGTAAGAATTTTCTGCATCTAAAGAACACAAAATCTGTAGTCAAACTGTTCAGTCAAAATTTCATGTACTGGATACCTATAGAGAACATTTTAAGAGATTAGATATAAATAAAGTATCTTCACTAACTTTTCATTAGAACTTGTCATTTCACTAACCTCTGGCACTATAGAGAAATAAGCTCACTATTTTTTAAATGAACATTGTATTACATTTTTAAAAACATTTGCTTACACAGTTATGAAGTACTTAGCCATGAGAAATACTTTATATATAAACTAACTAAAGTATTTATATTTTATAAATAGGGTTAAAACATATATATAATGAGGTCGACAAAAAACATGGTAGACATCTGTTTTAACTAGATATTTAATAATGTTCAATTCTGGCTATGATGTATTTAAATTTATCGTCTTAAACCTCAAAAGTAAAATCTTTGTGTGTTACACTTTTTACTACGAGTGTAGTATCGTAATATTGTAAGTCCTTCCTCTAATTCTTTTCTCTCTTTCTCTCCTTATTTCATGTACACATAGACACAGACACACACACATGCATGTAGATTTAGATTAGGAAATTACCTCAATACTAGAAAAAAGTTCTCGATTACGACAAATTATATTAGCCATTGTGTGCATAACTGTAAAAGCATGCTCAAAATTGTGGTAAGGAACATGCCGATAGCATTTCTGAACTGTTAAAATGAATGTAGACATGTTGTTCATTTTCATAAAATTTTCACCAAGAGTTTCATGGAACAAAACCAATGAAAGTTCTGCGAGTCTGTTAAGTTCATTATAAGTTGGATACCACAAGAATCTAAAAACACATAGGTCAGTTTTAAATGTATTAGTAAATCAACAAATAAATAGTAAATTAAAAAAAAATATGTACAATCAGAGACTTTACTACAACTCTGATACAAACGTTGTGTAATAATCAACGTTACACAATCAACACTGGAGGCGTCAGCTCCGCTAAAATATTAGAAATAAGACGAAAGAGAGAGATAGTCGCGGTCGTTGACGTGACTGAAATTGCACATGAATAAAATGAAGGCAGGCGGCAAAAACGCCTAATAGACAAATAATAACAGTGTTTATCTCTAATTAAGCCTCGGGAAAATAAGCACAAGTTTATGTTAAAAGTATTTGGAACTGATTAACACTTACCCTAAGCTGAACAAAGGGGTTGCGTGCACGGGCGGTTTGATGTCTTCTGGACTTCTGCAGCAGGGCCCTGGGTGGAGTGGTGACTGGCAGACGGCTCGTGCTGTAAAACTTAATAAACGGGGTTCAATTCTAATGTTATTCACAGTTGAATAAGTCTTTAAATGAGCGCGAACGACTCCGTAGCGACGGCTTGTAACGGCGAGGTTAAGGCGCATTCGAACACGGCACTTGGCCTAAAATAATCTGCACTTTCGCGGTTAACGAACATATAAAACAGGTACAACTCGAAACACTTAAATTTATACATGCGCGGGGCGAACTTAAAGTCCACGAGGTTGGCGAATAAGGTTAAACCCGCAACGGACGTGCTGGTCTGTCTACGGCAAGCAAAAGACTGGGGTGAGGGAACTGTGTGCTAGGTGGGGGTTAGGCGCGCGACAAGACAAAACGTTGTCTTAAACTATTGACGATAAACCATAGATTGAGCTATCGAATAGACAAGGCACAGGCTGATTAAGGTCGATACTGGAGCTGTTTAATCTACCAAAGCTGACTCCAACATTCCGCCCACCAAAACGGATGTTTTTTAATCCGCCCAGGTGGGTAGGGGGCGAAGAACCAGAGAGCACCGGAGACCGAGGGTGCCGAAGAAGAAGTGGTCGGGGTACGAAGAAAGCAGAAAAGATCCGATGAAGTGATTAGCTCCATAAGCTGTGCTGAAGACAATAGACTACCGCCCACCCTGGGTAACCACTGGGTGACGGTGAACGGGGTTGACTGGAAGAAGCGAGGTGCTGAAGATGTAGCGAAGAAATCTATGGCGTTGAAGATACTTAAAGAAACGAGGTTGGACAAAATTGCTGAAGAGGCGAAGAAGTCGAGTGAGATTAAGAACTCGAGGAAACGCGGTTGTACCACACAGGTGCTGAAGAAGCGGTCAAGAAATTAAGGTTGTAGCGGAAAGCCTACAAGCTTATGGACAGGTCGCTTTAACTGTCCATGTGAGGTCTTGACGGTGACTACGCGAGTTATCCGGTCGGGTCCAGGGTGAAGACGTACGATCCGACCCATTGGCCAATGAAGAGGGCTCGGATGTTCTCCAGTGATAAATACAAGCTGACCCTCCTGGAGGGGTGAGGCGTCTTTGTTCCATTTACAGCGTTGAATCTGGGAGTGTAGGTATTGGGTAGCCCAGGTTTTCCAAAACCGATTGGTCATCTGCTGTAGTATAGTCCATCTGGACTTGAGCGCGGGTTCAAAATGACATTCCTCAGGGAGTGCTAAAAGTGGACGGCCGATGAGAAAGTGTCCGGGCGTAAGGAACGTAGATCCTTCGTTGGGGTCAGGCGAGACCTCGAAAATAGGTCGACTGTTGAGAATAGCTTCGATGCGTATAAATAACGTAGCTAACTCCTCGAGGTTCAATAACGTAGTGCCAAGAGTACGGCGTAGGAGCCCTTTGACGGATTTAACGGCAGCTTCCCAAAGTCCGCCGAAGTGTGGTGCGGCTGGAGGGTTGAAGTGCCATTCAACCCGTTGTGCGGCGAGCTTGCGTTGGATGTTTGACTTGGATTGGTCGAGCATCTTATAGACCTCGTGCAGGCGGTTGGCGGCGCCGACAAAATTGGTGCCATTATCTGAATAAATGTCTGTAGGCAGACCACGTCTTGCGACAAAACGCTGAAGCGCGGCGAGAAAAGCATCAGTAGAGAGGTCTGATACTACTTCCAAATGTACAGCCTTAGTGGCCATACAAACAAATAGGCATAAGTAAGCTTTCAGGATCTTTGCCGTACGAAGATGGTTGGCCTTAGTGTCGAAAGGTCCAGCAAAGTCAATGCCTACCTTACAGAAAGGTGGCGACGGAGTGACGCGAGAAGACGGTAAAGCTGCCATCATAGGTGGCCGAGGTTTCGACTGTAGTCTAAAGCATCGCATGCAAGCATGAATGCGTTGTCGTAACAACGAACGTAGCGCAACGATCCAGAACTTACCATTGATCATCGCTTGCGTGGTACGCGGCCCAGCATGTAAGGCGAGGCGGTGATAATGATCGCATACAAGATTGACATAATGATGCCGCTTAGGCAGTAAAATGGCATGCTTAGCTGCGTATGGTATATCAGCATGATTAAGACGTCCGCCCACCCTAAGTAGCCCCACTGAGTCGATAAAGGGCGTTAGGTTGCGAAGTTGAGCACTGATCGGGACGCCGCGGTGTAGGCGTTGCAACGTTTCGCTGAAGGCTAGCTCTTGTATGAGCTTAACGCAAAGATTTCTGGCGTTCCTTAATTCTTGTACTGAAGGTGCAGCGAATGAAATCTTGGCTACGGTGCTCTTGGCTTTGTAGCGAGTGTTGTGACAATGGCTGGTAGGCTGGGTCTTAATGCGGCAATTGTTAACGAAACGAAGCACGTAAGCGAAGACATGATGCAGCGTGGTTAGATTGGAATGACGCTCAATAACGTTCAATAAGTGGTTAGGCGCTTGGACAGTCGCGCAGAGCACCTGAGGCTCGGTCTTGAGCTCGGTCAGGTCGCGGTTCGGTCCAGTTGGCTTAGACAAACGCCAAGAGGTAGTACATTGTAACGCCCATGGTGGTCCGTGCCACTACAGTGGATGTGCAGCAAACTGCGCGGGTAGACACCCACGGGAAGCAACGTCCGCGGGGTTATCAACAGTTGAGACGTGGTACCAATGATTGGTTCGATTGATTGGAAGTGTTAGAGGTAATTTCAATAACACGGTTGGCAACGAAAGTTTTCAACGTTGGCGGGGTGCTAAGCCAATGCAGCACAATTTCTGAGTCGGTGAAGAAAAGCGTAGTGTCGACGGCCACAAAATTCACAGCAGGCTGAACAGACTTATAGAGCTTGGCCAGTAAGACGGCGCCGCAGAGCTCCATTCGAGGTATAGTGAGTGTTTTGACGGGAGCCACTCTGCTTTTAGCCTTTAGAAGGCTGACGGAAACTAAACCGTTCCATTCAGTTCGCAAGTAGATGGCGGCTGCGTAACCAGCTTCGGACCCATCACAGAAGCCTAATAAATGATGTTTGGCATCACGTGTGCCCACATGTCGAGGTATTTGAATGTCAGCTAACTTAGCGTAGTGGACAATGAAGCTGTCCCAACGACTGCGCAGCGCGGTTGGCAAAGGTTCATCCCATGATAACCTTTCGAGCCACAATTGTTTCAAAAATGACTTGATCCAAAATGTGATAGGCGTAAGGAAGCCCAGTGGGTCGAAGGTGCGAGCGACATAAGAGAGAATGGTGCGTTTCGTAGGCACCGACACAAAGTTTTGAATACGATAAGAAAACGAGTCATTAACAGGATGCCATTGGAGTCCCAATATTTTAACAGCGGTAGAGTCGTCTTGGAATAACAACGGGTGCTCCAGGTGAGAAGATGGCAGCGTCGACAGCAGCGCGGGATCGCTGGAAGACCATTTCCTGAGCTCTAGTCCTGCCAGTGCGAAGATGTTAATAAGTTGCCGTATTAATTCCTGGGCGTCCTCGGACGTATCGGCGCCAGTGACGACATCATCAACGTACGTTTGATGAAGAATGGCGTGCGACGCAGCAGGGTAACAGTCGCCCTCATCTTTGACGAGTTGTTCGAGTGTACGTAGGGCTAAATAAGCAGACGGGGTAAGCCCGTAAGTGACAGTGGCTAGTTCATACTCCATCAGTGGAGAATGAGGAGTCGGCCTGTACAAAATGTGCTGATGACGACGATCATCCTTGCGTACGGCAATTTGGCGGTACATCATTTTAAGATCCGCACAGACGGCGTGAACAAACAATCGAAACGAGATAATAACGTTGGACAGGTCCCTTTGTAACTTAGGGCCAGCCAGCAATTGCTGGTTTAAAGAATGCGCGTTGCAATCAGGCGCAGAAGCATTGAAAACTACTCGTAATTTAGTAGTAGAACTATCGGCCTTGAAAACGCAATGATGTGGTATTAAATAATTCGAAGGCGTAACGGCAGGGTACATATGACCTAAAGTCATATATTCTTTCATGAACTGATGATATTGTCGTGAGACATCCGGTTGTCGGCTCAGACGGCGTTCCAGAGCATGATAACTAGCAAGAGCGACATTACGGTTTGACTTAAGTTCGACGGCGTCAGGTTTAAAAGGCAAAGCTACGACATATCTCCCAGTGGCGTCACGTTCAGTAGTGGTGGCAAATAAATTTTCGCAGAGATGCTCATCCGGGCTCAACAAGTTAGACTCGTTTACCTCTTCGATTTCCCAAAATCGTCGCATGTTTTCGTCGATAGACTTGAGCGAGGTGATAAACACGCGTGGTTGTTGTGGCGTACTGTAAGGTACAGATCCCATAATGACCCAACCTAAAAGTGTGTTAAGTGCCGATGGTTGGCCATGAATGATGGTACGAGGCCCGTTGATAATTATTTGCGTGAAGACATCGGCGCCCAGTATAATGTCAACAGGGGCAGGTAAGTCGAACTGAGGATCAGCTAACGGTAAGTGCTGATATTGAGCGCTTAAAGCAGAGGATAATTTATCAGCTGGCAGCGGGTCAGTTATATGGTTGAGCACAGCGGCTTCCGTAGTCAGCATGACGCCAGGGTCATGTCGTGAGAATAAAATTAAAGTTACGTATTCGTGAATACGTGTAGACTTGGCAGCGACGCCAATCAAAGACAGGTTCGATCTTCGAGTAGGCAGGCTCAACATATCGCTAGCTTGCTTCGTAATGGCAGATATCTGACTGCCGGGGTCGATAATAGCTCTTAGAAAACGAGGTTGACCATAATGGTCCTGTAGGACGACTTGCGCGGTACCCAACAGGGCGAGAGACGAGGTAATGTTGCATGACAAAGAACGAGGTTGAGCTTTAGTATCGATTGGATGGCTAGCGGTTGGCCTAAGACGTCGTGGGGCGGCTAGTCATTGCTGCGGCGGTGCGTCGTTGTGCAGCAGTGTGTGATGTGCTTGGCTGCATTGTCTACAACGATGACGAGACTGACACTGAGCTTGATAATGAGAGCCGAGACAATTATAACACCGTTGTAATTTTGAAATAGCGTCAATGCGTTCCGCTATTGTAAGAGAAATAAATCGTTGACAATTAATGATGCAGTGACTTTCTCCGCAGTAGTAGCATTTACCTACACGCGTGGTAGGCATGTTAGACTGATTGAGGTTAAGCGGTGGCGAGCGATTGCGAAATGTTGACGTTCTAGGCGCACTCATAATAGGCAACCAGTTAGGTTGCAGTGGTTGATTAACCGGTTGCATAGTGACTGGCGCAGCACGTTTGGACTGAATAGTACCTTGGGCGTCCTTATTCTGATGGCTATTGTCATTTGACGCTACTGATTGAAATATAGGGCTGTGACCCAAAGTGAGGTTAGGTTCAGACAAGTAATTATTCGGTTCAAGTGCCCCTTGAAACCCGGGTTTATCCATCGATGACACCAACATGCGGGGTCTTTGACCACGTCCGGCGTTTGCTACAACCACGGCAGCTGGTTGGCTAAGCATCTCCAGGGCTCTAGCCTGTTCAGTTATAAAGTCGTTCAATAATTTATATGTCGGCATGCGGTTAGTGCCTAGTCGGCTTTCAAAACTTAATCGTGTCTTGGCATCCAGATTATTAATTGCCATAGAGAACAATAAGAAATCCGCCAAGTCTTCGAGAGGTATAGCTCTTAATGCACAGACGGCATTAGAGTGCGCGGTTAAGAAACGATTTAGTTCCGCGGGTGAAGCATTATTGATGCGCTGAAAGTCTTTAATTATGTTAAAGTAATGATCTGCGAGACGTCGCGGGTTCGCGTATCGGTTACGCAACGCATTGTAAGCAATGTTGTAATTTGCTTCGGAGATGGAAAGCCCGGTGACGATGGCCAGTGCATCTCCCTTTAAGACGGACTTTAAGTATTGAAAACGTTGGATGTTGCTAAGCGTCTCATTATTATGTACCATGGAGTCGTACATAGTAATAAAATCTATCCAGTCGTCGCTCTGGCCCGAAAAGCTTGGCAAAGTTAGACTTGGAAGGTTAGGTGAAGTCGGTGTTGATTTGACAGGCGAGGTCGAGGTAACCTCCGTCTTAACGAGGTTAGGGTATTTTACTATCATGGGCAGATAGGTGTCCTGAAATTGACGTTTTGCTATAAAGACATTCGCGACAAATTCGGAAGCTTGACTGTCAAAAGTCTGCTCCGCGCGGTCAGAAGTTTCGATAAAATCGGCATGAAGTCGCCTGACTTCCTGCGCTATGCCCTCAGACATTTCACTATCACCGAGCAAGCTGTTTACTTGCTCTAAGTCACTGCATATAGCCTTCAACTTATCAAGGCAATATGCGTTGTTATTAGCCATCGTGACAAAATTTAAATTAAAAAAAACCAAAATTTAAAATAAATTGTAATTATGTTTAAACCAAAACCGATGCGTACACAATGGTACCTTTAATTAAGAAAGAGTGGACTGTATAATAAAGTTAGTATAAGACATAACGTTTTACAAATCATAAGCATTAGATTAGAACGGCTGCAAGTTTTCCTTATTGAACAGGATAAATCTACAGTGTAGCTTCACGGATCAATATTGAGCCTAACTTGATTAGTCAAGTGTTTCCTATCTACGCATCTGTCCCATAAATCTGCTGATAGCAGCGGAATGCAGCTGCAAGCTACAGCTTGTGACGTCACTACTGCGCATTGACTTAGACAAAGGAAAGAAAGTGCGGGAAATTATGTAGGATTACGTAATGCTTGCAACTTAGCTTATTACTATGAAATTTAACACAACGCTTCGAAATTGTTCGCACAATAAATAATACTTATAAATCACTAATGAACTTATTTAATAAAGCAAATGCCTTGCTATTAAAACTGAATAAGTTTCGAGGTTACTGAGAACTTTAACACTTCTTCTTTGCACTTTAAATGTTTATAGGTCGCTAAATGCAAAAAAATCCGGCCCGACGGGACCAAAATGGAGGCGTCAGCTCCGCTAAAATATTAGAAATAAGACGAAAGAGAGAGATAGTCGCGGTCGTTGACGTGACTGAAATTGCACATGAATAAAATGAAGGCAGGAGGCAAAAACGCCTAATAGACAAATAATAACAGTGTTTATCTCTAATTAAGCCTCGGGAAAATAAGCACAAGTTTATGTTAAAAGTATTTGGAACTGATTAACACTTACCCTAAGCTGAACAAAGGGGTTGCGTGCACGGGCGGTTTGATGTCTTCTGGACTTCTGCAGCAGGGCCCTGGGTGGAGTGGTGACTGGCAGACGGCTCGTGCTGTAAAACTTAATAAACGGGGTTCAATTCTAATGTTATTCACAGTTGAATAAGTCTTTAAATGAGCGCGAACGACTCCGTAGCGACGGCTTGTAACGGCGAGGTTAAGGCGCATTCGAACACGGCACTTGGCCTAAAATAATCTGCACTTTCGCGGTTAACGAACATATAAAACAGGTACAACTCGAAACACTTAAATTTATACATGCGCGGGGCGAACTTAAAGTCCACGAGGTTGGCGAATAAGGTTAAACCCGCAACGGACGTGCTGGTCTGTCTACGGCAAGCAAAAGACTGGGGTGAGGGAACTGTGTGCTAGGTGGGGGTTAGGCGCGCGACAAGACAAAACGTTGTCTTAAACTATTGACGATAAACCATAGATTGAGCTATCGAATAGACAAGGCACAGGCTGATTAAGGTCGATACTGGAGCTGTTTAATCTACCAAAGCTGACTCCAACAAACACGTTACAGACACTTCAAACTATACTCTACACACATACTCAATACACAATTACATTATAACTCACACACACATTTTGATATCATAACTCTTAATAACCACAAAGTACACCCACACCACCACAATATCCCACCCCCACTCTAATACCCTAGCCTACGAAAACCTTGAGATCAGTTACGGTCTGAGTTGATAATGGAACACATCTCCCGAAACGGCTGTCCTCAACAAATATATATAAGTGCTACTATAAGCAAGTTTGTAAATATTTTCAAGGATTTTACTATAAAATAATGAAAAATTAAAGCCACAGAAACAAGTTGAACAAATTAATATGTAGCGCTTATAAATAACAATTCATTGTAATTATTGAATAAAAATAAAACTTACGTCATCAAATTTTCAGGAATACTATCTTGTGCCTTGGCTAACTCTTCTTCATCATGTTTACAAGGTTTTATATGGTACATCAATATTTCATTGTTTACATTCAGTTTATGTCTCTACAAGATTAAAAAACTTCCATGTTATACCTTAAATTCAATATTTAATTTATATCAGAGATATAAAAAATAATTTATAGTAAATAAAATTTTCAAAGCCTTCATATACGTGATTATACTTTCAGGGTTGGACCTAAAAAAAAGTTGGTCAAAGGAGACCAAATACAATTGATAAAAAGACACAAGTTCCATTAAATACACTATGAGGCAAGATGTTCACTGGAGATAAATTTATTGTTACAATATACATAAAATTGAAGTAAATAAGGAAAACACCTAGGTGGTTACAAATGTGTAATAATGAAATCTTTTTAGAATGCTTATGCAAGTGTAAAACTAAAGCCCTACTTCCTTACTGTGCCAGGAATGTACAGAAAAATATCAATATAAAAAACTTTGGAACAAACATGAAGAATAGACGTAATTATTAATATTTATTGCTATATAAACATGAAATAAAAATCTATGATATGAAATAGAAGTAAACACTACTTACTTTACATTTCAGTAAACACTGTTATGAAAAGATCTACAAAAAAATGTTTTAAGAGCTACCACGATATCTGTTAGAAAACTGTAACTAATTTATATGAATATTTTGCTATAAGGTTTGATACAATATGCATTTATAAACTTTTTATACAAAATTACTGACATGAGTGTTGCTCAGTCTTGTCAGTGATTCACAGCATTGAATAATGTGCTGACCTAGCATGAAACGCATCTGCTGAATAAATCTGTAAGTAGTGGTTTATTTGCCAAGTTAATACAAAAAAGTGGAATTTATACAAAAAACATCAAGAAGTACAACACAAAAACTGCAAGATTTATAGTATATTATAAGTACCAGCGTTGGATAAAAGTTTTTCCAGATAAAAGTAGCTGTTGGTTCAACAGCTATAAGCTAGATTATTTCTCCATGAAATATAAGTTTAAAATAATACATTAAAGTAAAATATTAAATATACTTTAAAATACAAATAACAAAAATATAGGAAAAAACAACTTACAATTCTGTCAAAGTTTATGTTCATTGCAAGCAAATCCAGTAGAAGCACAAAACTTGTTGTAAAGTTCTGAATCATTAGTGCATCTTCATCAGAGAAATAAGATTCTTCCTTTTTATTGATTAACTGATAAATCCCTGAAACATTGGTTATAAGTTTTTAAAGTTATTTTATCCCAAAAGGTAAAAATAAAACAACCGGAATAGGCTAGTTAAAGGCACACATCTAACTACATTGCTTTCATAGGTGACTTTATTGTTTTTATTTTGCAGTTGTTATACAGTATATTATTTGTGGGCCTTAATTTGTTTGATCTTAAGTTATTAGAATTGTGATTTTATAATTTTGGAAAATATTATTTGTTTACATGGGTTTGCAATTTTCTATTACTTTGATCACATCATATGATGTGTGTACTTTAAAAAAATGCAATTTTAAAAAGTAGGTTATTTTCTCGTGTTTTTGTTTAATTTGACCAAAAATACTATGGAAGAAAATTCGATTTTTGAGTTTTTTTAAAACAAAAAAAATTATTATTTAGAATCCACATCTATTATAATTACTCACTGACCAAAAGGTTAAAAACAAAGTATCAGTTAATTTCTGTTGACAGAAATTAAAAGTGTGTAGTAAAATAAAATATAATAGAAATGAAATGCAATGAATAAATTGTTCTTACCTAGTGTTTGATTGTCATGGACAATTGGCAAACATACAGTGGAGTATTTTTCTATACTGTCAGATGTCACTTCATTACGTAAGTATTTGTTATTGACAATGAATTGCGTGTTTGCTGCTTTTAATACTGAGAAATTTTCTTTGGACAACCTCAAGTCCCAAAAACAGGCAATAAATATATTAGAAATAAATATATTTTAGAATGAAAGTTAAAATGAAAACAATTTGCTATAATAAACACTACAGTTAAAAACCAAGTAATAATGTTCAGAGGCTGAACATTTTCTACAAAATATATGGGAAAATTTTATAAATGCCACTTACGAGATACCGTTAATTTTGGTTAAAACTCCATCACTCCCTTCTTCAGGTTCTTTATACAAATCAGCATGTATTCCTTCTTTGTTATCCCTAGATGTTACTACAAAAAATGCTGACTTTAATGCTTCAGTTATATTTCTTCCAAAAGCCTTAAATTTAAAATATAAATATATAAATGCAGTTTGGAATAACTAAATTTATTTCCAAATATATTCTACAGGTTGAATACAGAGTGCTGATCGATTTGATCAATATACACATGCTTTTCCTTTATACGCAAAGGAACTTCAACCTTTCTGAAAAACAAAAAAAATATTCAGGCAGTAAGAAATTTATTATAAGATAAGTTAACTACAATAAATCGATACAACTACAATAAGATAATATAACTACTAAAATAGAATAAAATATACATAATTTATTTATTGAATTATCATTTTGTACATTTTATTATTAAATTAATCTCAGAGATAAAAAAAACACCTAACACACACACACACACACACAGACACACCGACATACACACTAATTTAATTGTTCTACACACATTAAAACAAAGTAAAAAACTAACAATCTTAGAAAAATATGAAATATACAAACACTAAGCAACAGATAAAGAAAACGTATTAAATGATCACACACAATTTGAAGCCAACAGCCTTTTCTATTATATGCCACAGCCAAAACAACCCACCCCATTCCACAGTCATAAATCTATTCCCGTTAGAGCCTTTGCACCTAACCGATGCCCCCAGTAGAGGGTTAGCTTCATAAAAGGAATGAATGTTTTGAAACGTGTCAGCAAGTAAGCAATTACGTATTCACTTAGTTAAGTATTTTTAAAATTAGAATAAAAAAAGAGTTATTGATTGCTATAACTCACAAGTATTATCTTACATATTAAGAAGGGAATATGAATAACTCAAATACATATTCATATGACAGGCTATTTGTTTTTATGTTAAATTTGTGCTACTAAATCTTACACTCTTAAAAAAAATAAAAAATTTACTATAACAAGTACTTTAGTTTATATAAATTTAAGTTATAATCTAAACAAAATCTTAAGATTTTAAAAGTAATTTTTGGTTAGCATTAAAAGTGAATATTTTGTACCTGGGAGATACTATTTGCAGGGTACAGGCACTTGGCAAACCAGGGTCCTAGATTGCATCATTTTACTCAACATGTTAAGCAACTACTTACGCATAAGGAAGGTCTGTAGCAGTGTGTGAATTCATGCCTGCTTTATATGTTTGCTTGTTTGTAATGTTGTGTATATATATAAGGTTAGTTCTAATAGAGCTTAAAGCTTATTTAGGAATGTTTGGACTAGGTAGGTGACTGAGACAGACTTACCCAGTGGCAATAGTCCAAAACTGCAATCTCTTGGAAATAAATAAATAGACACATATAAAAACATCATACTATTGAAATATTTCGATCACACAATAATCTTCATCAGGCAAAAAAGAAAAAGAAAAGACTGAAGTCTTTTCTAATATTCCTATATATATATGTATATATATATATATATATATATATATATATATATATATATATATATATATAATTAATAAATTTAAAATATTTCAAAAACAAGAATACTTTTATGGAACAAATAAAAATATTCTTGTTTTTGAAATATTTTAAATTTATTAACTATATGTGTGTGTGTGTGTGTGGGTGTGTGTGTGTGTGTGTGTGTGTGTGTGTGTGTGTGTGTGTGTGTGAGGTGTAAGAGAGAGAGAGAGAGAGAGTTTGGTAAAAGAAGCTATAAAATAGCTGTGCAAGGCCTGTATTTGTTACTTCAGAATAGGCAAGATATTAACATGAATAGACTAAATAGTATCAGGAATTTCAAAAAGTGAAAACCCATCATTATTACAGATAAAATATTCATAAGAATTTAGGACAAGATCACACTCAATAGGGATCTGATTTAGTGTCAATTTTATCAGACAATGTCTTATAAAATTATGCCCTTAAGGGTGATCTTCAAGGAAGAGTAACTGATGTTTAGGAATCTGTGCAAGTGCATATGGTATAAGAAATATTGATTGTTTATATACATTGAGTATGTAACAAAGACTAGTACAATTATTATTTTCCATGTCAGATGAAAATTGAATATGTTAGTACACACCAATCACAACAGCACATCAACCACATTCTGGATTTTATAACTTTCTACTTTATACAGAAAAATGTTGTCAATGAATCGCAGCATTACTTTTTCTTTTCAAATGCAGAAAGTATAGAATAGTGTCATATAGAATTAACTTTCCTCATAGAAGCTGCCGTTTTTCTCATGAAGAAATGTGGTAAATTATTTTTAGAAAAATAATTGCAATCAATTTTAAGAAGATAAAATGACATTATTAACATTTTGAGTACTATGGCTATGTACAGAATTATACTCATATACCTTTTTTCTTGTGGATACTGAGTTTATCTAGAATCAATGTATTTAATTCCATACAATTTAGTTTCTAGTAAAATATAAGGTTTGGCTCTGTTTTTAACTTAACATGAAATCAGTAATCTATTGCATCCATATTTATAAACATAAACTTTTCTTATAGAAAGCAATAATAGTACTGGAAATAAATAACAGGACCAGGATATTGAGGAAAAAGCATAATAGAAAGAAATTTTAAGGAGGTACTAAAATAAGTTTTAGATTATGATTTAAAGTTTAGTTGGCTAACTTAAGTGTAATTAATTCACAAACAAGAATATACCTTTTTATATGTAATTAAATTAAAATATTTCAGAAACATTTTCCTGCAAAATAAAAGACTATATAATCAAATTAAAATTAAATACTTTAACTATTTTAACTGACCATGATTTCTGAAAGAGCTGATTCAAAGGAAGTGAATTTTGAAGAGTGTCTGGCAATTATTCTCATTAAATGTTGATTGATTGTAAGCTGTTTCATATTGATACGATAAATGTCACTGTAGAAAACTGAATTACCAATCCAAGCTGTTGCAGTTATCACTGTCATTAAATCTTTCTAAAACAATAATATTTATGATGTAAATACACTGCATTAACCTTCGAGAGGGAGCTGAGTTTCAAATGGGAGAGGGTGCTTGCGGAGATTTATTCCACACAAATAACCTTTAATATTTAATCGGTTTACGATTTTTAATTTGGGTAACATCACAATTAAATACTATATAAATGCATTGTAAATAATTTTAGACTTCATTATTGTATAATTTTAATTTTCTAGACGTCATATTTCTAACAATAATTTTAATTGTTAAAACGTGAAAGCAATGTTTACTAGACTACTGTTTTCATTACGAGAAAGGTGTTTGCGGTTTATTTGTCTGTAATAAAGTAATTGAACGTCTAAACATAAACAATATTTTATCAACAGCAATCAATATAGAGCAGTGGTTCTCAACCGGTGGTACGCTGGGACATTTCAGGTGGTACGCAGTCGTATATTAATAATAACAATAAAAACTGTTACGATGCAACATTTCCGCGTTAAGGATACAATTCCTCCATCTGTGTTTTACATAGAATAGTGGCAGTTTGACGCTGACCTTGCCACTACACAAACAACCCGAGTGACTCAATTCCTTCTCCCACTCCTCAACCCCCGCCACTCATCACGATCACGACCATCCCACCCCGTTAGTTTTGTTTTGACAGTGGCATGAGCTGGTGTCACGTTCTTTTGTGTTACTTTCTCACCCAGTAGTTTCATTCTGATGCCAATGTTAGATGTTTTTCAATTGTGTTCCATGAAGTGAAGTTTAGTTTTAGTTTTTAGTAGTAATTCAGCATAGTTTTTAGTGGACATAATGAAGCGATATTTGACTAACCCCTCCACCTCTAAGGACAGTCAAAAGAAGATTAAACTTCAGCCAAATCGTAAGTACGATGCAGCGTATTTACGGTTAGGATTTATAGTAAAACCTGGCACAGAAAATAACGATAATCCTATTCCACAATGTGTTGTATGTTCAGAAACACTTTCAAATCAGAGCATGAAGCCTTCCTTACTAAAGCGGCACTAGACTACTAAGCATCCCGATTTGGTTGACAAACCTATTGAATTTTTTCAAAGGAAATCTGAATTGTGTGAGAGAAAATCACTGCATGGCAAAATTTTACCTTGCCAGTTATAGAATAGCTAAAGAAGGGAAGCCTCATACAATTGGCGAAACACTTTTACTTCCGGTCGCTAAGGATATGGTCGAGGCCGTATTAGACGAAAAGGCAGCAAAGGAAATTGAGAAAATTCCGTTGTTCAATGA
Organism: Prosapia bicincta; assembly: GCA_036971475.1. Taxonomy (NCBI): domain Eukaryota; kingdom Metazoa; phylum Arthropoda; class Insecta; order Hemiptera; family Cercopidae; genus Prosapia; species Prosapia bicincta. The sequence continues at coordinate 136,648,141 of JBAIZL010000005.1, forward strand.
CACAGTAAAGAGGTGAATTCTTGAGATGTCTTCGAGTATTGAAGAACAGCTTTTACTTCAACTGCGCGAATGTAATTATTTTGCACTGCAAGTAGACGAAAGCACAGACATAGCAAATATGGCGCAGCTTCTCGTATTCATACGTTTTGATTATCAAAGTGAAGTAAAGGAAGAATTTTTATTTTGCAAACCTCTTGAATCAAACACTAAAGCTGAGGACATATTTAATGTCATAAATGAGTGCATTATGAAAGCAGGAATATCATGGTCTAAATGTGTTGGTTTGTGCACGGACGGAGCAAAAGCTATGTTGGGTCATTTCAGTGGATTAGGAGCAAGAATAACAAAGTTGCTCCAGAATGCCGAAGTACTCACTGCGTTATTCACCGAGAAGCTTTGGCTTCCAATGGTATGGCTGCCAACCTTAAGTCTGTTTTAACGGATAGCGTGAAGGTCATTAATTTTATTAAGGCCAGGGCTCTTAATTCACGGCTTTTCTCTTTGATGTGTGAAGATATGGGTGCAAAATATCAAACTCTCCATCTACATATCGAGGTTAGATGGTTGTCACGAGTCAAGATCCTAATTCGTCTATTTGAACTGAGGTCTGAAGTCTTTAGGTTTTTAAGTGAACAAAATCATGACATGAAACACTTGTTCAATGATGAAGAATGGCTATCACGATTGGCGTACTTGGCTGAAATTTTTGATAGGCTTAATATCTTGAACATGGGACTTCAAGGGCCGAGTACAACAGAGTTCACTACCAACGATAAAATATCATCCTTCAAGAAAAAGTTGGTTTTGTTTCGCTCTCAAGCACAGGACAAGGATTTCTCTGCATTCCCTACTCTTGCTGCATTTTTGGAAGAAAATGATATTTCTCTGAAGCCAGAAGTGACTGATGATATCACTAGTCATATGGAAGCGCTTCAAATGAGTTTTGATAAATATTTTAATCAAGATTTTTCTAAATATGAGTGGATTAGAAATTCATTTTCAGGGGAATTTCCTAGTCACTCAAAAGAGTGTTTCATCGACCTTAAAAGTGACAGCTCAATGAAAGATTCGTTTAAAGAAAAATCTTTAATAGACTTTTGGATGGGGACAAAAACTGAATACCCATCAGTGTTCAAGCAAGCAATAATCTTTTTACTTCCATTTGTAACCTCGTACTTATGTGAATCGGGCTTTTCAGAACTGCTGTACATAAAAAATAAATACAGAAACCGCATTAGTGTTGAAGAGGACTTAAGAATCAATTTGAGTTCAATCGACTCAAATATAGAAAATTTGGTCAAGGACAAACAACAACATCGAGCTCATTAGGATCTATTTAAATTTAAATGACTGTGTTCAATGAACTAATTTGAGATTGTTTTTATTGTGATACATTTCATTTTGTATCTAAGTAAATTCTATGTACATACATACAGTTGTAGAATGTATTTTTATTTTCCTAAACATAACCAGATGTAAATTATATATAATTATTTATAAAAATAAAAATATATATAAATATAAGGTGGTACGTCAAAATATCTGAAAATTTCAAGTGGTACGTGGTTACTAAAAGGTTGAGAACCCCTGATATAGAGGAATCTGAAAAGTCAGTAATTAGCTGACTTACAGTTTGAAATTAACATAATCTGTTGCAAACTCTATTATACGACTCTATAAATCAACTGTGGGGTAATGTTTAGACCACATAAACTAATAGACCACAATGGTGGTACAGATCACAAATAACTTTTTCCTTTAAAAAAATAACTTTTTAAATAAAGGAAAACGTTATTCGTGGTATAAAAGTTTCATTTAATCTATTATATGAGCTATGTAAATATTTCCACATGTAAATCAAATAGAATAATAGTCTTTGGCTAAAAAAATATCAAGGGATGATATTAGAAATAGGGAAGGAGGTGAATAACTTAGCTAGCAATATGCTGCAAATGGTTATGCAGAATGTTATTACTTGAAAGGATCTCCATCAATTATATTTAGGCAGTTAATCATATAGAATTATTAGCTGTTAATAGTATAGTATAGCTAATCACAGTATAGACACATTAGATTTTGCTTGTTAAGTCATTTGGTACCTTGATAATCAGGATATGTAAAATTCAGTGGAGTTACAGCTACTAGCTTACATTTAGCATTATATCTACTGGCTTGTATATCTACCTTGTGTGATGCAGCCAGTAGAGGCTTAGCTTCGTAAAAGAAACGATTGTTTAGAAACTCGTCAGCAAGTAAGCTCTTAAGTATTCACTTAGTTATGTATAATTTACTTATAGTTTAATCAGTGAATTCAAGATGATTACAACAATTAAAACACTAATATAATTATATATTTTGGTACAATTGACAAAGGACTAGTGGTGTAGCCAAGAAATTATTTCGGGGGACCCATAAGAGGAGGGGGTGTTATAACCACCATAAAAAGGAGGGTCCAGGCTTGATCCCTGTGAATATATATATAATAGGTAAACACTACTTTTAGGGAACATTTACTGTATGAAAGCCTTTATTAATTCAAGGTTAATATAAACACTTTATTTAAATTAGAATGGGAATTTGGTTCAAACATTTTAACTAAACAAGTAAGCTTCTGAGTTCAACTTACAACAAAATTCTTTTCTTCCCTAATCTTGCCATCTCGTGAAGTACATTATCTACTATTATGGAAACTGAGTAATGCTCGAATAGTAGAGGTAATCATGTAAATCAATCATTTTCCACGGAATTTCTAAAGTACGTTTTTATCCTCTTCAGCAATGAAAATTATCTCTTAATTTCACCTCTAGATACTGGCAAACTTACTTAGTTTCAGCATGAAATCTAAAGTAAAGCTCTGAACTTACCATCTTTATCTGAAGGTCAAGGAGGGTATTTACATCACTTACTTTACCACTCTACACTTGGAGGAAGATTTTGGCAGTTGTTGTTGAAAATTTATGATAGTCAAAATTAGCATGAGCACTGGACTTGTGTATCGTGTTTTTCTATTTTCTAAATGGAGCAGCCACCAGGGACCCCATGTTTTGACCAGCTCCTTTGCCAGTATATTCGGTTCCAAAAGCAATGAAGTTTTTGCAATATGTACCATCTTTCTCCTTAGAATATGCAAGCCATTACTTCTCTAACTAGCTTTGTTGAAACTTACATTTCTTATTGTAATGTTCACTTATAGGGTAATTAAATGTCTTTTGGGGAACAAACAGTTTAGTCAAAATCCTATGTTTTAAACCATTAGTCATAACGACCTTTTCACAGCCATGTAGACTGACAGATATTACACCTATGTCAAAAAAAGTAAAGTTTATTATTATATCTATATTCATGACTTCACAGGCATCAGAGGTTGGTCGGCAATAGCTGGTTGGCGCAGTTGGTGCTTCATATTCACCGCACCAATTCTCAAGAATAGATTCAGTCTTTATTACTTTAGCTTTAAGAAAGTGGCCGATTGTATGTCTCTTTATAATTGCAAATAAACTCACATTAAAACTACACAGTTATATGCAAGTTAAAACAGCCTAAGTAACAGGTAATGAAAACAAACTGAATAAAAAAACATAACCTTATCACTCAATAGTCACAGTTAACTTGCTTGTGTTTACTTAAAACAAAAAAACAACAGCATCTATGATTCCCCTGATTCCCTCCCCAACTAACTACTCCTCATTGCCTCAGCTTAGTGCACATCCAGTGGCATGTGGCTGAGTTAATTGGTAATATTTAATGTTAAGGTATTATGATATTTAAAATTGTTAAATCTTTATTATTAAAGTTAGTTAACTATCCTAATCAATGTTTATTCTATATTTGAAAACTAGAGCACACATGAGCTTGTATTAGTACTTTTATAGTGACTACAGCCGCAGAAACTACTTATAAGAAATATGAATTCCTGAACTTTTGTTAACGTTTTTTGGGGAGGGGGGTTCTCCTCCACCACAAAAGACAGAGTGGGCTCAAAATATATAATTGTTTTAGTGTTCATAAGTCTCTGCATTAAATTTTAACCTCAAACTGAAATTGACAAAAATTACCAAGTGATTTGTTAATGTATTGGAGCATTTAGAGTAAAGATAATTGTCAGTGGAAAATTTGAAACCTAAATCGAAAGGATTTAAAGCAAGTTCATAATTTTGGAAACAAATCTTTCATAACATTCTTTTTCATGTTTATAACTATTTATACAATTCTTTACACTAAGTTAACCTTAAGTTGAGGTTTTGAAATTACAGTCAACTGGTTTACTTACTGATGAATAATTCTCTCTGCCAATGTACCTTGTGAATTCCAGAACTCCTTTCAATTCATCATTGGGTGACATTATTGGTACTGCCATAACACATTGTACGGGTGTATCTATGCAATAATTACATGGCTCACTTAGATATATTTCTTAAAGCCAATTTGCACAATGTAATCACTTAGTATTTTGAAAGTAATTGATTATTGAATTTAGGAGATAAATATTTTGCTACTGATACATAAATTATGGAAACTTACAATATTTATTTTTGTCAAAATAAATTTGATTTTTACTATCAAGAATATTTACTTCTTACAAAAACAAAATTTCAAAGTTGTTTCAGGATCATACTTCCAACATTTATTTAATTAGTAACAACATTTTTCTTTTGTAAATTACGAGTATATATGCAATAATATCGATGTTGTGAAAATAACACTCTTGTTAATGTATTAAAATTCTTATATGTATATATCAGAAATATATTTTTGTAGGAAAAATATTAAAATGTTATTATGTTAAAATATTATTATATGTTAAATATTAAATCACATGTTGGAATAAGAAAATTTATTTTAAATAAGTAAATAAAAACAGGAAAAAAATATTTCCATAGTAGAATGAATAGATTCAGGTAATGAAATTTAAGATCATATCAAAAAAAATTGTGTGATTTTGGAGTTGTTTCAACAGTTTGGTCAAATATAATGATATGAAGAGTAAATATGCAATCAACAAAACAACAATCTTATTCAAATATTTGTGGCTTGAAACTTAACTGTAGAATCATGCACAATTATTCAGTATATTTCCTTTTTATAAATACAAAAATAAAATTGTAGAAATATATTTTCAATATCCCAAAATTTTAAATTTGTAAGTTTAACAATATTTATGTTCTATATCATAAGAAAAACCTAGTTTTATGACTTCTTGTATGAGGCAGGTATCAGGAAAAATATTTCAGTACTGAATGAAAAACAATTTTTTCTAAATGTTACCGTATTTACTTGTGTAAAAGGCGCATATTTTTCCTTTTAATTCCTTTTTCAAAATAAGGGTGTGCATTATACTCGAAGAGGCATAATTATAATGATAAAACCCCAGAAATATGGGGTTTACCTTACTGCCTTGGCCCGTTACCTGCTACAATTCGTCAGGACAGAATACAATAGACAAGGGTCATTGCTCTTACCTTTAAGCTAAATTTAAAGCAACAGTGATTCTTTTCTGCTGTTGTTAAATTCATATGTTGGAGTAGGTACTGAAGAGGAACACAGTTTTTGCTTCTGGAAAATTACCCCTTACGGTATTCATTTTTTGTCTGCTCTACAATTCTTATAAAGGCCTTTAGTTTGGAATTGCTAGTTGGATTGACCAGTAACTAGCTAGTGTTTATCGAGTGAAAAGACTTCTTGTTCATTTTTATTTATGAGTGAAAAGACTTCTTGTTCATTGTATATAGCAAAATTTTAACTTCTAATAATAAAACATGCAAAAGATAATGGCAATCGGGCTACATTGTGCAAAATTGATCGAAAAATGAATTTCCAGGAGTGGAAAAAACAAAAAGTAAAATTACCACTTACAGCTCGTGATCAGCAGTCTTTTCATGGCAAGAAAGCGATGTATCCAAATGTAGAAATGCATCTAGTCGAGTTTATACAAGGAAAGAAAAGACCAGCTTTTGTGGTGACTATGGAAATGATACTAGTTCAAGCAATTTTGAATTGTCTCAAATTGGAAATGCTGATCAATGTTCCATATTTTTTGATATGCCGATGGGTACTTCAGTTGAACGAATGGGAGTCAAGTCGGTACTGATCAGATCAACATGATGCGAAAAGTAATGATGCACTGCTATGCTTTTAATTACCGCTAATGGATACAAGCTACCACCATATGTTGTTCTTAAACGGAGAACTTTATCTAAGGAAAAGCTTCCACAAGGTGTTATTGTTCGTGCCCAAAAGAAAGGATGGATGAAGGAAAAGTTAGTTTTAGACTGAATCGAAATATTGTGGAATTGAAAGCCAGGTGCTTTGTTAAAGAAAAAAAGTCTATTAGTCCTGGATAATATCAAACTGCATTTGACTCTAACCGTAAAGGAAAAGCTGGCAGATATGAAAACTGATTCGACAGTAATTTCAGGTGGATTAACATCCGTAATTCTGCCTCTAGATGTGTCAGTTTACAAGCCTTTCAAAGACAGATTTAGAAAACTGTACACCAAGTGGATGTGTGTTTTATATACACATATACCTTTCCCTTTCACTTATTTTGGAATGGATTCTTAAAGCCTGGAATACAGTCAAATGTGAAACATTTGTGAACTGCTACAAAAAAGATGGTATTTCCAGTGTAATGGATGGTACAGAGGACTAAGTGCTCTGGAGTGATAGTGAAGATTCTCATGATAATGAGAGATTCCAACATTTTTGGAAAGTAGTGATGATGAGTGAACAATTGTGCATATTAAAAAAAACAAAATGTAGATATTGTAAGTATTTAATTGTGTAGTAAGCTTCTTAACTAGGTAATCGTTTTTGAATACTTCAATAAAAAATTTTGCCAAGTACAACTTATTAGCTATTGACATTTTTGTATTTGCACCACCATATTGTAATAAAATACGGGTGCACGTTATAGACACGTAAATACGGTATTTATTTTTAAAAGAAACTATAAAATAAATAGCTGAAAAAGGTATGTACTCAAGCAAAAAGTTGAAATATATATAATTATTAAAAAAATAAGTGAAAGATATTTGCTAAAAGGTAAATTGAGTACAGCAAAAATTATTTGATTTTTTTTCATAGTTTATATTTTTTTGTTAATTAAAACATATTAAAAATTGAAATTAAAACAATTTTAAATTCATTCAACAATAATGTTCACATGAAGTACTTAACAGTAAATGCCTTGCAGTGCATTTATACATTCAGATTTTCCTGCAAATTATTTTAATTATTGCTTTCATTTAATTATTATTTTTTTTCATTCATTCTTCAATTCCTTCTATTAGATCACAATTTCCTTATATATATCTTGTACAAATTTTCAATTGTTAATAAAATATGTTTTTATTCATCCAGTCAAATTTAAATACATTTTTTTGAACCTATAGTGGATGACAATTGATGTTATTGCAGTTTTTTCAAATATTTATTTATTCATTAAATTTTAAAAAATTGATGTCATGGTTAGATTCAAACTTGATAACTACATGAAACTACATGTACTTTGGTACTGAGCCAACTTTCCCATAGCTAAAAACGATCATACCATTACTTAATGATATATATGAAATTATAAGAGAAAGGTTCCTTGTGATAATGAAGGATTACAAGAGATAGATAGAATGAGAAATTATAGGCCACCATCAGCTTCATAAATTAGAAACAAAACAAAGGTAGCGAATAAATAGTAACAAACAAATAAATAGTCCAACACCAAATACTGTATGTAGAGAGGAAAATGGAAATTGTAAGGAAATTAGCTTTCTGTTTTGGCATCTAACATTGTGATTCTGTCACATGTATATACATTTTTATACTAATTGTAATTATGAAATAAATGTAACTAAAATACAATTTTTCTTTGTTGACCTCAGTAGGTATTGACTTTAAATTTTTTGTATACTACTACTTTAAATAATTATTTCAATGCATGTGACCAAGAAATCACCAACTAAAACTAAAGAAAGAAAGAAAATAGTAATTCAGTAATTTCTAAAAAACGAGGTTTTTAGACAGGAAAACATAACCATTACTGTTTTTCAAGCTATTAAAACAAAAAGTGATAGTTTTGAATATAATAATAACTAATGAATAAAAATTATAATTTTAGAATGTAAATCTATTAAAAAAATAATTTTCAATAAACAAGAGCACACATAACTCTAATAAGAAGAAAGATAGAATTGTTGAGAGAGTGAAGAACTCAATCATCCAAAACAATAAGTTTTTCAACCATTAAAATTAAAATTTTAACTAATAATAATTTATAAATTTTTATAAAGCTTTTAAATAGCTTTCATCAGCTGAAGGGCAAGAATATCATTGGCTCATACAATGCCAGACAGAAGCATGATAAGGACTCATATCATAAAGACATCTCATTTCTCTTTTATTAATAATTCATAGGATAAAAGTTATAAAGTCAAATAACTTTTAAAAATTCATTCTTCTTAGTTTGGTTGTTGAAAGTGAATTATTTTGTCATAAAATAACAGTTGTATTATTTTATAAAGATAAACTTTTTAAAGCTACTAAAACTTATTTAAATGGTAGAGCTAAAAGACATTTACAATTAAATTTTATAAAAAGAATAAAATGTTAGGGCTAAAGAAATATATTAATGAAATGCTATAGATTGAATCTATTGATGAATTTTATTGAAAGTATTCTAAGATTTATAATCATCACCTTTAAATAATATTAATTCAATTTTTGTATAACTATTCACAAATTTAACAATACAATAAAATAATCTAATTAATTATTAATAAGGAAATTAGTATATTGGTAGATCTTATTAAAGATAAAATGTGATGTCAGTCTATGAATAATTATTATATATACTTTATATATAGATGTTTTAAACTTAGTATAACTTTAATATATTGAGATGTGGTTTTTTTTGTTGATTTGGAGAATTTCTAGGTCATGATGGATTTCTATGTAAGCGTAGTCTGTTTACAACTGGTAGCAAAAGTTGTATCAGTGTACTTGTTGAGCATAGATACAATGGTGCACCCAAGGGAAGGGCCAAGGGGGCCTGGGCCTACCCCTTAGCATGGGAAAATATGAACATTTATAAATAAATTAAAAATGACAAGAAAAATAATATATGTTTAACTGCAATTTAGGTGTAGGGTAATACGAAAGACAATAGAAAATAATATTTAGCCTATTTGTAAATTGAATACTCTGAGTTAGTATTTCCTCTAGTGAATGGGCTGTAGTAATAGCCTATATTTATTCTAATCGTGCCATCCTCTGTTAGATATAATACGTGGTTTTATTACTTTTATTTGTATCTGAAGTATACAAATACCTGTTTTACCCTGTGTACAAAGGCCTGTCTTAAGAGCCTTATTAGGCTTTAAGTAGCATTAAAATGTTAGTACTATTAAAATTTTTAAATTTAAAATTTTGCTTTGAGGTAAAATACACAGTTTTTGAGTTGGCACTTTAAGGTATAACAAAATAAGCATTAAAGTTACTTGATAATTGATTATTATAGGAAAATATTAAAATTGTCAAAAAATAATAAACAACCTACTCTACTATGACATAAAAAACACACATTTAGTCTCAATTTGAGTCTTTTTTACGTTGCATATGCTTAAAACATATGTTTTAGAGCGGTAAAAATTCATTATTTTCTACAGGAGTGAACAAACTGAAAAAACCCACTCCGGCCCCGTTGTAGTTCTGGCCCCCTTGACAAAATCCTGGGTGTATACCTGCGTAGATGTATTTTGAATTTTTTTTAACAGGTGGAATCATAAGATTGTTCATTTTATAGAATCATTCTCCTTTGGCTAGGACCATCAGCTACAGGCCTCTATAAATTGGTAAAGAAAAGGCAAAAGGCAAGCGTCTATTCAAAATTAATAATTTAATAAGGAGTAGCTTATTACTCAAAAATGGAAAGAGATTTTCCGAACTTGTCATAATTGCCAATGATTGTGGTCTCCATACACAAATTAACATCAATTACGATATGTTTATACAATGACTTAGATAAAATCCTCGGTGTCCCATGTAGCATGAAATTCGCCCCTCTCCATTGGTTCCATTACCGCCACTCACCTCACACCCACTAATATTTGTACAGCTACTATATTGTTGAATTCAGTATTGAAGAAAGTAAAAAAGTCTTTTTGCTTGGGTTTGGGTTTGGTATTGACCCTAATACAGTTGTAGAAATTCCCGGTAAGGCTCAATAAGCTCTTTTTATCTCAACTTTCACACTGAGAATTTCGTTTCTAGAGATTGTTGCCAAAATCTGACCAATATCATCTTAAGGAAGACAAAAACATGACTCCTCTTGTTGGAAAACTTAAATGTTTTCATAGGTACAATTAATCCTACAATTTAAGTTTATATTAAGTAGGTCTTATTTTTGTACTTAAACTTAGGTTTTTTGTATTTCTTTAGAATATGAATGTTGTTTTATCTATCCCCAGTAGTGTTTGAGCCAACTTTTAAAAGTAACGAATGTGGTGAAAATGACAGGATATTTAATACAATTTATTTTTCACATTCCTTCATAATTTTGTTTATCTATCCAGTGTCGCACCCATTGACCTGATGCACCCCCTGACACTGTGAGGGTAGCTAGAATATTATCTACGCCACTGATATTTTATGATAAATGACAGTATTGTACCAATTTTGCGTTACAAACCTTAAAAAGGACTTTAAAGGAACCATCAATCTCAATTACTGCACTGGATTTGACTCAGTAGCACATTGACATTCTAACATGCAAATTCATAGACACTATCCATTTGAACCCAAAACATACATATATATTGATAAAACTGTATTTAATAAATAATATATTTCTATAACCAAAAAGATAAAGTAAAAACTATTACTATTTAATCACTTATGAAACATACCTGAGTAACCTAAGCCTCTAGGAAATCTCATATCTCCGTAGATATCATCTGTGATTATAAACTCTTTTTTATGAGCAGCAAATGCTGCTATTGTTGTTCCAGGACCTGAACAAAAAATAGCAAACTATATATAGCATATAATGTTTGGTGATTTTTTCTTTTAAATAATTCTTAATATTCAGCTATGAATATAAATAAAATCAGTGTTGTTGAGATATTAAATATTTCTTCAAGTATTAACTCCCATGATTTTTAAAATAAACTTTTTTTGAAAATTTGTCATTAAATTGTTTGTCTGCATGCCATATGTATAATTTTACAAAAATATCTCTTACCTGTTACAAATGCTGAGGTGTCCTAAAAATAGGATGCTGGGACAATGGAGTAACATTACACTAATTATGAAAATATATAACGATATGTAAATATAAAAAACGATATTTTATAACAATTATTACCAATTACGTTTGTTTTAAAAGTACTACAAGTTATATTGACAAAATGAAATGATAAACTTGAAAATTAAATACATCATTCCTATGTAATCAGGGATGAAACCGTCCTTGCACAAAGTTACACTACACGTTTTACAAAAGGTGAGAGTTTCGCATTGTATTTCTCTCCTTGGCAACTTTTTTGTCTCGTCTTAATATAAAATGATCTCTTCGATCGTATCTGATGTTTGTAATGGATGTTCCAGAGAATATATTGGTTGTTCTTCCCTGCTTTTAAGGGTTTATTTTCGAATATGACAACATTTCTTCTGAATTCAAGGCGATTCATGGTAGAGCGAGACTCATTCTGCTAAATGCACCAGGCAATAGCAATCACCATATCAAACATTCATGTAAATAAACACCAGTACTGAATGGGGCTTTTTACCATGAATAGAAATATTATACCCCTAAACTAGCCAATGATGGTGGTTACTCCACTCATGTATTTGTTGTAGGATTTGATGTGGAACAGATAACTTCTGCATGACGTTCTGTTCCACCGTGATGAATGACACAGGAGATAAACATTGTCAACATTTATTCCAACTGTGACACACTTGTTGCCATTCTGCTTCAAAAACAGAACTTCATCTCCTGACTCAAACACTGAATCTAAAGTAAAGCTGGACTCTTTAAAAAATCCTTAGAATCTTCCAATGTATATATATGCACAGACGGCTCTGCCTTAGAGTATCAGTAGCTCTAAAACCCTCATCTCTCAAATGAACAAGCAAACCTTCCTAGTAAAGAGATTATGGATATACCCTGTAGCTTTTGGGCTCTTGAACTGGACCAACATATTTAGAACAATACTGGACCCTAAAACCAAATCTTCTCTTTTTTTTAACTACTTCCTTACCACAGTATAAATTGAAGTTGCAACAGTATCCACTTGACAGATTTACGACTGATTCCTTAAGAAACTATATGACCATAGAAACCATAAGGTTTACTTGAAACGCTAACTTCCTTTTGTTTTCTGCGAATCACACAAAATAATCTGACGCAATGAATCTTCAGTCTTTGTATGTTATCCCTCTGAGGATGGATACTTGGTAACTGAAATTTACATAAGAGTAAAATAAAGAAAGTGTTGTGCATTAGAGGTTTTTGAGTATTTATTATTGATGCCTCAATATTCCAGCGTCCTATAAATAGGTCAGCATTATTCAAAGAAATTCTACACAAAGATAAAACAGAATCACACTCCGTCCTCTTCAAATATACATTATGTGAATTTCAATAAACATGTTCTGGCAAATATTTCAAAATTTGAAATATAATGTACATTATAAAAAATATGAAAAATTACGCTATGTGTTGGACTCGATTTAATACTTCCAAAAGAAACTGTTATAAAATACTTGAAAAGGAAGATTAAATGAAAAAGTAACTATTATACTATTAAATTTAGTATTTTCTGCTATACATAATAATCTAAAAACAATATTTTATGAGACAAATTTAAAAAAAATAAAATCTGATCTTCCAATTTATAGGACATTGGTCATTAATGGGTTTTAAGATTCTTTAGCTATCAACATCCTTTTGAAAAATTTACAAAATTAAATAACTAAACAGCAAAACAAAATTTTGAAGTTAGACTGAAGTGCTAGATAAGAAAGAAAATCCTCAGCAAGTTAAAAATTTTATGCTTTATGAAATACAGAAATAATTTGAATAATCCATACTTAAATCTGTTAAATTAAAACATTGTTTTAAATAAATATTCTTTTAAAAATACTCACCTATTTTGCAACCATCATAAATTTGATCCACTTGTGTATTTTCAGGTACTTTGACAATGTTACCAAAATCTGAATTTATTATATAGGCTGTTGCAACTGAAAAAAAATAACACTAAAAGTATTTTTTACAGTAAAATTAGTTTACTCAAACTAAGACAACTCCATTTTACAAATAGGGCTTCAATTTTTTGACTTAACTGCTTCTGTCAGACCTGTTTTATTATCACTCTTAAGAAAGCCTTTTGACTATGTACCATCATGGTTTAAAAAAATAAATCCCAAATATTTATAAGAAAAACTGTAAACCTTATATTAAATTAATATTAAATTTGGATGGCCTTAAAGAACAGAAATAACACATCAGCAGAAAGAATATAAGAGCACTTGAACTATAAAGGTAAATACAGTTGTAGAGGAAAACTATATACTTGTATATATGAGATAACTAAAAAGGGCAAGAAAAATACAGTAAACATATAAGTATTAGGTTATTATTTATTTATGCACAAAGAACACACACATACACACACACAAATGCAGACACATGAACACACACAAAATGTGTTTATGTGTGTGTGATGAGACGGTCAGAATCGCCACTCAAATTAGGAAATTAATAATTTCCAAATTACACTTTTGCTATTACTTGCGACCAGACATTTGTTAACAAAAAGTTGTTGATTGTTAACTTACACTTGGAGGAAACGTTTTCGTCTTACGACTTCTTCAGCCTCGTATTTTTGCTGCTAGGAATGCTGCTGTTGTACTTCCTCGGTACCATCTTTTTGAAAGTTAGAAGTGACGTGATCGAAAAGTATGTATATCTGTGCCGTGTTTGTTCATTTAAGATGTCATTTTCATGTGTGTTGCTATGTCTATATATTTCAAACTGTTCTAGTGTTTAATTTATAGCCTTTGTTGCATGTGTGGAGGATGCTCATGTTATTTTCCATACTTTTGCATGAGTGTTTAGTGTCCATGAGTTGATTTGCGAAGGTGGATTCAATAGTAGTGTGCAGTGCCCTTTTGTGTTCTTTATATCTTTTGGCAAAAGATCTGCCTGTTTGTCCAATATAGAACTTATTGCGGTTGTTGCATTTTAGTTTGTATACTCCTGGGTTATTGTATGTGTTGGTATTGTTATTAATGCTGTGTCTGATAGCTGTTTGGCTTTTATTTGTTGTTCTGTAAGCTACATTGTATCCTGCTTACAATGTAAGCAACAAGATTTCGATATTTAATCATTTCAAAAATTAGAATAACAAATTTAATAATTAAATAATAATGTTTTAATTTATTGTATAATGAAACGTTGTAAAAAGTGAAGAAGCCAGTAAAATCTTGAATAAGTATTATTAAGACAAATTAAAAATTAAAATAAAATAAAACTGTAATAACTAACTAAATTTGACAAACGGGAGTGCAGTGAAAATTTTCTAAGTGTCGAAAAATGCTAACTTAAGAACTAGGCCACGTAGAACTATCACTGACATTTTAAAATGACCAGCAAAATTGAAAATGAACAATAGTGAAAACTAAATTTAAAAAACTGAAATAACAAAAAAGTTATAGCCATTTTAAAGAAATAGACATTTTTCAGTATTCCAAAACCGATAACAAAATTATGAAGGTTGAATCGAATACGTTGTCCAACCCGCCCGTACAAGAAAAAAGCACGGAGATAGCAACAAGCTAAGAGCGGATGGGGAAGGGTTACATAGCCACAATAAGTACAGGAACTTAAGGACCTGTAAGGCTCTGTGAACAATTTTAATACGAGGTGCTAACGGTCACTATGACGGTCCGCGAATAGGACAACCACCATAGGCCAGATGGAACCAAATAGCCAAGTTTCTGCCATCTAATTCGATCCACGGACGAGAGCTTCAGACTCAGCCTCCAGGACGTGAAGATCAGAGGAGAATGGAGAAGGACTTCCATCGACTTACCAGGGATGGCTACTTCCAGTGTCCAGGGACCCGGAATCAAGACGAGAGGACTCTAGGACCGGCAGGGAAATTCTTGGCAAGTCATTTTCTCTATTATATTAAATAACGTCAAATTTAGTAAGTTAAAAATATTAAATTCAAAATTATCAATAAAAATTAAACAATGACTTCACTCTATGTTGAATAATAAATAAATGTTAAATGCAGTAAAATTAATTTATATAATAAAAATGCTTAAGTAATGAATAATAAATATTAAATTCAAGAAGTGGTTTTGGACATAAACCGATCATTTTCAAGAAGACTAGAATTATAGAATTATACCAATTTTAAAATTATTTGTTAAAAAATGTAAATTTTACCAATTCAATTTTGAAATCAGAAGATAAAAAATTTTTTATTATGTTAAATTAGGAAATAATTTTTGTTCAAATATGTAAATGTAGTAAATTAATTAAATATATATATATATATATATATATATATATATATATATATATATATATATATATATATAATACGTTTTCTTGTTTAATAATTTAAAACAACATAGGTTATTCAAATACAAGAATATGTATTAATTTATATGCATAAATTAGTTGAATAAATTAGATGATGTTGGTACTGTTTACCAACAAAAAGCTTTGGATATAAATTAATAAATATTCTTGTATTTGAATAAGCTATGTTGTTAAAAAAAAAAATAATAATATATATATATATATATATATATATATATATATATATATATATATATATATATATATATAATGTAGAAATTAAATATATGAAATATCAGAAAAATTTAAATGATTATTTGTGATTTCAATGAAAACAAAGAAATAGTAAAGAGAAAGTCAAATGTATTTTAATTGAAAATATATTTAGTTTTATTTTTAAAAATAAGTAATTAAATGTGTTATAAAAACTTTCGATATTTAAATTTATCCTGTGTTGAACAACAAATAAAACTTTTAGTTTTTTCCAACTAATAAATAATGATTATTAAATCAAAGTACAGTTTTAATTAAATTTCATTAATTAATAAATATATATAAAATTCAGAGCCTAATGTTTTTTCAAACGAGTTCTCTCCTGAGAACAAATTTATAGTAAAATTATTGAGCTATTCTAAAATTTAGTTGGTTTTTTTGTATTGAAGCCCAGAGACGAGGTCTACTGGCAGATCATGTTTATAGAACACAGGAGCCTTTAAAAAAGGTATCGTAAACATGATCATCTTGCTGTGCCTGCAGATCTTCTAAGATGGTATGATTCTTTGGAAATTTTGTGTGTTCATATTAATATTGTTTCTTACCAGCTAACTACTTTACTGACAAGTATGACTATTTAAAGACCTGACAAAACATGCTAACCATCTTGGGGGAGTCATACAAGCTCTAAGGTAAAAATCAGCGGGTAGTGGCTTGCGTTTAGGCGTGGCAAATAACGGGTGAACACCAGACAAATTTTAAGAACGCTCGAGGCTACATGAGCCCGAGAGCGGAACGGAGATAAGAAGGCGCAAATAAAAAGTAACAACTCTGTAACACCATTAACATTACGATAAGTAGAACGGAGTAAGGTGGGGGGGGGGATGTTGCAGTGTGTGTGTGTTTATTAATGTGTGTATGTGTGTGTAAAATATATATCTTAACTCACTATCTGAATTGGTTACACATTTCAGAATGCTTGCTGATTCTTGCAGAGCAGTGATTAACTTTTCTTGATGTGTTAAATTTAGATCTAAGGCACGTTTATCTGTTTCACATAAACCATCTATCATAACAAACAGCTTTTCTAAATTTCTCTTTTGTGATTCAGCAGTAATTATAATGGCTTGGACATCCCTCCTACTAATAGTTCGAATAAAATTTCTCTCTTGTATGGGTGGTGATTCAATTTCCTCCATATTGGGTTCATCCACTTTCAAACTAGCTTTGGAACTGCTGGTATTTTCCATTTCGTCACCATTGGTAGCAGAAACTGATTGTCCTGATGTAATAGAATTGTCGTTTGTCATAGTATACATAATAAAATTATTCTCTAATTCACAAGTTAATAAATCTAATTTATTAAAAAAAACAAAGTTCATATAAAAATACAATTTTATACTTTTTAAACATGTTACTAAATATATGAATAAGAAGCCAATGGAATTTGCAATCACTCTTAAGTAATAGTTTAATACAACATTAAACTATTAAACATTTTGAAATAATATCTTTCCTACTCTGTACAAAATGGATTATTAAAACCTTATAAATATTAAGAGTATACAAAGAGCCTACTAGCATTATTTCAATTACAAAAACAAAACTTTCAGCATGTGGATTTGTAGAACTAACACCTGAGTAGCAATTTTGTTTTAAACAATGATATTGAATAAACATATGATTTTTAAAACAGATTTTTGTAAAATCACACTATTTCTCTTAAAAAATACTTTTACATTATTACTATTTAAAAGACAGTAAAAGTAAAAATACTAATTGTTAAACAAAATCCAAACCTCAATATCGAAACAAGAAATTAATTACTTAGTAATTATAAATATATAAATAATACACATTTCAATTATAAAATACTTGAATTATCTTTAAAGATTTTTACCAAGGAATTGAAATGTACATTAGGTATTGAGCCATATTTATTAAATTAATATTTTATTATAGATATTGGGTTTTATTGTGATTAAAGAATTAATATTCCACTACAGATATTAAATAAAAGTACTATTATTGAAAATTGGACAAAAATAGTTATAAACCTCTACTAGCATATTAGCTAGATTTTAAGAATAATTCTGTATTTTTTCAGTGTAGTCATCAGAGAAAACAGAATTCTTATCTTTTGATGTTTAAGGTCAATTTTTCCTTTTGATTCAAAAAAAAGTCACTGATTAAAAACAAGGTTATTGAGTAAAAAGCGATAAGTGACAATTTTGAAATAACTAAATTCTCCAACAATTTTTTGAGCTTAACTTCTGAGGTTATGTTAATACAAACAAAAGGCGTACAGAAAACTAACTCATACATTTTTCAGTTACAAAGTCATCATCATCAGTGAGTTTGCTACTACTAACTTTAACTTACAACAGTTGTAAGTTTATAGAAACAACACTCACTGATGATGATGACTTTGTCATTGAAATAAGTATGAGTTAATAAATGATAATTTTGTGAGTTTTTTGTAGGTTTTTCATTTGTATTAACTAAACTCTGCTAAAATTTTAGAAAATTCAGCATTAACAAAAGTACAAAATTAAATAGAAATAGAATAAATAAATACATGTATTTAAAACTCTCAGTTTTTGTTTTTTACAGCTCGAGGCCTTTTTAAATTACAACTTTTGGTATCATTTGGGCAAAAAACTCTACTTACTGATATTTTTCAGCAGACGCCTTTCCATGACACACAGCATTGAACAATGCACTATCCTAGTGCAAAACGCAACTGTTGAAAAATATCAGTAAGAAGATGTTTTTTGTCAAGTGATAGACAAAAGTAGACACCCATGTATATACTGTGATAACAATTTGTTTTATTTAGACTAAAAATATAGTCAAACAGACTTGAGTGATGAAGAAAACATTAATTTGTTTAAAATTGAGTATAGCTAGATTATTATTAAACTGATCTTCACCCACCTGACACTATCTAATATTCCATTGCAAAAAAAAAAACAAAATAAATTTTTACACTGCAAAATTTTAAAACTATAATTGCAAGTTTTTAGTGTGGGCATAACATCTGACTACATTACTCCTGGATGATTGGAAAAATGATAGCCTCCAAGGAGGGAGGAAGGAAAAATAATGATGTGGACCCCCCAGTTATTGATAGTAAATATCAGCCAAAATGAATGCAGCTTGAGTAAAGGGGACTGGATCAGTGATTGTAGTGATAATGAAGAGGAAGATCATTATTTTAGTGGTGTTTTGCTTTTCTCTCCATTGCAGAAAGAGTGTTGGACTTTGATAAACCCAAAGGAGACGTTGTTTGATTTATGATGAATTTTCACTATACTGGATTCAACTAGCTACATTTTATATTTAAACAATAAAAATAATAACGTTTGAATGAGAAATAATCAAGAAAAAGTGAAGATTCCAACAGCAAGAAAATAATCCTATTGAAAAACTACAACAAACTACAGGTCAGGGTGGAGGGAAAATGATATTACAAGGTGGATTTAACACATGAATAGGAAATATACTTGGAATAAATCAGAAATATAATAAGATCGCCTCAACAAGAATAGGAGGTTTTCATAATCTCCTACTAGGAAAATTAAGAATCAACATAAAAGATTCATAATTAATCCAAGAATATAATACCAACATAATATTAATATTAATATAATACCACATTAATATTAAAATTAAAGGATTAAACTTATAATCCTCAGTATATTTATAACTAAAAATGCTATCAGAGAAGGCCACTGAGAATGAAATACTAGAAAATTTTAGCATCAAAGAAAGCTGGAAAACTTGAAAAAAACATAATCATGACCGTGGTAGAATTTCAGATGATGAACAACAACAAGACATTCAGAAAGAAAAGTTCCTAATTTAGAGAGTAAGAGGAGATCAAATGCAGGGGAAAAAGAACAGAGCTGTGCAGTAATATGATGAAGTGAGACGTATCAGGCAGTCCTTTCAGGGGTCGACATAGCCTGAAGCAGTAATAATTATTTTTGTGGATAGCACTAGAATATAAATGTTAAGTAGAGTGAAATGAGAGGGTGAAATTGTATTAGTACTTAACATTAAAATTCTAGTACTTTAGACTTGTTCATATTTGTGTTACTCACGTTTTTAATAGTATTCTAGTAGCCTATTGGAAGTTTAAATTGACCTGTTATATTCGTTATTTTGGGTTAGTAATATTCCAGTATGATTATTAGTTTGAACCTATTAAACAAATTCTGAATTTAGTATGTAAGATGTTTCTTGTAATAAAAAAATATACTTAATAGTGCAATTTTTTCTTCTTAAATTAAATATAATTGGTTTTCATTTTCTGCCAATATACAGACTTATACTGTATAGCACTGGAAAGGAAAGCCTTCCTCCATATAGAATGCAACAAACACAACAGCATATATCCACTACAAAAAAAAAAAAAAAAATCTGAAATGAAACACATGTATTAGAAGAATAACAATGGAACATTGTGAAAGGTTTTTTTCCTAAACAGATTAATGTTACTTCTGTGGAACTCAAAAGGATATATGGAGAATAATGACAGTGAACAGAAATGAAAAAAATGACTAAACATTGATAAACTATTTACAATCTATGTGTGGAAGGAAAGAAGAAATACAAGTATCCAACACCAATTTAACAACAGACGACGAAATTGGTATCAAGGAAAAAGAGATTGTGGCAACACTAAAAAAACTTTAAAATCACCTGAAGAAGATACTATACTGAATAAACTTCCCAAGCAAGAAAGACCAAGGCTAACAGCTTTTGAAATTGATTATAAAAGTTTTAAGAATCATAGAATATAATAAGAATTGAGATAATTTTAGTACTGCTCTTTAAAAAAAGTGACAAAGCAGACCCAAGCAATTATAGAGCCACCAACCTGAAAAATAAAACATTAAAATTGACAACAAAAGTGATAACTAAGATGAATGAACCTCTAATGTTAGTAGAACAGATAGGCTTTAGATCGGGAAGATTTTGTACTGACATCAACTTCATAATCAGACAATTGAAAGGAAATGCCTTTGAAAACAAGACACCCACATGCATATGATTTGTGGGCTTAAAAAAGCTTTTGAGAGAGTCAACTCAGGGATATCATTCATTTCTTTTTACTGTATAAAAAAAATACATCTCTACAGATAATTAAGATAATCAAAACATATACTAAATAAATACAGTAAAAGTAAACATAGAAGAGGAACTAACTGATCCCATTGAAGTTGTAAATGGAAAAAGGCAACGAGATTCTTTGAGTCCATTACTATTCAACCTAATCATGGACGAAATCATCAAAAGAGCAGATAAAGCAATAATATTTCTCTAGGTGTGAAGGTGATCTACAAATAATACTCTAATATTTCAACATAATGATCAAGAAGTATAAAATTACTATCTTGGAACTGAAGACAAAGTGTATGGTTGTAACAAACGACCATTTGAGGTGCAAATTAAAGGTAAAGAGTAAGATAATAAAACAAGTAATTAAAGGCGACATAAGGGCATCCCTCTCATTCATAATAGAAGGTTTGAACAGAAATAGAGCAACAAGTGAATAAAGGCAAAGAGGAGTGTGGAATGTCTTAATTTAAAATAATTAAGAGTGAAAAAAAGCAGAATTTAAAAGCTGTTGCTAGACCAATAATTACATATGATGGAAAAACACAACCTGACAAAGCTAAAACAAATAGAATGCTGGAAAAAACAAAAATGAAAATCCTTTGAAGAATTAATAATTTAAAAAAGCATTCAGGGACGAAGCAAGAACACTGTTTTATGATTGAGGTGAAAATCAAATATAAGTGGGTGATGAAAAGAAGAAGGAAATGAAATGACCATAAAAGCAGGATGACTGAAGACAGATCTGTAAATAAAATGAGAGGTTACTAAGCAAGGAACATGGTAAAAAGATGATCAGTGGATAGACCATGAAAATTATCTGTAGGAAGAAACCCTAATCAAGACACATTGAAAAACAAAGAGACCAATGCTTAGAGAAAAAAAAGAATGAGAAATAAACATGTCTAAAAATAAAATTATTTTACTGACTATTTTCTTCATTTTCAGGATCTAACCTGCTAAAAATATATATAAACCACAATGGTAAAAAACAAAATAGTCAACTCAAAATCTCACAAAAAATTAGTTTTTAATAAAAAAAAACACACTACTCAGAGTAAAAGTCAAGCCCTGAGGAAGGTAACATTGTTGTTGAAACTAGTCTGTGTTATGAACTAGTGCATTTATTTTATTAAACACTAATTTTTTGTGAGATTTTAAGTTGGCTATTTAGTTTTTACTCTTGTGAATAGTTCTCACTAGCTAAGCTCTAATTAAGGTGTAAGTGACATACATATACAAATTTTCAATCGTTTATAAAATACGTTTTTATTCATCCAATCAAGTTCAAATACATGCTTTTTAACCTGTAGTGGATAACAATTGATGTTAATACTGTTTTTTTCAAATAATAATTAATCAATGAATTTTAAAAAAGCTGTTGTCTTGGTCAGATTCGAACTGAGTAACTATATGTTTGAAATCCTGTACTTTGGCGCTGAGCCAACTTTTCCATAACTAAAAATCAATTACTTAAAGATGTATATGAAATTATAAGAGAAAGGATCCTTGTAATAACGAAGAAATGGATACAATAAGAAATTATAGAAAACCATCAGCTTCATAAATGAAAATTTTAAAAAATGAATAAATAGTAACAATCAAAAATATTAGACCAACACCATATACTATATAGAGAGGGAAGTGGGAAATTGCACAACAAAATTCGCTTTTGACTTTGCCCCTTTATATTGTGAATCTGTCATAGGCCTATGTATGTACATAATTATATTAATTGTAACTATAAAATGAAAAGTAACTAAAATCAAATGTTTCTTTGTTAACCTTAGTAGGAATTGACTTGATCTTTTTTCAATACTTGTTTTTATAATAAAGAGTTCATGTTATATTTATGAGATTATATTAAATATTGAATAAGAAAGTCACACTTTGGATTATTAAAGTGCCTGATGTAAAACGTATGCGTAGCACAGGCAGACTGAACAACTTGGCAATGATGTAGCAAACAGGTCCCATATATTCCTGAACACTGAACTACTAATGTCAGTCTCAAATATTCTTTTACTTTTAATTCAACTATAATTGTTTGCATTATCATGGATTTAAAATAGACTTGTGCTCTACCAAGGAAAGGGTGCTCTCTACAGGGAAGTGTCACCATTATTTGAAATAATTATTTAAATAATTGCAACAAATTAAATTGGAAATACGCAGTCTTGATGGAAAGCGAAGTGTTAAAAAACAGTTTGGGGCATGACGACTCGTATAGTGAATGTAGCAGCAATGAAGTGGAAGAATACGTTAATGACTTGAGTCGTATTTTCTCTATCTCTCAGATTGCAGAAAATGTGTTGGATTCTGAGGAACTGTAAAAACCGTATTGATATGTGGCAAATTCTTATAACAATTGGTTTAGGTAATTTTTAGTACTGTGTAATTTAAATTTCAACTACAAAACAATTTAATTGTTAGTCACTTTAACTTTTAAGATTCACCGAACGTAATGGACTACAAAATCCAAGAATTTAATTAATTGTTTAATTTATATAGTTATTTATTTCCTTGTTCAAATGCTATCAACAAGAAAAGTTGGCTGGCAGTTTGAATTTTGTTTTACATATATATGTTTTTTTTTACCAGAATATGAGACTGAAAATAATATATGGTCCTGTTTCAAATTGGTTGTAAAATGTTAATCCATTTGCAGCTGAAAAACACCAATAACGTATATATCTAGTATGGTAAAATTATATTTTGCATAAAAACTTATCTTTATAAGTGATTATATGGCCTAGATTGTTCATTTTGCAATTTGAAGAAGTAAAAGTCTATTTACTTCTTAGCACAAATTTTCAGCATAACTGTTGCCTTAGGTGATGGTGTCCACAAAATATCTCCTCAGCCAACCTCCACTGAGATTTATTTGATTTTGAGGATAGAGAGGAGGTGATTTCTTTCTCCTTCTTTAGTGTATCTATCACTGGTAATGGTGACAGAAAAATATGTTCAATTGTTTAAACTCCCTACCCCCAAAAGGAGGCAGTTGGCATAGTCAGATAGATTGAATATTGCTAAGTATTCTTGCAAGGCAAATGGCTTGTGTGGAATGTTGCTGTTAAACATATGACTTCATTGTACGTTTTGTGTTTTGGAGATCTAATGTGGTCTCCAATGAAAATAAATGTCTGCTATTTCTCCACCTCTCTGTCCATTAATGGCCCACTCTGTCTAGTCCGAATCTTACACCAGAGACTGTGGAAGGGATTTTTAGCAGTTTTATTTTCCAGAATGTGACAGTGTGCTGGGGTCCATTCGAATAGTTGCTGGTTGCACTGTTTTTGGAGTTCCAGCAAATTCTTTCTTATATTACTAAATTGGAAGAAGTAACAAATGATGACATTGAGTTCATACAAAACTTTTTTTCGTGTAATGTAAAGCAGTAAGTGAGGGTACCATCTATTGCTAGCAGCTCAGCGCCCATACTAGAAATGGTGCCTGCCAGTATGTAATATTTTTCATTGGTTTATAAAGGACTCCACCAGCATTTTCGTTCATTAAGCCCACTGACCCATCCGTGTAGGTTATTGTGAACCCATAGATTTCTTCATAAGTGTTTTTAATCATCTCCACTGCTTATGCTATCAGCTAAATTGGAAGGTTTTTTTTGAAATTTTGCTAGGAAATATAGATAATATTTAAAATTCTTTCTCCCCCCATAGTGGTTTATTAAAGCATGTTGAGGTAATTCTCAATCTTTAAGCATGATTGTTGCATGGTTTCAACTCTACATGAGAAAGACTGTTTACAAGAGGTAGATCCTTAATTGGTCTTTGGGCAGCTACAGCATGCTCGGAGAGCTGCAGATTGAACCAGTCCAAGTTTTCCCATATGCGTCACCACTGTTCCTCCCCGTTTTCCACTCATGGCTTCCTCCGTCTAGCCCGATTTTTTCACCAGAGACTGGGGAAGGCATTTTTAGCAGTTTTATTTTCCACAGTGTGACAGTGGGCTGGGGTCCATTCGAATAATTATCGGTTATTCCGTTTTTGGAGTTCCAGCAAATTCTTTCTAAATCGGAAGAAGTTACCTGAGTCTAAAAAGTCTTCAATAACTTTGCCGGTAGGATTACATGAGTTATATTCCTAGTGGGTTGAATGTGTGTTTAAATCGCTGATGATGCTGGCTAATGTCCATTGATGGCTTGTTGTTAGGAGAGTTACCTATATTTAGTGAGTTATGCCCATGCAATAAAAGGCCTTTGTTTTCAGAAATAACACACCTCTTGAACAAATCTATCAACAACCTGTTGATTGTAAGTAACTAACTCATTATGTTTTAAAGTTAGACAAGATGCTTCTGATAAGGTATGTATTATTCTACGTCTACCAAGCAAAATAAAATTCTCATTATTTCGAATCCTTTTAAAATCTGGTGCTTGTGGACTCTCCCATTAAAATTTTTTAAGACACTAATCCCACTCCAATTCTATCTCCAAACAACATACAAACCAAACATTAAAACTTTCAGTTTGCCACATTTGCTGTAAGCTACAAATAATCCTAATATCATTGAGACTGGAACCATTCTTAGTTGGTTTTCATCCTTTTAAACAATTTTTAATAATAGCAGTTGCTTGCTTTTGAGAGCACATTAGTATTTAAATGATATGAGAGTTGGGTTGGTGGTAAAGTGCTGGAATTTAAACATGCAGTTAAACTCAGTTCAAATCCGACTGGGACATTCAGTTTTTTAAAATTTAATCAATGATTTTAAAAATACTTAACCAAGTGAATATGTAATTGCTTACTTGCTGATGCGTTTCAAAACAATCGTTCCTTTTACGATGCTAACCCTCTACTGGCGGCATATCAGTAGTGTACAAGGGATCTGACGGGATGGATTTATGACAGTGGAGTGGGGTGAGGTGTTTGCATTTTGTCATGTACTGGAACTCCACTGCCACTATGCCACTCCCCAGTCATAAATCCATCCCGTCAGATCCTTTGTACACTGCCGATATGCCGCCAATAGAGGGTTAGCTTCGTAAAAAGGAACGATTGTTTTGAAACGCGTCAGCAAGAAAGCAATTACATATTCACTTAGTTAAGTATTTTTAAAATTAGTTTAATCAGAGAATTCAAGATGATTACATCAAGCAGCTTCTTTAATTAATGAATTAATATTTGAAAAATCAGTATTACCATTAATCGTCATCCACTCTGGGTTAAAAAATTTATTTTAACTAGATTGGATGAATAAAAACGTATTTTATTAAGGAATGAAAATTTGTGTGTGTATATATATATATATATATATATATATATATATATATATATATATATATATATATATATCGCAATAAGTATTCTTGTGTATTAATAAAGAACTAAGTCAAAATACAAATACAAGAATTATAATTGAATTTACAATTCAAAGCATTTCCTTAGGTAACAGTACCAACATAATCAGCAATATTAAACAATTAAAATTAACATATGTGCAAATTAGATCAAATAAATAGCTATGCCAAATCAATTATAATGTTGTTAAACTTTTATTTTGCTGCCCAAACATTACAAATACTGAATATAGTATCAAATTTAGATTTTACTTGTATTTGTTCATTTATCAACTCATTATTAGTATTATATTTATGTATTTCTAAAGCCTCATAAATATTCATTCTCAGGCCTTTGTTAATTTCTTTTACAAGTATCATATTATCTATATTAGGAAATATGTGATTATTATTAATACAATGACTAGCAAAATTTGATTTATAAATTTCTGGCTTTTTATATGCATTAAAATGCTCTTTATATCTATCTTTAAGTTTTTTCTTAGTTTGCCCTATATAAACCCTATTACAACAGTCACATTCCAATTTATATACACCGTTTTTTTCATGCATATTAATAATTTTATTATTATTATTCATTATATTTATTAATTTATTATTAGTATTATATGCGAATTTGATGTTGCTACCTTTAAACAATTTTGTGATATTTTTTATTTCATTACCAAAAAATGTAAATGAAGTCCATATGCATTTTGATTATTATTTTTGTAAATTAAATTATTATTTTGTTTCTTTAAAATATTATAATTAAGTGTATCAACAGTTTCCTTTTTATAGCCATTCTCAATTGCAATTTGATAGATAATGTTTTTCTCTCTTATTTTGTTTTCATTATTCATAGGTATGTTATATAATCTATAAAATAAATTGTATAAAGCAGCCATTTTTTTATTATATGGATGGTTAGAATTATTAGGTATTATTAGGTTAGTTTGTGTAGGTTTATGATATATGTTAATTTCAAATTCATTATTATGTCTTATAATTGTTATGTCTAGAAAGTCGATCTTATTATTTTTCTCCATTTCATAAGTAAAATTATAATTTTTATTTATCTCATTTATTTTATCTAAAATAGTTATTATGTTTATACCACTATTATTAGATACATACAAACCATCATCTACATATCTAAACCTATAACCGTTTTTATCAAATGTCTGTATAATTTTATTTATCTTATCATCTATATATTGTAAAAATATTTCAGATATTATATTCGATAAAGGAGAACCCATGGCAAGACCGTCTTCCTGTTTGTAAGTTTTATTATTATATGAAAAATAATTTTAATTTAATATTATTTTTAATGTATTTATAATTTCTAATATTAATTTCCTATCTTTTTTAATTTGCTCTATTTTAGATTTTTTAATATTGAGAGTCTCTTTTATAGAAATATTTGTGTACATATTTTTTATATCTAATGATATTAATTTTGTGTTATTATCAATATCAATTATTTTTAATTTTTCAATAAGATTATTAGCATTACTTATGGTATGATTATTATTTAGTTTCATTTTATCTTTAAGAATAGATGTTATGATTTTAGATATATAATAAGAAGGGGCATTTATAAAATTTACTAATGGTCTAATTGGTTTCTCAATTTTGTGTAATTTAATAAGTCCATTCATTATTGGAATTTTTTGATTATCTTTCATATACAGTGAAACCTGTTTACGCCGGCAATTTTTTCCGTCTAAGACAGGTTTCCGGCTTATACAGTAGTAGTGTACTGTATGATGGTAATACCATCACGGAACTTTTGCCGAGTTATTTTTAGCGTTGGGGTGAGGGGAGGCCGTGGGGATTCGTAGCTATAAGACTATTATTTCTACTGATCAGCTGTATGGCACTGTACCAACACCACATAGATAACGGACAATTAATTGTCATCGTGTCTACATCTGTTCTAATACAGTATTTAATTAAATTATTTATTTCCGATTAAGTACTGACTGTTTATTTCCTACAGAGATAACACTTCAACGTATAAAGCAAGTGTATTTAAATCACAAGCAAACTAACACATTTTAACGTCTAAATAAACGTCATTCAACAGTAATATCAGTTATCTTGATTGCCTAATGATAGCCCGTAGCCTGTGCCCTGTGACGTCACAACTCTCAAACCTTGTTTTCTAGGTGGTGTTGACTATGCACGCTACAGAAAATGTTAAAACCTACATTACATAATAAAACTCTTACCTTTTAATGCAGCATCCTTTTATCCTTCTCCACAAAATATTTTTAATAGAAAACTATAAAACTAAAACACTTATACACTTTAGTGTAAATTAATGATGCAATTTATTAAAAACTATATTTTTCCTTTTACTGTATTTGGGCTAAATACTTTACATAGTAGGCTTACGTAAAAATAAAAGAAAATCAAGTAGGCTTGAAAAAATCTAGCATTGACATTTGTTTTAAAAGGTTAGTTTTACTTGCTTGTGTTTCAGTTATTGTTTTTGGTTGTAACAAATGGTGACGCATTTCCGGGCTGTTAATACGTACCGCGAAATCTTCTAACTCACAAATTTTCATTAAAGCCTCGCCAAATGTTTTTATTTGGTTTTCTACGACCGGTACGTCTTCAATTTCTTCTTTGTCTTCTATTTGCGCATGTTTTGTTGCATTTTAGAATGAAGCGGTCTCTCGCCTTTCAATATCTCAATCAATATAACATCAATATGTCTGGCCGTTGATGTTTGTAAACCATTCATTGCGTTATCTTGATGGAAACGAGTGCTGACACATAGCCTATCGTAAATTGTGGATGTTTGTATACCATTGCGTTATCTTGTGCATATCAGCAATCCTTAACATTGTTACAGAGTTCTCAGAAATAAATACGATCCGTTACAATTAAGCAGACCTATCTGTGAATTTTGTTATGATACAAAAATATATTATAAACTGTATTTTATCCGAACGAAAGTCACTGTAACTTTATATTTTACAGCATGTATATGATCAGATTTTCTGGCTTATGCAGAACTAAGACGTAGTAAATACGTATCACTCATCCTTTTGCTTATTCCGCTTCCGCGTTAGACAGTTTCCGGCTTATGAAGGTTATTAACCAGGTAAATTAAATAGGCGACAGTCGGGACTTTTAAAGTTTTCCACGATAGACGTGATTCCGCCTAACACAGGGTCCGTCTAAGACAGGTTTCACTGTAATTAAGTACTAATATTATTTTTATAAAATTATTTAAGAAGATTTGATTATATTTTTTATTTTTATTTTGGTATTTCTTTGTAGGATCTTTACATATTTTACTAAATTTATTTTCATTTATATATTTTTCTGTTTGATTTATATGTTTGTTCTTATCAGTAATTACAATAGCATTACTTTTATCACCCTTTGCTGTAATAAGATTCTTATTAATCTTATAATACATCAAGACTATTATAAGACATAATAATGCAAATTACACTTTTGCTATTACTTGCGACCAGACATTTGTAAACTAAAAGTTGTTAATTGTTAATTTACACTTGGAGGAAACGTTTTCGTCTTACGACTTCTTCGACCTAGATACGAGGCTGAAGAAGTCGTAAGACAAAAACGTATCCTCCAAGTGTAAGTTAACAATTAACAACTTTTAGTTAACAAATGTCTGGTCGCAAGTAATAGCAAGAGTGTAATTTGTAATTTACAACCAGCTCGTCATGAACAGCAACAAGATTTATACATAATACATTATACTTAATAATATATTTGAAATTAACATATATCGTAAACCGACACAAATTAACCTAATAATACCTAATAATTCTAACCATCCATATAATCAAAAAATGGCTGTCTTATACAATGTACAATTTATTATACAGATTACATAAAATACCAATGAATAATGAAAACCAAATAAGAGAGAAAAACATTATCTATCAAATTGCAATTGAGAATGGCTATAAAAAAACCTGTTGATAAACTTAATTATAATATTTTAAAGAAACAAAATAATAATTTAATTTACAAAATAATGATGAAAATGCCATATGGACTTCATTTACATTTTTTGGTAATGAAATAAAAAATATCAAAAAATTGTTTAAAGGAAGCAATATAAAATTCGCGTATAATACTAATAATAAATTAATAAATATAATGAATAATAATAAAATTATTAATATGAATGAAAAAAACGGTGTATATAAATTGGAATGTGACTGTTGTAATAAGGTTTAGTTAGGGCAAACTGAGAAAAAACTTAAAGATAGATATAAAAAGCATTTTAATGTATATAAAAAGCCAGAAATTTATAAATCAAATTTTGTTAGTCATTGTATTGATAATAATCACATATTTCCTAATATAGATAATATGATACTTGTAAAAGAAATTAACAAAGGCCTGAGAATGAATATTTATGAGGCTTTAGAACTACATAAATATAATACTAATAATGAGTTGATAAATGAACAAATACAAGTAAAATCTAAATTTGATACTATATTCAGTGTTTGTAATGTTAGGGCAGCAAAATAAAATTCGACAATATTGTAATAGATTTGGAAACGCTGTTTATTTGATCTAGGTTGTACAAATATTAATTGTTCAATATTCCTGATTATTTTAGTACTGTTTGCCAACAAAAAGCTTTAAATTGTAAATTCAATAATAATTCTAGTATTTGTATTTTGACTTATTTCTTTATATATATATATATATATATATATATATATATATATATATATATATATATATATATATATATATATATATATATATATATATATATATATATTTCTTTATATATTTGAGGAGAGTGTTAGGAACTAGAAGGAATTGAAAAAATAAATGTATTTACTAGCTATAATTAAATTAATTATTTATTTAATAACATGCAAATACATAATTAAACTTTGTCTTTTTATTAGCTAATACACAACTCATATTATCTTACAATCACGTTTATTCCAACTCATCAGTTTCAGAAGTTCAGAAAATGATTTTTTAGCTAATAGTATTTATTGTAGAGATTTAATAGAATGTCATCACGTTATTTACTATTGCTTTATGATGGTAAAACCATCATTTCAAGACTATGACAGGTGC
Source organism: Prosapia bicincta (assembly GCA_036971475.1). Lineage (NCBI taxonomy): Eukaryota > Metazoa > Arthropoda > Insecta > Hemiptera > Cercopidae > Prosapia > Prosapia bicincta. The sequence goes on from JBAIZL010000005.1 coordinate 136,679,472, forward strand.
CATATATATACTGTGGATGATACTTTATACTTCAATTATTTAAGCCAGTAGTTTACTGATAAAAAGAAATGTTTAAAAATCATTATAAATTAAAGTTACCGCTATTTATGTAAATCTTCTCAAACATATTGCGCAGTACTGAATTGCCTCTTCTTCCAGTATTTTTGTCACAGTCATGTTACCCTATAATAAACGTAAAATTTTACCAAGTTGTATAAGAAAAAGGTTAATAATAGAAAACAATTGTTAGATGACGTGTTTTAACCCGCCAATCTCAAATTTTACTTTTACAAACAATTCTTTCATCTGTGCGTCTGTGACAACTACTGAAAAACAGATTCAAAGCAAAGGAATAGCGTATCTTCACATTTACTTGATACCTCGGCAATACTCGGCATTGATGGTTGTTGTTAGATAAGTAATACAAAATGGTTAATGAATTATTTCTATTTATGATTTTGTAATGACTAAGTTTAAAGATAATGTATTTAGTGCCCTATTTGACAGTTGTCCATTGAAACTATCTCGGTCAATCTTATTTCAGGTAACTAAACAAATATGTTTTTATTAATAAGTTCTGTCTTGGGATTAAACTTTTTGGTTTAATAAGGTAACGTTGAACCTTTTTAGTAAAATTAAGGCTAAACATTATCAGCAGTGTACACAAATGGAAGTAATTTATTCAAAAACAAATTTTCCTACACATCTATGTATTTACGGAAACAAATTATGTTTTGGGTACTTGAGGTTTTATTGTAAGTATAGCTATTAACTGAGTATGGTTTATTTCACTAAAGATAATTTACAAAAAAAGGTGAACCTTTGAAATATGGACAATAAAAGTATTGTTAATAATAAGTATTGTTTTCCAAAATTGTAAATGTTTGGGGCGTGAGCGAGAGTTGTAATAATTTTTGTCCTATTCTGGATGACTGCGTTAGCCGGTATAATTTTTTTTCGCTAAAATCGTACACGTGGGCACGGAAAATAAAACTATACCTAAGATTCCAATAGAAGTTTGGGGCAAGAAGTTGGTTACAACTGTTAGAATGAAACAGTTTTGTACACAATATTGAGATTTTGGTAATATAACTGTATAAATCAACTGTGGCATAATGTTTAATTTAAATAAATGAAACATCTATTACCACAAATAACTTTTTATTGGATAAGAAGCAAGTGATTTTAAATGTTTTGAAACCATAAATTTTGTTTAAAACACTGCTAATATCGCTATACAAATATAACCTCACTTTACGTAGTCTTTTCTTGAGTAATTCTTCATGAATAATTGCGCCAAGTTGTACTACAATATCATGAGCTATATTAAAATTTAGCAGCAAAGTGTCATTGTAGGATATTTGTGTCTTGTACATTGTTACCTAGAAATTCTCTTTTTAAATCTAATTATCTGGTTAGGATGCATTTGGTTAAAATTGAAACAACTATTTAACATAAGCATAATACATTTTGCATTTGATTTTAGTTGTACCCATTTATTACTGCTCCTTATTTTTCTTTATAACCAAATTTATTATAACCGGTTACTTGATTTCTAGATTATAAAGTAGGTATTTAATGATGCATAAATTTGTACTCTGTTTTATAGAGAAACAACCTTTTTGTGGGAGACTGCTTCCATTAGGTATGTTGGTATTTTTCAGATTATTACCACTAATTATAATTTGTAACTCACAAATATAAACTTCTTGTTTAGAATATGTTATTGAATAGCATATATGAAAAAAATATTGCAGTTGGTATAATCTTTGTCAAGTATAGTAGACATTGTTAAATTTGAATGTTAAAAATTTAAAGATGGATACTATAAAATTCAAACTATCCACATTTTTGAAACATCTGACATTATGTAGTGAAATGTTAAAAGATGATCCTGTTAACGCTAATGAATTCTGCACAAGACCGTAGTAGAAGTAATATACGGAAATATGTATGGAACTCATGTTATAGAATTCATACAAGGTAGTGTTTTCATAGTTACAGAGGTCACATTATTTATCTTTTCTTTGAAGTTATTAGTTGGATGGATATGGGTGTTATTAGCTATAAGTGAACTGAGCTTAATGTTTATGTACAGTCTTGATGTCTGCTTACTGGCAGAAAATCAACCTGTCTCAACCGTTATATGTGTTGCTGTAGGTAATTTTATGTAAATAACATTTTCTCCAATAGATAAATGCATAGATCGTGAGGTATTATTAAAAGGGAGGTTCAGAAAGGTTTACAGAGTTCATGAACATTCATGTTTAATGTTCATGAATAATTGAATATGCTATTAGTAAATATGAAATTCAAACAGGATATTATATTCAGAAACAATTCAAATTCATGAATGATGTTGTTTTATTGTACGGTATTCATATAACATGAATTTTCTACATTAATTGGAAATTCAAACATCATATCTTGTAAAAATTAAAAATTAAACTTGCAAACTATTGACGAACTGTGCATAGATTTACATCATGCATGTAAAGGGATAGGCCTTATAAAATAGAAATTTCAAACACCCTCACCCAAAGGAATAAATTAGATGTGATTTTGCCCTGCAGTAGACCTGACAACTGTACACTCCTTGACCTGTAATATAGAAGTGGGTACATAGATTATAAAAGAGAGATATCCAAGATGGAGTATTCTTTTACTGTACTACAGTAGTACACTGTAGTTTTGTTATGAGGTGTAACTAAATTTTGTAATTTATTCTTTGAACATAATTCAAACCCTCCATTAGAACATATTACAAATATTAAATTGTCAAATATTTTTTTAATTGTATTGTGAACTTCAACTGGAATAATGTTTATTCAAGTTTGAATTAACCTTATCCCACCATATTAGTAAGATTTTTACTACTTATAGAAAGTAAAACAATAGCTATTGATTTTTATTATGGTATTTTGACATTTAGACCCATGCTTTGACCATTTCTAAGATAATATATTAATAGTATTTCAAAATAATTAAAAATTATTTTATATTATTTTCGTAATTTAGCACATATCTGAGCTACTCCATTAGTTATTTTTTTGATCGAATTTGTTTATCAAGCTGATTTTTCATATAGCAAAAAAGTTTGCTATATGTCATTATCAAATTTTAATTATCACCCCTATTCAATTGTTTTTATTATACTGGCTGTTTTCTATGTAATAAATTTCATTGTTAGCAGGAGGAGTTATTGTGGCACAAATTTACAAACCGTTAAGATTCAAGACAGAATACTTCCATTAGACAGTTTTCATCAGAGTGGAAGCAAGATTAAAAAATAGTGTTTGAAAAATCAAGATATAGAAAACACTAAGATTAAAGTGTTGACTTAAATAAACTATAAAGAAAAACACTAATTCTGCACATTTAATTTTCTTAAAAATTTAGATTTTTTAAAATAAAACAATGTGTTTGATTATTAAGTTAGTATATGATGGTTATATTTAAAAAGAAATACCTGTTGTGATTCCGTTTGAAGAAAACATTTTATAGTTTCCAACTATTTTGTTTAAAAGAAGGTTCTGTTTTTTTTAATATAAGCATGAGTAGTGACAACATTAAAATGAAATCAAGTAGTCATTGTGAGGAAAACACTTACACCCCAGTTACTACTTTTTTTCAAGATAAATCAGTTTTTATAACCGGTGGTACAGGATTTATAGGAAAGGTACTTATAGAGAAATTATTAAGATCATGCTATGGAATTAAGCACATATACCTACTAATGCGCCCAAAGGGAACAGAAAGTATAAAAGCTAGGTTTGCAGCACTTGTAAGTAGTCCATTATTTGATCGATTAAGAAAAGAAAGGCCTCTCCAGTTAAACAAGATTGTACCAATTCCTGGAGACATCACTGAGTCTAAACTTGGAATTAATAAAGCAGATGAATTATTGTTGATAAAAACAGTGTCTGTTGTATTCCATGCAGCGGCAACTATTAAATTTGATGAATCATTAAAAGTCTCTGTAATGATAAATATGGTTGGAACAAAAAATGTTGTTGAGCTGTGTCACAAAATGTTGAAACTAGAAGCATTAATTCATGTCTCAACCGCTTACTGTAATTCTGATCGAGAAGAGGTTGATGAAATTATCTATTCTTCACTCTACAATCCTGATAATATTTTACAGTGTGTTGATTGGATGGATGAAACATTAGTTCGGACTATGACACCTAAATTAATTGGTACTCTACCCAATACTTACACCTTTACTAAAGCATTAGCTGAGCACATCATACAAAATGAAAGTGGAAATCTACCTGTTGCAATTGTTCGCCCTTCAATTGTTTTATCATCCTTGCGAGAACCTATTCCAGGCTGGTTGGATAACCATAATGGCCCGACAGGTCTCTTAGCAGCTGTAGGTAAAGGATACTTTCATACTATGGTCTGTCATGAAAACAAAGTTGGGGATTTGGTTCCTGTTGATATAGTTATAAATTTGATGATTTGTGCAGCCTGGAGAATGGCAATTTCAAAACCTAATGGAATATCTGTTTACAACTGTTGTTCAGGTCAACAAAACCCTATTGCTTGGAGACAGTTTGTTTTTCACTGTTTTGAGGCATTCAGAAACAATCCATTAGAAGACGTAGTTTGGTATCCATTTGGAAAATGTCAAACAAATTATATTACAAATCTTATCTGTTCGTTCATTTTTCATCGTGTACCAGCTTATTCAGTTGATTTTATCTATAGAATTTTTGGAAAGAAACCAATAATGGTACGTATATATAGTAAGATAGAAAATGCAGCAAAATGTTTAGAGTATTTTACGACTCGTCAATGGCGTTTCATCGATGACAATGTAAAATCTTTATATGCCTGCTTAAATTCTGAAGATAAGGAAGAATATAACTTTGATGTTAGAAAAATTGAATGGCCAAAATACATTGAAGATTATGTGTTAGGTATAAGACAATTTATTTTTAAGGAACACCCATCTTCATTGCCGTTAGCACGTAAAAAACTTCAAAGAATGTTCTGGATTCATATTTTAAGTAAGATTGTTGTTTTAGTCTCAGTATGGAGATTCATTTTACATCGTTTTAAATGCACTAAAGAGTTATCATTTATTTTAAAAAAACGCTTAACACCATATTTTCGTGTCATTGCTTATGTTATGAATACAATCTGTGCTTTCACTACAAGTTCATCCCCAATGAGGAAAACTGAATAAAAAAACACAGATATAAAACCAAACTGAAACCTCTATTGAAAATGAGCTGTTTGAACACATGTTATTCCTGTATATCTGCAAGAGTAGGCTCTTTATAAGTTATAAGCATGGTTAGTAAAGTTCCTAGTTATTGTAATATAATTTGTGATATATTATATAGCTTTCCATATTTAAAATTAAGGCATTTTACTTTTATTTTCGTTTCACTATAATCTCTCTCGACTAGAATTCTTCTGTATTATCTTTGGAGCTGATATAAGAATGTGTAATAAGTTACTTTGTATAACTTTTTTATTACAATGCTTTTTTGACTTAGGATTTAATGTGTGATTTTATTTCCAATAATGGGTAATTTTCAACTGAAACATATACCATGTATTTCAAGTTACATTAATATTTGCATGAGTTTCGTTTTAAAATTTGTGTGAGCAAAATGTCAGTACTTCAACTCTTATGTTAATGTTTGTACTAAAATATCTTTGAGAATTGTTTAAAACTTGACCTAATAAAGTTTACATTGTGTTCAAAAGATTTCATTTAATAATGTGTTATTATTTTATCAAATTAGATTAATTTTTTTTCTAGAATACAGGTATTTTGTAAGAATCAAAATTGATTTTTGTGAATAATCCATGATGTCCTACTTTTCCATTTTTGTGTGTTTGTGTAATTTAATTTCAATCAAGTAAGGTTTTCTAGACAAATGTTAGAATTTCTTAAATATACGATCTTGAACTAAATAAATAAAAATCCACTAATCGCAATATAAAAATCTTTTATTTTACTAAAATTACTTTATGTGCATTTCGATTACTATAGTACTTCTGAAGATGATTACCATGTAATCGAAATATACATAAAGTAATTTTTAGTAAAATAATAGATTTTTATATTGTGGTTAGCGGGTGTTTATTTATTTAGTTAAAATTACTCCAACATGCTCAAGAAAATTTTTAAAGATGATCTTAAGTTATTAAAATTGAAATTTGTTACTGTTCTCTTGAATACTTTGTCATTCTTAACACATTCAACAAATAGCACTAAATATACAAAATTTAATATGAAAACATGTCTCGATTTAGCTACGTGCTACAAAATGCCACTTATACGATAATCGCTGAAATAGGGGTTTAAAATGCTAATAGGACATATATTTAACCATCCACAGCCATAAATTAATTTTTAATATATACTTATTGATTACACTTAGCAAAAAACCGCGACCGTTTTTCAGTAGACAAGTTTTGCACTAGATCATTGTTCAATGATGCGAGTTACATTTGTCTCTTCTATAACTCACTGTATTGAACAATACACTGATTAAGTGTGAAACATCTGTCTACTGGGTGTCTACTGAAAAACACCACCAAGTACCTTAGTCACTCTTGTTTCTTTTGTAAAGTGAAATCAATAATTATACATTACTAAAAAAGCCTTTATCCAAAATATGTAAAACCCCAAAACTACAAGTGTTAATTTTTAAAGAAGACAAAAATAGGTAAAAGTTTACCATGTTTTTCCCACCTTTGATATACTTCCTTTTCACATGTGTTATTGAACAATACTAAAGATGAATACAGTTTTTTAAGTGAAAACCTCTATAAGCCTACAAAAACTTATTGGATGGATATAAACATACAATTTTGTGACAGTATAATTGCCTCAGGTTACACTATGTCATCTTAAAGTGAATTAAAGGATAACATGATTTCATGCAACAGCTGATTTTGTGTTATAGGTTATGTTTTAGAACAGCTGTTTTACACCTAGATTATGTTACATTATTTGTTGTAAATTGTTAAGGGAAAAGGTGATTAAATAGTTTTGTGATCAATTAATAAATATTTCAATTTATTAAAATTTTTGATATGAATAGCTCAGTATAATGATATATTAATAAGTTATGTTTTTCTATTCCTTTTTTAAAATAAAAACATTAATTCTTTTTGAGATCTGATTTCAAATGAATGTGACAAAAAAATATATAGTATTCAGTGAACATCCAATAAATTCTTGAATTTTGTAGTCCATTACGTTCGGTGAATCTTATAAATCACTTAAACAATAGTTTATGACTATCAGAAATTAAAGTTCGGATAGTCATAAACTATTGTTTAAGTGATTAATAAAATCTAATAAATGTTTTTTGATACCTACATTATTTGAAAAAAAAAACTAACTGACCTTGAAGCAAATTAAGAAAATGTGAATGCTAAACAAATTTTGAAAATAAGTATGAGGTTATAAAACAGCCACGATAGATAACAAAAGGTTTTTAAAAAATTCCACCAAGGTCTGTGAAATCATCCTTAAAAAAAAACATTCAAAGGTCTTTAGTTATAGGAGCAATGTTTGCTTTCGCCACTTTCGAGGTAGAGGAGTTTTGGATTATACACATGAATATTCTTTTATTAACCTAAAATAGTATTTTTAGCCATTACAATTTAAATTTGTTCTTGTTTTGTTAAACACATCTTCACATTATTAATACATTCAACCAGTAGGATTACACATTAAAATTAATATAAAAATATGATGTCTGAATATATCCTACATTCTAGGAAATGAAAAAAACCTTTATTATGAAAATTCCTGAGGGAAAATGTATAAATAGCCTGCAAAATTAAGTTATTGAATCCAAGTGTATAGAAGTGAATTTTGTGAATAAAAACAGTTGAATATACTGGTGACAGAATAAGTGATACTAAGATTTTTTGATGAAGCTCAGAAAAATATTTGTGGCTTAATTGGCAGACCTAGACAGACAATGTTAGTATATTTCAATCGGAGTTTCTACACTACTAGCTGATCTACTGACATAGTTTGCACAATAATGGGTTAAAATCAGAGATTTTAATGCTATAATAGAAATTTTAACTAAAAACACTTGAAATATATTAGTATGTTACACTTCTCCATATATTAAAAAAAATACAGGAGTTATATTCTTAAGGTGACAAAAGTACGTGCTTCTATAGGCAAGTGTAACATACTAATATATGATCTATTGTTTTTAGTGAAAAAATTATAGCTTGTGAAGATGAAATTAAATAATAGACATTTGTAATTAAATTTTAATTTTGGAAAAGAATTAATTTTGAGAAATTATAAAATAGATTGTCTGAAATCCATTACAACAGATTTATTGTAAAGTAGAGCTACTTTATTAAAGCTAGCTAGTAAAAGCTAGTAATTTATTTACGCAGGAACAATGTACGAGTTAAGCATGTGAAATAAAATCAACATAGAACAGTAGTTAAAATACATCCTAATCAGGAAGAAGATTTCTATAAAATGTGGAGGATACAAAAATTTGATTATCTGTTTAGTAAACAAGTTATAGCTATTTATTAAATCAATAATGAATTTGGCAATTGAATGTGTTAGTGAGATGGTAGCAATTGCGTACAAGATGTGGGCTGACACCACTGAATACCTGGGATGGCATGACTTCAGATGATGTATTATAAAAATTGTGATTGGTCAAAGACTTCGCAATTAGAAGGAAGAGGTAACCAATGCAAATTCTGAGAAAGTAGCATCACTAGAGATCTTAAAGAAGTAAGAAATATGTTTCTTCACACTCGAATGTAAATAACTAAAATGTCCGATTAAACATTTCTGTGGTGAACGCCGATATCTAGTTTAGTGATTTCTCCTTTCTTATACCCTTTTAGGGGAAATCCTCTCCCGTAAAATGGTCAGTTAAACATCTTAATATAACACTCTTTCCAACTTCAAAATTAGTTGAAAAAAACAACATTTTTCATTTTATAATGTGAAAAGGTTACATTAAAAAATCATTTGTTAAAAATTTGAATCATATGAACTAAATAAATGAACTGTGTTTAGATGTGAAAGAGAAGTATTTAACAGGGTGTTAAATCTAAAAACATGGATAGTTGAATTTCATAATTTTGTTGATTTAAAATAAAGTAGCTAAGAAATGATAGGTTTTACAAAATTAGAACCGTAAACGTAACAAATAAAAATTTAATTAAAAAAGTTATCAAATGTGCATCAGCATTGGAGCAAAAAAGAATGCAAGAGTAAAGACATTCGAAAGGAAGAACAAAGGATGGTAGATGGTTGGAGAGGGAGCAGGTATCCGAACATGACAGATTTATTGAAATAATTCAATTTATTTAAAAAAATTTAGTATAATTTTATAAAGAAATTAATTATGTTTATTGATGTAAATGATAAAAAGAATTTCAGTAAAGTCAGATAAAAGATATAAATTTTGCACACTTTCATAATGGGTTTACTAAGCAAGAAAACGTGTAAAACCTAAAATGGCTAACGGAAGAATTCTCTTGCATTATGAATCAACATGGATGATGCATACAACTGCTTTGTAGAAATGGAATATAAATAAATTGGTTGAAATGTGATTAAATTTATATTAAAATTAAATAGGGTTCTGAAAAGGTTGAAGAGAAAAATTAAATGAGATTTATGGGGATATTATAAGGTTAATTAAGGAAGATAAAAATAAAAACAGTTCTTAATGATATGAAAATATTAAAATTTTTTACTTTTGAGAATTACCAAGAACTAAAGAGAAATGGGTTTATCTCTAATTAGTAAGCTATAAACATGATTAATAAAATATTTTAGTAGATTATAATAGTAGGTTTTAAAGGTAAACAAATAAATAATTTATTTTAAAATGGATATAGGAAAATGGGAAATAATTCTTGGTTTTTAAATAAGGGTTTTCAAAAATAATTGTTAAGGTTATATATCTTGCTATGTGGTGTTTTTTGATACTCAATATAAAAAATTGTGTAATTATTTTGATATAATTACAAATTATGAATATTTAAAGATTCATGGAATTCATAACAATTACACGTTATATAGCTTATAAAAAGTATATAGTTTTGGAATAAATGTCTAAATAAAAGAAATAAATTGAAGAAATAATTTTATATACAGTCTTTTTATATACGCTTATTGTGATCATATTTGTCAGAAGCATATTTGATAACAATAACCGAACGCCTAATCACGATGTAGTCTATAGCCGTACTGCATTGAACTCACTGTATTATTGCCACAACTGTTTTTTCTGAACGATCCTACCTTTAAGCCTATCATTACATCAAGTAATTCTAATTCTGTAACACTATAATTAAACTGTACTTACCAAATTTTGATGCTATTCCGGACAGTTTTATGTACAGTAGTAGAATTTCTGTAATTTAGTTTTCTACTTGTTAAAATTAGTGGGCATATTTCATGTCAGTTTATTTTATTCGACTGTAGATTTTTTTTAAACACTGAATCTAGCATAATTGAAAAAAATACAGTATATAGAACTACGTAAAACACTTGATCAGAACATTTTAACACATGAAACTTCATTATAAAACACTTCAATCTTATTTACACTTCAAATTTACGTTTACATTTTCTCGAAGAATTCCTCTATATGTGACTGTCTGTAGTCTTCTCGTAAAATATTGTTTATAAATTGTTCATATTCATAATGTTTGTTGAAATTTTCTGCTTTTTGTTGAACAAACTACCTTAGAATCTCAAGAGCTTGGTGAACTTCCTGCTTAGATCTTTGTGGTACACATTTATCATTTTCGTCCTCATCGGTGCCTTCTTCTTCTTCAGTAACTTTTGATGTTGAAGCAACTACCTCACAAATATCGTCTTCAGTCATTTCCGCTGCTGTTTCAATACTATCGTCAACTTCCATCCACTCAGTATATTCTTTTAAGGACAAATCGAAAGGCTTCAAGTTTTCTTCAGAGTCTTCCTCAGATATAGCTTGCTCTCGATTTTCTTCAACAAAAAAACCATCTTTTCTAAAGCAATTTTTCACAGTTTTTTCAGAAACTTCATTCCAAGATTTTGCTATCAGATGAATAGCATCGAGTAAAGAAGTTTTTTTAGCCAATTCATTTGAGGTAAGGGTTTGAAATTCATCCATATTTTCTACAATTCTAGCACGCATCTCTCGTCGATAAAAACTTTTGAGATTTTTAATTATGCCTTGGTCTCATGGCTGAATAATTGATGTAGTATTGGCCGGAAGGTAAATCACTTTGATGTGTTTTAGCGTAGTGCTTATGTCATTATGTGCAGTGCAGTTGTCTAGTAGAAGGACAATGTACCGTTTGAGGCTGGTATCCCAATTAGTCATCCATTCATTAAAAATTTTTGATGTCATCCAAGCATTGGAGTTTGAATGATATTCAACCGGTAGCTTTATGATACCTTGAAAACAACGTTGATTTTTAGATTTACCGATAATTAAGAGTTTTTCTTTATGACCAACCATGTTAACACAACACAAAACAGTTATTCATTGTTTACATATTTTACAGCTGTTAGCAATTTCATTTTTAAATAAGTAAGTATGTTCGGGTAAAGCACGATAATAAAGTCCTGTTTCATCTGCATTGTATATGCAGTTAGGAGAATACTCGGCCAAAATCTTTGGCCATTCGTATTGTAACCAGTCCTCAGCTCCAACAAAATCAGCATTTTTTTTTCACCACACGTTTTCTTGTAAACAATGTTTTCCCTTTTCTTCCATCGATTGAACCATCCATCTGTGGCTTTAAAATCCTGTTTTCCTATATTTTTGGCAAGATCCTCAGCTTTTAGACGCATTAGTGGGCCGTCAACTCGAGCATCTTTTTCACGAACATTTTTAAACCACAATTTCAAAGCTGATTCCACTTGCGGATCCTTCCCAGAACGATGTCTTTTGTTGTCAACATTTGCATTACACTTTGATAATGACAAGATTTTTTCTTTGTTGTTCAATATTTTACATAAGAGAGGTTGAGAAACGCCAAGTTGAGAAGCAGCATTTCTTTGACTCATTTTTGGTAATTTACTGTACCTATCTAGAATATCAAGTTTTTGTTTAAGACTTAAATCGCGTCGTTTCTTTTGAGATTCGGACATCTTGCTATATTGTCCTTTGAATCTTCAAGTGACACTAAACTCTACAAAACAAACGAAAAAGATCTTTAAAAATTAAGTTATGTAAAATCACACTGAAATACTGTAATAAACGTTCATAAAAATTCACTGTTAAAAAATACAGTAGGACTGTACTGTAAATGGCTCAGTAGTAACATCAACTAATGTTAACAAACAACTAAAGACGACTCAAGCGAGGCTAGGGTGTTTGCGTAAACAAAGAGTAATGGAGACATTCTGAGAACTGCTAAGTGCTGAAACCGTTATAAAGTATTTCTGTCATTCTAAAAATAAACATTCTATGAATTGGGCGTTATTGTGTGTTGCACGTGCTGTTTACACTACTTTGTAGACATTTTTACTTGGTCCATGCTAGTATACGTTGACGCATATGATTTTGAATGGCAAATTAAATGATAATAATAAGCGAACAGATGATTACAATAAGCGGCCTAATTACAATGTATTAATATACGTCCGTGTTTGTTTTTCAATGAAACGATAACAATAACCGAATGATAACATTAACCGTGATCACAATAAGCGGCGCCGACTGTATGTATATATATATATATATATATATATATATATATATATATATATATATATATATATATATATATATATATATATAGATATAGATATATATATATATTTATATATATATATAGGGTGATATAATAGTCTTATTCTTTTCACATATTGGTAAATTAATTTCTTTAAATTATGTGGTAAAACATTTGAAGTCAGAATTAAGTTCATTTTAATTAAAAACTGATAACCAAAAGTGAAAGCAGCATAGGTTAATTATTCAAAATATTAATCACTTTTATTTTAGTTTATGACTATCCGAACTTTAATTTTGTAAAAACTTACTGAGACACACCGCTTTTCATTGCTCTGTGGCGATCTTCGTCAGTGTCTCACTGAGATATGTGTAACTGGTATGAATTACTGTGATAGGACAAGTTTACTATGAAATCAGCAATAAAAATTTCCACAGTAACTAACAAATTCCTAAAATGTTCAAGAAGCTCATAATTTTACTGTAGTTAAGTAAAACATGTTGGTTTAATTAAATAAACAAAAGAGGACAGGAAAACTGTTTTCTTTTGCAAAATAATTTAGAATACGTTTTTATTTATTTAATATTTTAGTCTGCACTGTACTGGGCTGAACAAGGGCTGAGGGTTGTTTACATATCTCCAACAGAACTGAAGGAACTGCCGACACTCCTGCATGGAACACCTCCTCCTGAGACTGATGCTTTAAAGTTGCTACAAGTAATGTATGTTGAACATTTATATAGATGTTTATATATATATATATATATATATATATATATATATATATATATATATATGTGTGTGTGTGTGTGTGTCTTAATATACAAGAACATTTAAAAATACACTACAATGACTAATAGCTGTGTTTCAATTTACCCTTATTCTCACCAAGAGCCTCTTATTTGTCAGTTTAACAGTTTAAACAAGACCAGGTTTTAGTCTGTGATTATTTTGTGATTGTTGACTATGATTATAGATTGTTAGTGTGTTGTATGGGTTGTTTTTGATTAATGTATTAAAAAATTGTTGGCTTGGAAGTGTATTTTGTCTATACAAGTTTCATTTTATTTAGTAGTTTGTATTAATATTAGTATATATGTGATGAAGCTATATTTTGATGTGTTTTTAATTCGATTGATAGTTTATAAAATCAGGTTGTAATTTCCTGTTTTATTGTTCAATGTAAATTCTGGTGCAATTGTTTTGTAATAAATACACAAAAACCTGTGCAGTCTTTATATGTTATCCCTCTGAGGATGGTTACTTGGTAATTGAAATGTACATTAGGGTAAAATAAAGAAAGTTTGTGGTTAAGAGGTTTTTGTATATTTATTATTTATTCAACCACAGTATATTCCTAATAAATAGTAATTGTTTTGTATATTATTGAGCATTGTTTAAATGGTTCTCTTGGGTGTTGCACATATTTTCTGGCAATATTACATGTAGAAAGCTGCTTTACGTGATGTATGGATGTTTAAGACTAATTCTTGTCAATTAGTGAGTGCTGTGCAGAAATTTGATTATTTGTTGTAAATGAAATAAGTAAATGTTTTGACATCCATAAATGAATTGTTTTGTTGTTTATTAGTCAGTGTAACATGGAGTGGAAATATATATATATATATGGTGTAGTGTATTTTGGATCTATTATGTTTTGACCTTATGTTTCCAGTATGATGTAAATTTCGATATGCTTTGTTTATGTGTTTAGGGAGTACAACATATAAATAACTTTTATTTCTTTTCTATATTTTTATAAATACATTTTGTGACAAAAACTTCCAATCCAATATAGTTTGTGAATAAATAATACTATCTTTACTTGTGCAATATATGATCATAGACAATAACAGATCCCACATTAATCACAAAATAACACAGATATACTAAAAGTATAACATAAACACATAGTTGAATATATAACGTAAATAGTAAGTTGACAATTCTGTTTTAATAATGTTTAACTTCCATACAATTTCTAAATAATGATATTGTATAAATTTTTAACAATCAGTTAATTTTTAAGACTCAATATTAATTTCTTAATGAAACATTATTAGAAACAAATATTATTTTTCAGTAATAGTTAAAAGTTGTCAGTCAGTATTATGCAAAACAATTAACAAAATATTTACGTAAAAACAATAAATGATTAAAATACATCAACATTTTATTTAGAAATTATTAAACATTAGTATAAAATAATAATAAAATATCTAGAGTTACCTTCTTGCTTTTAAGATAGCTGAAAGGAGTGGGGAGTAAGTCATTGAAAGGAAATATCCTGATTCGATCTTAAAAGACAGTAGCCCATCTCTTCCTCTTTTCATGTTTCCTATAACCATTGTAGTAAATGTACTTGAAGTATATGGATCATGCTTTTTTCCTATGATCCAGACGATAGTTTTATGTCCCTATATATTATTTCCTATCTGTTAGGCAGTATTAAATAAGGCAGTATTAATAGTCCTGTCTTAAAAAACACCAGAAAAATGTATGTAGCTTAGATTAATGATCTGTATATTTATATTTTGAGTAAATAAGCATATTTATAGGTGGGACAGTTTTCTTCTTAGTTTCACTGCTAAAACCCTTAGCTCTTAACTATACTAGCAATTCCAGTGTCTGAAAGAACATGTTCAAGCAAAACTTGCTTTGATTCATTTTTTATTTTGTCTGATTTCAGATACTTGGAGAATAGACAGAGTTTGTTAACTTATTTGTACAATCTAACTGTAAAAGAAAGATTGCCAAGATGCATTTTCATAGAAAATTTAGATATTTTTGTTGATCTTAATAAAAGTGTAGAAAGTGAAGAACATGGTTCACTTATTTGTGCTTCTCTTTTGAATACAATCAACATATGCGCAAACAAGCTAGCTTTACCAGTTTATCTTGCTGCAGGACTTAGTGCTTCATATAAAAGTTTAAAGATGAATCCATGTAATTTTTTCAACATTGTTTGGATATGCGAATCTGATTCCAGTACTTTAAAAAAATTTATAAAACATCCAAGTGAAACAGAAGTAGAAATAAAATTAATTTTAAAAGATAACAATTTTTATTTGGACGAAATTAAATCGATTTTTGTAACTTAAATAAAAATAATTAGGATAAAAGTTTCTACTGCAATGGTTTTTTATTCCTGAATTTTTTCTCTTGAAATTTAATCTACTAACACCATCCTGAGCCTTTTGAACTGCACTAGTATTTCAAGAATCAAAACAAAACATTTTTAATATGAAATTACCACTACAAACCTTTACGTATCAGTTGCAATATGGTCATGTTGTATAGCCATTCTTCAGAAACAAGTAAATATTTTACATCAATGGGGACAGTATATTTGGGCATTCTGATTGTTTGACTGGTAAAAGTTAGAATTTAATAGTTGTTATTGTTATTCATAACTGTTTAACATGAAAGTTTTGCGTTATCAAGGAAACATAACCTACAAGGAATATTTGGATTTTAGTTTATAGATTAAATCAAAAGAATATTGAGATGTTTTTAAAAATACGATCCGTACAATTATATAGTAACTCCAATATTTATATGCTTGAAAGGTGCTAAAGCAACAAATCAATTGAAATAAAATGCATTCTTCAGAAAGAACATATTCATTTGGATCATTACTTTCATAAAGATGTATTTATGAAGTATATGAATTTAGTCAAACATCAGTTTATTCCTATTATCAATTACAAAGACCTTTCACCCACTGTAGAGAGTAGTTTTATTCTGGATAACAGGTCTGGTTGTCATGTTACAATATTCTCCCATTCCCACTACTAAGGAATCATCAGTTTCCTTCTGAAGTCCTGATTTTTCTGCTTTTAATTCCTTCCACCACTGATTCTGTCTATACCTTGATGTAATGAGATGCATCTATGTCCTTGAAAATAGGTACACGCCTATAAAATGTGATGGTATGTCCTAAACCTGTCTAATATCAACAACACATGTAATAGTTAAATTGACTGCCTAGAAACTACACAAAAAAACTATTATTGTGAGTAAATGTTTATTTTTTGTAAGAACAAAACAACTCATTTATCAAAGAATTAAATAATATTTGACGCTTTTTAATTAAATTTTGAAATCTTGTTGCTGTTCATGACGAGCTGGTTGTTAATCACTTATTACACTTTTGATATTACTTGCAACCAGACTTTTTGTTAAGTTACACCTTTTCAAGTGTAAGTTAACAATTCAACAACCTTTAGTTAACAAAGAGTCTGGTTGCAAGTAATATCGACTATGTTTAAATATCGAATTATGCATTTTCAAAAAACCTCTAATATCTTAAAAGTTTTACATATTTTCTACTTTTAAACATTTAAGGAATTGGATTAATTTTAAAGAATTTTAGTATTCCAAATATACTCTTAATTATTACAGATGTAAAATTTACATTAAAAGAATATTCTAAGTATGTATGTACCTGTACACAATTTTCGGGGTACATTTATTATAGTTCAAAACACTTCTTTCATTTGACATCTATTGCTTTGTAAATAGATGAGGTTGTATGCCAAAATCCATAGTTGTAAAATATAGTATCTACTTTGAAATGTTCAGTAGGTCTCATCATTCTAAACACCACCTTCAACTGATTAGACTTCAACAATAGGTTTTTAAAAATATCTGAAACATTTTTCATTTATAACATTTAATTTGATTAAATTACATGTCTATTTTTCATTGTTACAGTACATAAAATATGTATAGGTAGTTAACCCTCCAAGTGCTGGTAATTATACTCTGTAGTGCTAGGTGGTTTAATGGTGATGCACAGGATTTTATGATTAATTAAATAGAAAATACAAAATACCTCTGGAGTATAATATTTATATACAAAAATGTTCAACCAATAGAATAAAATTATGAAACTTACCAAATTATATTCAAGCATAAAAAACTGTTATTGAATAGATAATACAAATTTTATTTCAAAATGTTTCTTTCCAGTTAATTACCATTGTAAAATATTTAAAATCCATAATATACAAAAGATGCACAATTTAGTCCTGAATATAAAAAAATATAACATAAATAGTTTATATTCAAAAATAATTAGTGTTTTTAACATAATACCTACAACCAAATCCAAGAAAAATCATCTACAAATTCATTTGATTTATTTCCTTACTGTTTGTCGGATCTCTTGTGATCAGGCAAACTTGTCTTTCTTGGCAATTATTATCACTGAGGGTTACAAATATAACATAATAATCAAAATCATATAGTCTTATTTATATACATATTTACACATTATTCCTATGTACATGTCAATGGCTAATCAGAATCCGACTCTACTGCACGCTTTTTGATGCCTTCCCCTTTAGGTCTCCAGAAGTGTTCTAAATCCTTATAACAATCAGGATGGACACCAGAGTTGCACCCTGGGCAACAGAACATACTTTTGGATATTTTTTTTTGAGTAATCAAACGAAACAAAGGAGCAGACTCACTCCAGGGCGACACATCGTTATGCTGTGTACCGCATGCTGGTCCTGGATGAGTTTCAGGAAGATCAACTGTTTCACCTTCAACCATCGATTTAACTATTTATACTATAAAATTGAAATTATCAAAGAGGATTGTCTATATTGTTATTATTCAAGATGAACGCATTCAGTAAAGCTATATCCAAAAAATCTTCCAATTTATGTTTTGGTTGGTCGGGTGGATATATAATGGTAAAAATATTTATCGTTTATATCAACACCTCCCATAGATAAATTATACTCATTGATTAGAGCTGGTTTCAAAACTTCAATTCCACTCTTCTTACTCCGAACAATTTTGTCATCAGCTAGGAAAGACCTATCAGTACACGAAGAATTTGCCCTGTTTTTAAGGTCTATGTCATAATCAGATTCATTACATAAATTATCGTCTAAATCGCGGTTATACTCCAGTTCATTACCGGATGAGTAATCTACCAAACTATCATCATATTCTGGAATCTTTTCCAAGACTGTGTCAATATCAGAAAAGTTTCTATCAGATGCATCACCTGATGAATCAAACAAGCATTTTCTAATTTGACTTTAACGGCTTAGTTCACTCATTATTTATCATGAATCATACAACAAACAAATGCATTAAATAAAAATAAAAAATATTTATACCATAACTAAAACCACTTATATCATAACTAAAACATGAAATAAATCGTAATAAATAACACTGAACTAGCTCCTACATGCACCACGACTCTTGTAAACAGACTGATGACTCATGAGCTGTTCAATTAGGCCTATTGTTATCCAACAAGTTTTCCTGCATAGAGTAACAAATAAACCAACTCTTTTACTTTATTCTAATACAAAATATAACAATTGCAACATGTGTTGTTTGGCAGCGATTATCGTAATAAGCTCGGACCAAGCTGTTAGCACTTCAGAACGGGACCCAAACGGCTTGGACCGAACTGTTTACACTTCGAGAGATAATGATTTCAATATAAAATAAACATATTTATATATGATAAATTTAAATAATATTAATTTACAGAAACAGGACAAAACATAACCTATGCAGAATATAACATTACCTTGTAACATCTCAAAAAATATGACCAAATATTTGTATGTATAGTAAATTATTTAATCCCTTTAGTAAGGAATATTCCCTATACCAATGGACCGTTATATCATTTCCTCAGTCTAATTTCCCCTACTATTGTTAAAGGGAGGTAACAGATAAGACCTGTTTAAAAGTTGCTACACCTGAAGCACAGTCTACTTAAATTAATTTTACTCATATTCACAATCCTTTAGTCATACTAGCCAAATGTGTTAAAAATAAAAAAAATTTTGAAAGTAAATTCCTACCGAGGTCAAGAAAGAGAAATTTTATTATGGTTTGCCTACTTCCAACTTGTTTGTTTATTTCATTCCTTTCATTCATTTTTAATGTTGTAGCATTTAACTATTTATGATATTTTGTGGTAACCATGGCAACAGTTTTAGGTTGTACAATGGGTTTGATGAGAACCAGATGGGAGAAAAAAATTAATTTCTTGGTATTGGAATGTTAGAGCAGGGCGAAAGCCACTAGACTTTGAACATGAAGATGCATAGTTCGAATCTGGATAGCCCCCCAAATTTTTATAATTTAATTGAATATATATTTGAAAAAAAACTTTATTAACATCAATTGTCATCCACTATGGGTATAAAAAAAATTTATTTGAATTTGATTGGATGAGTAAAAACGTATTTTATTAACAACTGAAAATTTGTACAAGATATATATCAAGAGAGTGTGAGCTAATAGAAGGAATTTAAAAAAGTTAAGCATCTGCCACAGATACAGGCAAAATGGCTACTAAACCTCAACTGTTGAAATAATCTCGATATAGGAGATAACATAACACAATAAGATTTTGTAGCAACTAGAGACGAAGCTGGGTGGAGAAAAAAACTTTTAATAAATGACATGTATAATCTTGCATAAAGTTAAGATCAATAAAACGTGCAGTTTTTGTGTTGTACATTATGAGGGTTTTTTATAAATACACTTTTGGTATTAACTTGGCAAAAAAAACCACTACTTACTGATATTTTTCAGCAGACATGTTCCGGTCTAGGTCAGTTCAATATTGTGAGTCAGAGAACACCAGACCATTGCTTCATGCCTTTAGTGGACAGGGTTTGTGGTGGTTACTATAGCAACGTGAAAACATCATGCAAACAGTGTCTGCAAAGTTTTATGATAGTGCTTTCACAAGTACATTTTATAGGGACAGGATGATTTTGACAGTGAGAGATAATGGGTTAAACTGATTTTCATCCAGTAACTCAAGAGAGTGGAAGTTTTACAAAACACTAAATCATGTTTCCATCTGTAGCATCATGACATCAATTCAAGGGTTGGGACTACAATTGATTCTGTTGCCACAACGTTGTTGAGCTCTATGCCGGGGTGAATACATTCATTCACGGTTTCTTCATTTGACACATTTCTTATTTATTGCTCGATTTATTTTGTGATTGCAGATATTTACGTTACATATACACAGAGAAGGGTAAGTAAGACCAACACTGGTCATGTAAAAACATGTAAAAATGAGTTTTTTAATAATATCAGTTATATGTTTATTATATACTTAAAGCTATTATATATTACCTAAAATATAGCAATGATCATCAACAATTACTACAGTTATTTTTAGTAGCAAATAAAACAAAACTGTTAATACTATTCTAAAATACATCTTTGCAATAAATCAATAGTTATGTACATTAATAATTTATATATAAAATATACCTATTAATTTATATATAAAATACTCTTCATACAAAATTTCATATTCAGACTGGCAAAGCATAGAATATATTTATTAGGCACAGAATATAAGGAACAACAACGATTATAGGCCTACAAAAAGCAGATAATTAGTGCAAAAACCTTATCCTTAAAGAACTTAATAAATTTAAAATAATTCTTTAGTGTTTATCTTCAGATTTGTGGATTTTCAGCCTATTGCAAGAAATCTTGTCTCATTTAACATTTACTAAACCAATACTAAATTCCACATGTGTTTCAGTATGAAAGGATTGAAAAATTCCTTGCAAGAATACATGTAAAAATAGACAAGGAACTGCAGAGTTTTCTTCAACATGAGTTCACATACATTTATTATGTTCTTTACGTTTTTTGTATGTTTTTCTTTTTATGTTTGTTTACTTAATTAAATGTACAATATATATAAATGATACACCACTTGTCTGATTGATTCTACAAGAATGAGACATGGTGTTTTAAAACACAAGACAAATACAAATTTTTGCTTTTCCTCAAATATGATTTTACAGCCCTCTGAGAAAAAACGTTTACAAACCAACTAAATTAGTCTCTCAATCAGTTACTTTGGTATAACATTTATTTAAAGGCTAAGTTTTTAAACCAAAACCGTCTCTAATCTTGAACTTGATTGCTAGTTAAATACTTTATTTTATTCTTGCAATGGCTTATTATAAAACATTTTTAGCATAAAAACAAATATATGAAATTAAAAAAAAAATCAATTCCTACTGAGGAATTTAAGAAACATTTTATCATTGCTTATTTCCAGTTTGTTTATTTTATTTGTTTAATTCATTTTTAACCTTACAGCAGTACTTATGATATTTTGTACAATGAAGGTTTCGATGACAACCAGGTGGAAAAAAATTGATACATGTCTTTGAGAAATTCATTTCTTGGTATTGGAAAGTTGGTGCAGTGCCAAAATGGGCTAGACTTTGAACATGAAGATTCATAATTAGAATTCGGATAGACCCTTAAAGTTTTATATTTTAATTATTGAATAAATATTTGAAAAAACCTTATTAACATCAATTGTCATCCAATACAGGTTAAAAGAAATTTATTTGAACTTGATTGGATGAATAAAAACATATTTTATTAATGATTGTAAATGTGTACAAGATATATAACAGGATAGTGTAAGTTAATAGAAGGAATTTAATAATTGCTGTTGAAAACATGGTCCTGTATAATTATTTAACAGTTAAAAAATAATAAGGTATTTTACAATACTGATTTCATATCATTATCAACCAGTGTATAAGCAGCAAATTATTATTGATAGTTTTATGGAAACTGATTAACTTTTTTGAAGTCAAAGCAATTTTTATCCCAAAAGAAGGCCTCTAAGTAGGCAATCAGTATAAAAACAATTAAATTTTTCAATATATTTTTTGCATTTAAATGACTAGATAATACACTGCATAGCAGAAATTTATTCTTAGAACTAATAACAAATGTTATAAAATTGTTTTCTCTTAAAAAAAATAAAATTTTAATTAGGAAGATTTCAATCGAAACACCTCTAAAATAAATGTCTTTTACTAAACCTATTGAACTGTGAAAGATGCCAAGCGCTGCTCTAGGATAGATTTTCAGGGGGACAGGGAACAATGACAGGAAGACATAGGGTGGTTTGGGGCGGAAAACTTTCAAAAGTAAAGGCATGTTAATGAAATTTTAAGTTTTTCTTGCATTTAAAAATCACAGAAAATTTGGCCTTTTTTCATCAAAACATGCATTTTATTTGACTTTACATAGATAACCAAGATTATTATTTTGTACATAACACAAAATATTGTTTAACTTTCATCGTTTCATCAAACTGCTCGATCTGACGAGGGCTACACGGAGGTGTAGTACACAGACTGTTAGTATAGCACTAGTACGGAACTAGTACGCGACTTGTTACATGCCAGTGTTGTTTATGCTGGGTATAACTACCAACGTTATCAAATGAATTTCTACACCTATCATTACATAAATGTAAAAACAATATACATTGATCCAAAATACTGAGATGAATTTAAATTAGTTTTAAATCGAAAATATATATTTATAAAAAAAAAATAGTACTCAAATTCTCGAGGGGGACGGGCAATTGCCATTATTAGACACAGACTTGTGTCTAAATTATGTTTGCAGAAATGATTTTGAGACAATTGTTGATGTTTGTTGCAGTAAATAAGTTGACATATATAAATAGTAATTAATAATTACTAATACTCGTAAATTCATTAAAATTTTAGTGCTTAGAGGACTATAAATGTATTAATAATAACTGGCTGTTATAATCAACCTGCGAACAAGAAGCAAGTTGAGATTTATCAATTAAACAACGGTTTCAAAACTCGTCAGGACAGTAAGTTAATAGTTTAGACTTAGTTTTTTAAATAATTGCTTACATATTAATATTAACCATAATAAAAGTTACATTAACAACATAATCATATAAATATGTAAAATATTTTCAACAAAATGTTACTAAAAAAAAACTAATCTAACTAACATTAATTGAACACATTAACATTGTGACATTTGTTATTTTTTAATTAAAGCTATAATGTAATTTCTATTAAACTCCAGGCTCTTAAAAATCTTTAACAACATCTTGTAATTAAGAAACTAAACTCAGCAAAATGTTAACAAAAAAATTGATTATCTGAATAAGTTTATATGAGATTTGTCAGAAATACTGAGCTTGTAAACAAATATTTTTTTAAAAGAAATGATACACAGGTGTATGATTAAAATGTTGACTCAGAAAAATATTTTTCAGAAGAAAGGGATATTTTCCAACCGATGTTTATTTGATTGTCCGAAAAATAATAATTAAGAAGCAATATTTGTCAATTTTAAAAATGATATTGGCAAAGTAGTATCTTTACTATTTAGCTAAAATAATATGAAACCTGTTGTTGTATGTTAAAAAAAACGAACATACTGAAAAAATATTTATGATACATTTCTTAATCAACTCAAAGTTCTAATTTCATAAAACCATTCCCTTCAATTATTCAGATTAAATATTCAACCTTTTAACCTAGTTCCTTCAAAATCTTTCATTGCTGTAAATGAATGGCAGTTGGTTATCTTCTCCAGAAAGGTATCTTAATATCTTACACTTGCTCATTTTAACTTATATTTTTATACTTTGTAAATAAATTGTAGAGTACTCTCAAAGTAGATTTCAAATCCAAATTTACAATATCTGGAACAAAAAAGTTAAAAGGTATAAAATTTCAGTATAAACATTTGATATAGGTGCGGTCTAATTTTATAATAAAATTATATGTTTTGAATAAACCAGTAATTTCCCTTAATTTTTCTGTATCATTTACCAAAATGAAGTGCTGTAACTACAATACCAGTAATAAATCTGTATAAGTCTGTAATTTCTGTGTAATATAAAAGTTGCTTTCTTAGGCTAAAGGAAGATGGGGGGAAAAATTCATATACATCTTTGAGAAACATGGAAAGTTGGCGCAGTGCCAAAGTGTGCTAGACTTCAAACATGAAGATTCTCAGTTCGAATCCGGCTAGACCCCACAAATTTTATAATTTAATTATTGAATAAATATTTGAAAAAAATTATTAACATCAATTGTCTTCCACTATAGGTTTAAAAAAATGTATTTCAACTTGATTGGATGAATAAAAACTTATTTTATTAACGATTAAAAATGTGTACAAGATATATATTAATAGAGTGTGAGCTAGTAGAAAGAATTAAAAAAAATCCTGTCCAATATGGGTTAAGGATCTGCTTTCTTATGTCATAGTACTATATATAGCCTAATCATATTAAGTTTACTTGATACTTTTTTAAAATGAATAATACACAATTATAATGACCTCATATTTGCAGCACTAGGTTTTGTTTAGCTTATATCTAACCACAGCAAGACCTATGTTGTTTTTTTGCAAGAGAAAATTGTTCAAGTAAATGCCTCATAGAACTAAGGGGGAAGAACAACCTGATGTCTGCCAACAAGTACTGTTGTTGTCATGTAAACAAATACATGATAAATTAAAATAACCATTGTAAATGTTTAAAGATTATCATCAATAGTGTTCACTTAAATTAATACAGATGCATCTTGTTTTGTTAGTCTGATTTTGCAGTATACAGTAGAGTCTCATAATTTCGAATCCTGATTTTACAAGCTTCCATTAACACGTTCATTGCCAAGCTGGAAATTGGAATTTTGTATGGTGGCCAATTTTTTTTTATTTAGTTATATAGTGCTCAAAAGAAGTAAATATAATATTTACAAGCTTTTATTATTATGTACTTAGGAATTATGGTATCTAATATCCATCTGCATTGGCCTTATATAATGCGATTTTTGCCCATATAGCCAAAAAACGCGATATCGCGTGATATATAATTCGGCCAAAAAGGGCACATAATTTACAAATAAAAGCCATTTAAATGTATTAATTGTAATGACTATAATTAGCTGACATTTATATTCAGGCAAAATTTGAAAAACTCACTTTAGATTGTAATTCACTTATACATTCAAAATTTACAAAATGGTTTCAAAATGTAAAAAAATTTAGCATTGCAATCATGCAAAAAAAAAAACAGTCAAAACATAATGGTGGAGCACCTGGGCAGTTTTTACACTCAGTTGTGGTGTTTATCCTCTTTTTATTTTTATAGCAATTTTTGCAATCCTTTCTTAGAAGTTGCATTTACTGTTTCGCCTGTTCGGAGACATCGCGGTATGGCTTTTTCAACTTCAACTTCAAGAGGTAATAACTCTTCCACCTCTAATTTTAAAAAAATGTTTTTTGGACGATCCGGCATTTAACTGAGCCTTTTCAAGGGTTCTGGTTGGTCACTCATAATTAAAAAAATCAAAATCAACACTCAAATAAATAAAGAAACTAACTTCAAAACGCTAAATCAACGAATAATTAAACAAAATTATTATGATGTTACCTTATCCGAATGCTAACACTGTGTGCACTGGCTGATAAGAACAAAACAAAATGGCTGGTGGCCATCCCCACTACAAAAAGGTCAATTCCTTCTCTAGTGGCCAATATAAGTATTACGCACAATTTCGCTGTAGCCGCTATAATAATTCACTTAGAATTTGGATAGCAACGGCTACACGATATCGTGTGGTCGGCCGTCCGGTAAGATCTGACCACGCGATATCGCGTGATTGGTAATGAACGTGTTAAATTCAAGTCAATTTCTATTTCATACTATTGTATCTATTTTTTAAAAAAATTCAAATTATTTACTGTTAGGCAATGCACTGTGGCATTCTGATAAAGATCAACTGTGCTCTGATGATATCCATGGTTTATTTCTACCCGCAAATCTTACGAGCTTAATCCAGCCAATAGATCAGGGCGTTCTAGAATGTATGGAAAAAAAATACACGTTACCTTTTACAATCACTCTTGGAAGCGACTAAAATGGAATAAAGCATTGTAAGCTTTCTTAAAAATAATTACAGTAAAGGGAGTTGTGTACTGAATAGGCATTTCATGGAACAAAATAAAAAAAGAAACATCAAGTGAGTCATGGAAT
Organism: Prosapia bicincta; assembly: GCA_036971475.1. Classification (NCBI taxonomy): domain Eukaryota; kingdom Metazoa; phylum Arthropoda; class Insecta; order Hemiptera; family Cercopidae; genus Prosapia; species Prosapia bicincta. Next base: position 136,706,062 of record JBAIZL010000005.1, read on the forward strand.
AAAGTCCTGAGTCATAATAACACTGTTGGCTGTGTCTTTGATCCACAAGAAGAAACATATTTGACATTTCTTATCAAGAAACTTCCAGGTTGTGAAAATGTCGATGATATGGACGTATATCAATGGACGAGTGAAGACGATTGTAAGTAAGTAACAATAACACATGTTACAACTATTTTAAATGGTACAAGAAACTACTGAAGACAGTGATAACAAGAATAAAGATGAAGGTTCAACCGAGGCAGTACAAGAAACGAAAATTAATCACGTTAAAGGAACAACCGCCTTGAAAACTGCACTACGCTATACTGAACAACAGAGACACTACACCAACAGATGTGCTTCTGCTAAGACGTCTACGCAACACAGCATAACAAAAACAATCTGATAAGCAGATGCAGAATACTCTTTATAACCTTTTCAAAAAAATGTACCAACCGTGATAAACAGTGTATTCCAAGGCAACATTAATTTATGTAAGTACTGTAATCAATACAGTTCTATTTGGTGAGTTTTAAGTTACAGTTTTTGGGTCCATTAGAACCTCTATTTTTTAAGGTACAGGAATGTACTTCTGTATAATAAACCGAAGCTATGTCCAGCGTAACTGAAGTAGGCCTACTCTGAGACTCTACTGTAGTTCATTTACAAGTCGAAATAGGATATTTCCAAATTTAAAGTGACCTTAAAATCAAACAATGTATTTACTTTGGTCTTCCCAATTTCAATTCTTGAAATATGGCTCCTTTTATTTATTAATTTTAAGTAAACTTTAGCTTGTTAACAAATAAGATGACTTTAAAATAGAATGTAAAACCTTGAATTTCATATAATTAAAAAAAATTCTTTTACTTCTTCAATGATTGTTATTTCACTATCTTTTTTCTCAATCTGACTTTGTAAAAGTTATTTGGGTAAAAGTACTAGAGAAAATACAAAGTGTCACAGGAATTAAATTGTTTTGTAAATCCTACGATTGAATCACTAAATTTTAAACACCTAAATTAATCTTTTAACAATATTATGTGTAGAATTTTATTGTTAGATTAAAAAACATTTACTACTTAACTCTTAGTCTAATTTATTCCTTTGTAATTTTGTTTACCAAGAACTGTGTAAAAGATGTCTGTATCCTATATAGTATGTGATTATAATTACATGCACAAATAAAAGAGCTGATATTGCTGTGTGAAAAAATTTAACTGACAGGATCTTTTAATTTCTAGGAGGCAAGCAAAAACAATAAGCAGAGTTCATAACTAATAATAATATACACTCAACTGTTATTATTTACCCCTTTGAGTTCTAGGCAAAAATATAATCACAGTAGAAAAATATTCACAAAATCCTAAAACTTATGATGAATTTCCCCAAGCAATGTTGATCTTCAACGTCTTCTTGTCACTTTTTACTTTGTGTGAGCCATTCATTATATCTTGGATAGTTATTAGTAATAATAGACAAAAATATGTGATTTAACTTTTAAGGTTAGAAAGATGTGATTGAACGTAAATCAAGGAGGAAAGATTTGCAGACTGGAAAAAGTCTTGTTGTCTATTGAATCAAAAGTTGCCCTTTTTGTTGTTTTTTTCAGAGCTGGTATTCGAAAACATTATTGAAATTTAGTCTAGTTAAGAAATAAATCAATTAAAAAAAAAATTGTTCTTGATACAGTATTACATACATCTTTCTGAAAATAACCCTGGTAAAAAGTAAGCCATAAAACTAGGATTTTATAATTGTTTAAGAGTATGAATAAGTTTCAATCTTCAAAATTTTGTCAATACAGAAAAAGTTTTTTTATACATTTATTTCATAATTAAAAAAAAGAATAAACAAATAATCTAAATAATTCGTGAGTAAATAGGTCAAGATCATAAGGCAAACACCATTAACTTGTGGATTTAGAGGAAAGTGGAGAACATTTCCTGGTAATTCGGCACATATTACCAGTAATTTGACATTTTCAATGTCCTAAAGATGGTGAATTAGTGGGCTGTGTAATATTAAATTTAATTATATAAAGATCTCTACTTCAAAAATAAAGGAAAGAATAATTTTTTAACTATATAAACATACCCTCAGGTCTGGCTTTGGGTTTAGCCAAGCCCACGTCTTGCATTAACTCAAATGCAAACTGAACATTGTGAACTTTCTGTTCAAAATCTTGTGGAGTTAAATGAAAACTGAAGAGTGGTACAAAGAAACCTTCTAGCAAACCCATCAACAATGTAAGATATACACCATCATGGAACTGTGAATCCAAATCTGTGACTTCAAGGTTCACCTTATTCAAGTGTTTGTTCACAAATGTCACCAGTGACTGAAAATGAAAACAAACAAATATTACTTGACTATTTTATAGAAGAATTTTATCATAAAAAAATGATTTATCACCATTGCTATAAAGAAAGTAATTTTGTATATTTTAAAAATTATTGCATAGGAGAGTCTGCATAATTTGAAAATTTGCTTAATCCAAAATAATAATAATAATAATAATTAAAACTTCCAAGTTCAGTATAAGTTAACACACAAAACTGAACTTATCAAGATATTTTAGGGCCCACAGAAAATACAAAACTATAATCTATTATAAACTTTAATTGCTGTGCAATTAAAACATTCATTTAAAGTTTTAATTGGATTGAGAAGTGTCTATTTTGAAGAAAGAGATCAAATCTATCATAGTAATATTCACCCACCGCCTAATTAATAACATATCTTCTCGAGTTGCTAAATCCAATGAAGAGCGAGTTACAATACTGTAGTTTGCATAATATATTTTTTGTATATACAGTAGAGCATTGAAAATCCAAACTAATTGGGGCTGGGCAGGGTTTGGATTTCCGATTTGCTCTGATTTTCGAATATAACCTAAAAATTCCTCGTTACACTACAAATGTCAAGATAAATGAAAATGACACTTAATTTACTTACATATGTACACATCTGTTGTAGAAAACATAAAGTAGGTTTGGTATTGCCTTCCTAATGCTTGTAACTAACTTATCAACTGCCAATTAGGTCAACCTCTTAGTCTAGTCTTTACTGCTTTATTGTTCAGTAGGCATTTCGGCCGTTTGTCACAATGGATAACTTGAGATCAACAGAATTGGACAGGATGTTATTGGATAATGAGAGTGAGTTCAGTGACAGCGACAGTTTAATGCACGTAGGTTTTCTAATAAAATTAGTGATGATTTAATATATTTTGTACAATGAATATGAATGAGGTTGAATTATTGGAGAATGTCTACTGTGACAATGAAAATGGCTCCGAAGATAGCTCTGACAACTCCGACGATGACAACGAGGTGTCTTCAACATGGCGGCCGACACTTGACGCCACTGGCATGATAAACATACCTTTTATAGGAGATTCTGGACTTAGAATGCCAATTCCTGGTAACAATAATCCAACTGATTGGTTTAATTTATTGATAGACGTTATTTTGTTAGAGACAATTGTTGCTGAGACAAACAAATATGCCTTGGATTTTTTTTTTGTAGTCCACAAAACACTGCCAAGTCACGAATCACGAATTGGAAAGATGTGACTTTGATTTAAAAAATTAGAATGTTTTTGGGACATATTGCTTCACACCAAAATAAACTGAGCTTGTATGATTTCTGTCTCAAAGCCATTGAAGGGCTTCTACCCCCCAAACAGGCATCTATTATGGTGACTCCTACTCGAAACAGGCTCTCAAAGAATAACAAAGGAAAAGCAAATGGATGCCGAGTTTGTACAAAAGAAGGCAAAAGGAAATTAACCACCTACATTTGTGCTGTGTAATCTGCGATGATTTGACAAGTTTCATGAGGACATGGATGACTAAAGCTGAGTATTAAAATGGCGGGGTGGGGTTGTGTATAGTATTTATTTTGGTATTGTTTAGAAATTATTACAAACACTGTGTTAGAACTATTTAGGTATGAATTACTTATTGACATAGTGTGTAAACTTTAAATTTTTTGTGGTACTTTTTCTATAACTATAACTAAGAGCTGTGACTGGAAAAAAGGTTTGTCGGTATCCAGCAACAATTGGAAGAGAAACCCAACAGTTAGACATACAAGAACCGGGACTACCGGTGAAGTATATACATGAACGTACTGGAAATGACATCACCAAACCTGACGAAAATGAATGCCTAGCCAACTTCAGATGACACATTGAGTCCATCATCAACATTTTCAATGCAACTAATTAATAATATTTTTTCAGCAATTTTGATGCGTAACTATAAAACATTGCCGCACTCAACGTGTTAATTTACAATTATTTTTTTTACTAATAATGATTAACACTTACAAACCTAGCCCCTTGATAGGCACCCGTTTCTATCTGCCTGGAGGTTTTTAGGTAAAATATAAAAATTTTCTGACTTTTAATAAATACCATATTTACAAAAAATTACACATTGTTGTAAAAGGAATGAAACAAGCTTTTAAGAAAAATATGCATATGAATTGATTACTTACATATAGATGGTTTGAAAAATGTATAAAAAAGTCAACAAAATAAAATAGCAACATAAAGCAATACATATTTTACACTAAATTAAAATAAATATTGCACCTTATTAATTAAAGCTAAAAGAAAATGTAATTTTTTCATTTACAATTCCATTCAGTTCATCAATGAAAGATATGTCGATTGTACCTCAACCTCGATCGGTTTCTGTGTCACTCTTACTGTCTAAATTCAACATATCTTGTTCTGAATCCCTTGCTAAAGTGTCTTTAGTCATTATATCTATATCGTAATATCTCTAACAATAAAAATTTAAGATAATAAATAACTGAAAGATAAATTTAAAGCAAAAAACAATATACAGCCTAAACAAAAATTACACAAACTACAAATTAAATAAACAAAATGACAGATAGATAATATTTAGAATAAACAACAACAAACTTGCAAAGTAAACAACACGTATTAAAACCCGCTACACACGTCCCGACAAAACCACCCAACTGTCGTGTCCAACAATGTTGGACCCGACGGTTGGTCAGTGTGTAGGCTTGTCGGCCGACAGAAAAGGTTGTACCTGACAGTCGGGCCAACCGATCTGGTTGGGTCAACGTGATATCCCGACAGCCGACCCCCCCACCTTAGAAACCTGTCGGGTTGGCACATGTGTAGCGTTGTCGGCCAACCGACACGACGAATTTTATGGCAGATATATACATTAAAGTATACAAAAAGAAAAAAATACAATGATTGCTGCCCACCCTGGGACATGCTCGAAGGAGCTTATGTTCTTGGTGGAATTTCTCATTTACAATAAATGAATAACAAGGAAAAGTCAAAATATGATATTTAGATTTCTTCAGTGCAATAATATGATATAATAATGGTAGGGGAGAAAATCTAAAAGGATGAGAATATTAAGAAAAAATAATAAATATTTGGACAGGATAGTCTTATATAATGTCATGAAGGAACGTTTTTACTTACCTTTATATATTCTTTCAGAGTGCTATAAATCGCTTCACAAGTTTCTGGTATAATTGATGATAACAGTTGTGGAGATATGGCAGCACTAAACTTTAAATCTTCCAACGACCTCCCAGTTGCTAAATATCGGAGTGTCACAAGCCGTTATTCAGCACTTAACCTTTCCCTCATGACTGTATTTGTTCTTTTAATGAAAGGTTTCACTTTAGCTAGCAACTGTAGGAAACAATCCTCATCCATTCTCAAATAATTTCTGAAATCATTTTCTTCAAGTTCCCGAAGTAGGTTCATGTGGGAAAATTTTTCCCACTCCCTTAACCACTTCTTCGCCCATAAACTTCTGTTTTTCTCCTTCTTTTCATCAGCAATAACCATAACGGCTAAAGCTAAACCAATTTTTTGCTTTCTTGATAAATGTGGTGCCATTGGCAAACATATTCAGAGCACTTCGAGATCACAACTTCACTTCACGAGAACAAGTTGGTTACTAACGGTAGTCATGGTCGGAACGTGTGTAGAGCTCAACCCAACAGGGATGGTCGGGGAGTTCAGTCGTGTTGGGTGGTACGGTCGTGACGTGTGTAGCGGGTTTAATAAAACACTCACTATCTGACCAAACCAACATCTGTTAAAGAAATGTCTGATAGCTCACTAAACAAAAAACGCTTTTCTTTGTAAAATAAACTCTGAATGGCTTAAAGGTAAAGACATGTAAAGTAGAATAACCAATATAAAAATGATATAAAAAAAACTGAGAATACATGGGAATTACGTTGCTGTGGAAATAAACATGGGAGTTCAAGCTATACTTGGGCGTAGGTAACTAGTGATAACTAAATGGCTCGATCTATATACGGATGTAGGCTTGAAAGTGTTAAAAGATCCCAAATACTAAAATAATATTTAAAAATTGTTAAGGATAAACTTATTGAAATTTTGGATTTAATGAGTTTATCAAGCCTAGTATCACCAACTTCAAATATTTTCAACACCTATTTAAAATTATTGTTCTTCCTTTATACATTTAATCTGTTAATGGTTTAAGTAGATAAACCTCAACTGGATAGATTTTAATAGATTTTATGAGAAAGTATAATGGTGTAAAACAAGTACGAGAAGTATCTAGGAAGTAAGTGTACTGAATTTTTGAAGGTTACAAATTTTTTTATTGAAACAAAAAAATTACATAGCTACTGTAGTACATATGCAAGCTTTTTTTTGACATAGTCTCCATTCCTTCAATGCAGGTGGTGAAGGAAGGTATCAACTTTTTGATAGCCTCCTTGAAGCATTTTCCACCAAGCCTTTCGTCTACCTCCTACTTTACCTCTTCTGCGGTTTAAAACCTTTTCCCACCTATGTGCAGCTTCAGAAAGGTCAAAAGATAGTAATCTGAAGGTGTTACGTCAGGGGAATGCAAAGGGTGGTTCAGGACATCACACTTAAACAAGGCGAGCAGTTCCTACATAATGTTGGTCATGAATGGTCTGGCAGTGTAGTGCAGTTTCCTGCCACCTTGAGGACAGTTTTCGATATACCAGGGTTTCTGGGATGGTTTAGTGTAGTTGAGTTCTAGAGATTTGCGAAAACAAACGCATAAAGTTCATCCATAGTCAATCTGTAATCGTCATGGAGCGCATTTTCGATGTCTTCAGTCACAATTGAAGGTCTTCTATTCCTCTAATCATCATACATAGACGTACAGCTAATTTTAAACTCGCAACACCACTTGTACACACCCGTAAAATTCATAGCTTTATCACCATACACAGTTTTCACCTCATTATAATCCTGAACCTGAGGGGTTTCCTTCCAAATTGAGATAACGGATGACGCTGCATATTTCCCACTTGCTGGGAGATTAGATTGACATTTTTCACAGAACTCGTTGTCACGTTGACAGTTGTCAACATACTGATTTTGAACTGGTCTTTTTGTGGAGGCAAAAGTCAGGCTGCACAGAAGTGTAGCCATGTTGTAAATAAAATTCCTCAGCCCGTGAGAGCCTCAGTGGACTTAGTTTCCGGATATACCTTGTAGTATAAAAAGAATTTTTGAAGTAAATTCCTACTTATTTATCTGAATAACTTTTTATTAAGTAATTATAATTACTATAAATATGTGTATACATATGCAGAATCCTAATACTAAGTGACTGAATAGAATCCAAAATTAATTATTAAAATGATTTAATTATTTAATTAATATTTGAAAAAACTGTGTTAACATCAAGTGATATTCAATACAACTTTAAAAATATGTATTTGAACTGTAATGGATAAATAAACAATATTTTATTAATGATTGAAAATTTGAACATGATACATAATTATATAGGGTGTTTTAGGAGGAATCTGCCATATTGCACAAGTGTATTCCTCTCACCACAATATTGCTAAAAGTACATATAAATATGGGTCCAGAAATGCTTTGTTTGCGAGTTATACAAGATCAAAGATTTAACCTGAAATTCAACTCCCTCAGTGAAATCGACTCACACTGAAATTTTTAGGGTGTTACTTCAGTTTGTTAATTAGATGAGTGTTATGTCAAATTAGCTGACAAAATCAAATGAAACATGTCCTAGAACTTTATCTTGAATAGTTTAGGAAAAATATTAGGGTAAAGCAAAAAAGGTTAGGGTTAAACACTTTTTTGCATTTGGACTACAATAGCTCTATTAATTGCCTATAAACAAACAAAAATGTTAAATAAATATTCTCAAAAGAATATTGTAAATAAAGTCAATAAAAAATGGAATATTTATATTTTGAGAGATCCCCCGATTTGAACCTCTTAGATTTCTTTGTATGGGGACACACGAAGTCATTAATGTATGCTCAGTGAACTTTTACACAGAACCATAACAGCTGCTCGAGAAATAAAAAACATTCCAATAATGTCAGAAAATGCAATGGTCTCTTTAAATCATCAGGCTGAAATGTGCATTAACAATGAAGGTGGACATTCTGAGCAGCTCTTGTAAGACTATTATCAATGTAAGTAGGTTAAGTAATTTTATGATTATTATTCCAGATTACTTAAATAAATTTTAGATTTGTAATACAACTATTTGAGAGAAATTGGCCTACGTTTTATCATCAGGGTACTTCTTTAGTAGTGAATGATTTTCATAATTTAATTTGTGTGTTCCTTAATAAAATTGAATTTAAAAGAAAACAATTCCATTTTTATTAACTTTATTTACATTATTTTTTTGAGAATAAAATTCTCTACAAATTTTGTTCAAAAATTTTCTTTGTTTATAAGCGATTTAAAGGAGTTATTGTACTCCAAACGCAAAAAAGGTGTTTTCAACCCTAACCTGTTTTGGTTTACGCTATTGGAGATGAGTTCTAGGACGGGTTTTATATGATTTGTCAGCTCATTTTACATTTAATTAATAAACTCAATTAACACCATAAAAATTTCAGTGTGAATTAATTTCACTGAGGAAGCTGAATTTCAGATCAAATCTCTGACCCTGTAAAACTCGCCAACTAGACATTTCCAGACTCAAGTTTATAGGAACTTTTTTCATTATTTTGATGAGAGAAATAAGCTCGTGCAGTATGGCAGATTCCTGAAACACCATGTATATTGGAAGAGTGTAAACTAATAGTAGGAATTAAAAAATTGTTATTAGTTTACTATTCTCATTTACATACAATTATCAGCTCTACTGAAAACAACAAAAAAGCAATACCATATTTTGTAGCTAGAGTATTGTAAATTTAAGAAGAAACTATTAATGGTTAAAAACTAGTGAGTTATTTAAAGATAGTATTTATTGGATGAAAATAGCTTTTCTGTTCTTACTAATACATTTTTCAAATTTTAGTTTCATCCATTAAATTGATCAAAAACTTTAAAGATTGTGACTTCAAAATTCTAGTAGAAATAGAATAATAGAGTATTGCAATCCAATACTGTACTATGCATTATAGTCCTGTGCTGTATGTTTACATGCATCTTTAGGCTCCTAGAGCTATTTTACATGTCACTATCTATTTTGTATGTTCTAATAATTATATAAAAAATTGGCAGTTTTTGTGTTGTACGTCACAAGGTTTTTTCTGTATAAACTACACTTTTTTGTATTGTTTTTTTGCCAAGTTACAAAAAAATGTGATGTTAAAATATATACACAAAATAATATGCAAAAATACATTGATACACCCAATAAATACCTTTTTAACAACTTGCAATTTATCAGGTGCATGATCAAATAATGTGTCAAAAGCATCTCGTTCACATCGCATACCAAGATCATCATATGTTGCTGTAATTTCTTCTAAAACTGTTCTATGACTTAAGGATCCTTCACGTTTCTGTTAATATAAAAATTATGAAATTATTAATAATAAATAAATGAAATTTCCTTTGAAACTGAATAATAAACACAGATATTAACTGGTATGCCTTAAAAGGTCTTTGGAGAAGAGGGAGTTTATTTTTTAAACAAAATTAACTATTAGCTCCAATTTATGTTTCACAACTTGTACAATTGATATTACATATTAACATAATCTACTGCTGAGACAGAAGTTGTAGATTTTAAATACTGTTACTATGATTTAAAATCTAGCAGACAGTTGTATACTGAAAAATAAATAACCTCTTTAATTACAATTATAATATAGAAAATACATACACAAGTAAGCTAGCTTAGTATTTTGAGGATAAATCAAACAAAACATATACAGTAGAGTCCCAATAATCCAAGTCCCGATATTTTGAACTTATGTTAAATTCAAGGTTATTATATCATTTTGAAAGAAAATGTTGAATCGGGCTTCCAAGAAATGTTTATAGTCATACAGTATACAAAGAAAATGACTCCGACTTCCGAAAAATGTTTATATCAATATGGCATGCAAAGGAAATGAGTCGAGTTTCCAAGAAATGTTTATATTAATACGGCATACAAAGGAAATGATTGACACTTTCGAAAAATGTTTATATCAATACAGTATGCAAAGGAAATGAGTCGGGCTGCCAAGAAATGTTTATTTCAATATGGTATGCAGAGGAAATGAATCGGGCTTCCAAGAAATATTTATAGCTATAAGGTATGCTAAGGGAATAAGTTGGGCTTCCAAGAAATGTTTATATAATGTTCTATAAACTGATTTAGTTCATTTTTAATTACCTATATTATAAGGGTTCATTAAAAAGTCCTACTTTTTCTTATTCACAATAACGTAATTCCATGTAATCCTAGTTTTCCGTCACCCGAAGGGGTCTCGGTCACATCTACCTCGAATCATCGAGACTCTATTGTAGTTGCTGTTAGGTATGATTTATTAGCTCTGCAAAGTGTGAAAGCCCGGCTAGATGGCCTGAGCAACCGGGCAGGTCCAGCAGATGTGTCAACTGCAACCATCACTGGGGGTGCGGGGGCGGCTTTCAAGCTGCCGACTGCAGAAACCGGTGAAATGGCTGTAGAGTTGAGCACGCTGTCTTTACTGAGAAAGCGTATGAGTGGAGCGGCCAAAAGGCGGCTCCGAAGAGAACAGGCGAGAGCAGCGAGAGGGCCAATAATCCTGACAAAACGAAGGGGAGGCCAAAACCGAGCCGAGCTTGTCAAAGTCCAGTGGAGGGAGGAAAGAAGAAAGTGAAGCTGGGACAAGGGGGGGATGCTGCAGTGTCTTCGGGCACATACGGCGATACCCTAGCAAAAGCTAGCCATTGTCCCAGTTAGTTACCCAGAGAGACAACTCTTGGAAAAGATGGCGTTGGAGCTGGAGGAGCCGTTCTTCTCAGAACTGCTGTCCGCTGAGACGGAGAGTGGGGATAGAGGGTTCAGGACAGCATACTTAGAGAGGGGGGCTCTAAATGTCGTATGCTCCTCACGGGAGAACCTGGAGTGGGTCCTTCGGGTCCTGCAAAGCTTCACCCTGAGTGAGGGGGTAAAGTTGAGGGCAGGGCCACCCAAGGAGATCTTTTGCATTGCAAAAGTTTCAATGTGGGTGCCCAAACCCTACAATGACAAGGAGCCGGAAGAGATCCTGAAAGTGATCAAAACCCAGAACCCTGGAATAGTTCAGGATACTTGGAAGGTGATTGTTAGGAAGCCCTTAACCTGTATATAGGAGAGGGCTCCCTCAGGGCACTGCGGAACAACAACCTGAGGGTGAATGTGGGGCTGAGACAGGCCACGTTCAAGGTGCTCTCTAGTCCTGGGGCTGCTTTGCGGACCCAGGCAACTGCTAAGTAAGCAGAACGATGATCAAGTTCCTCCAAGTGAACCTACAGCTTAGCAGGGCGGCTAGTGCTGTCGTGTGAAGGATGCTGGACAGGGGAGAGGTGGAATTGGTTCTCATCCAGGAGCCATGGATTTCTGGAGGACGAATATGCCGGCTGGTGACATCTGGAGGTAAGTTGTTGTATGATAAGAACTCCGGTGTTCCCAGGACGTGTATCCTGGTTAGGAGGGGGTTGAGTGGTTTTGTACTAACGGACTTCTGCTTCAGGATCTTGATAGCAGTGATGGTGGAGCTGCGGGCGGAGAGGAGGATGAAGAGACTGAACCTGGCCACGGCATATCTTCCCTTTGACTACGCGGGGGCTCTACCAACGCAAGAGCTGAGGAGGCTGGTCGAGCACTGCGGGGCTGAGGATGAGGAGCTGCTGGTGGGGATGGATGCTAACTCTCATCACACTTCGTGGGGAAGTACAGGTACCAACACTAGAGGTGTTTTTAGCTTATCTTAGCTCTAAGAATTTACTAGTCTTAAATCAGGGGGAAGAGCCGACATTTGTCACTAGGGCCAGACAGGAGGTCCTGGACATTACGGTGGCATCGAACCAGATGGCTAGGAATGTACTAAATTGGCATGTGTCGGATGAACCATCTTCTTCTGACCACAGACATATTAGGTATGATATCTCCTTCAATCCAGCCATGCTTCGGCCAACCAGGAATCCAAGAAGAACAGACTGGGACTCCTACAGGACAGACCTGGGTGTTCGGATTGAGGAGGCTGGATTGGAGTATGGTGGGAGGAGAGAGCTAGAAGACTCTGCCACATTGGTTGACGAGGCTATAGTAGAATCCTTTACTGATAACTGCCCTCTCAATGAGGGGAGAAAAGTAGGGGATCCGTCATAGTGGAATAAGAAGCTAGCCAAACTTCGGAAGACCACCAGGAGACTCTTTAATAGAGCAAAAAAGAACGGGGAGTAGGACCAGTATAGGAAAACACTAATCGAATACAACAGGGCAATTAGAGAAGCACGCAGGAAGTCCTGGAAAGAGATTTGTCAAGAGATTGACAAAACTCGGGAAGGGGCACGACTGCATAAAGTGCTCTCTAAGGACACAGTTAACCCGGTGGGGATGCTAAGAACCCCACTGGGAAATATAACAAAAACTGCAGGGGAAACTGTAGAAGAATTAATCAGAACACATTTTCCTTGCAGTACTCTGAGGAAACTTGGGGGAGGAGACACTGAACCAGTTGCGAAACCCTCCACAAGACGTGGTAAGAGGGGTTATTGACACATTTAAACCCTACAAATCTCCAGGTCCAGATGGGATCTATCCTGTGCTGCTGCAGCAGGGAATGGATTTGCTGGTACTGGTACTTACTAAATTATACAGGCTAAGCATTGCTCTAGGGCATGTGCTGGCAGCCTGGAAATCTAGTAAGGTGGTCTTTATACCTAAGCCCACCGGTAACCAATTTGAAGGGAAAGGATACAGACCTATTACACTCATGTCCTTTGTTCTTAAGGGACTTGAAAAACTGGTTGATAGGCATATTAGGGGGGGGGGCTTTGGCCATAAAACCACTGCATTGGAACCAGTATGCTTATCAACCGGGGAAATCCTGCGAGGGAGCTCTCCATCAAGTGGTTGGTAGGATTGAGCAAATGATCGCTAAGAAAGGTTGTGCCATTGGTGCCTTCCTCGACATTGAAGGGGCTTTCAATAACCCCTCAGTGGAGACGGTAAATGGTGCAAGACGTCATGGAGTGGATGCGAACACTTGTGGCTGGATAAGTTCCATGTTAACAAACAGAAGCATTTCTGTAGAGGTGGCAGGGGAGGTCAGAAGGGCAGAGACAAGTCTGGGCTGTGCACAGGGGGGGAGGGGTTCTCTCTCCTCTGTTGTGGTGCCTAGTGGTTGACAACCTTATTGAACTCCTGAATGAACAGGGGTACTTCTGTCTGGGATATGCGGACGACATAGTTGTTCTGATCCTGTACAGATTCCCTGATACAGTCCCTGAGGTAATCAGAAATCCTCTACGACTGATTGAAGAGTGGTGTAATAAGGAGAACCTTAGGGTAAATCCGAAAAAGACTGCTCTTATTAACTTCACCAGACAGCAAAAAGATCTGACGACCAGGATGCCTCGCTTGTTTGGTGAATACCTTGAGTTTGTGGGGGAGGTGAAGTACCTGGGAGTTACTCTGGACAGGAAACTCACCTGGAACCCACATCTTGAGAGGACAGTTAACAGGGCCAAAAAGGCACTGATGACAGTGAGAAGAATGGTGGGTAAGAAATGAGGACTGAAGCCATCAATGATGCACTAGATGTATCTGAGGGTGATAAGACCTATGATTATCTATGGAGCTCTGGTGTGGTGGACAAAGGCCAACCAGGCACAGACAAGAGCTCAACTGAGCTCTATCCAGAGATTGGCTTATCTGTGCACACTGGGAGCGATGTCAACTACACCTGGTGCAGCAATGGAAGTAATGCTTAGCCTCCCCCCCCTTGAGCTTGTCCTTAGGGGAGAGGCGAGGCTGGCGGCATGGAGATTGCGCAACTCGAACAACTGGGCTAACCTCCCAGATGTTTTGGGACATCTGTATCGGGACAGAGTATCGAGTGCGTGGTCAAAGAACCCGTCTTGGAAATGGGCAGCGACCACATTACTCGAACCTTTGCACCTGACCAGGCCCACCAAACTATGATGGAATGGTCAGGGAAATTGACATCGGGAGCTCAGATCTGGTATACAGATGGCTCCAAGATGGACTTCGGCACTGGAGCGGGGGTGTATTGTAAAAACCCAAGGGTAAAACTAGTTTTTTCCTTGGGGAGGCATATCTCTGTCTTTCAGGCCGAAATATATGCTATAAATGCCTGTCTGGGAGAGATAGCGAGAAGGGGAACACACGGGACCCGGATTGCTATTTTCTCCGACAGTCAGGCAGCAATTAAGGCACTAAACGGACATGTGGTCACCTCGGCCATAGTCAGGGAGTGCCTAAATAACCTACAAGCCCTGGCAAGGTACAATCAAATCATGATAGGTTGGGTGCCAGGGCATAGGGGAATATTTGGAAATGAAGCCGCAGATGCGCTGGCCAGAGAGGGGTCTTTGACTCCCCTGATTGGACCGGAGCCGGCGGTAGGTATTTCCAAATCCATGGTCAAGATTGCAGTGTGAAGGTGGATGGCTGAAATACACTGTGAGCACTGGATCAGGGCTGAAGGGATGAGACACAGTAAGCTAACCCTTAGGAAACCTTCCTTGGGGCTGCAGAAGAGTCTCATCTATCTGTCTAGGCAAGAATTGAGGATAGCCACAGGTCTACTCATGGGACACGGTGGACTAAGAAAACATCTGCATAAAATGGGTATCTACAAAGATGAACCAGTGTGCAGATTATGCGGGCAAGAACTGGAGACTGCCACACACATTATTTATATATGTGAAGCACTTGCCGAGAGGCGCTTCAACCTCTTTGGTGATAGTACAGCTCTGGTGGATGCTGAAGGTAAAACACTAGTCAGGAAACTGCTAAACCTGGTAAGAGGGAAGGGGCTATTTGATTAGATCAGGGAGGTAAGTACAATATACCTTAAGGTAGCAGTGCTTCGGGCAGTTTAAACCCGCTTCCAATTAAAAAAAAAAAGTGTGAAAGAGGACTTTGCAACACCATTGCTACAAAATGTCTATCAAACTCATAGAATGTATTGATATGAATCCTTTTATAGCAAGTGCAGAGACAACATTACTTAATCAAATAAACTTTAAAATGAATCGTTGAAAAATATTTGAACAGATATTAACTGGTATGCCTTAAGAGTTCTTTGGAGAAGAGGGAGTTTATTTTTTATACAAAATTAATTATTAGCTCCAATTTATGTTTCACAACTTGTACAATTGATATTACATATTAACATAATCTACTGCTGAGACAGAAGTTGTAGATTTTAAATACTGTTACTATGATTTAAAATCTAGCAGACAGTTGTATACTGAAAAATAAATAACCTCTTTAATTACAATTATAATATAGAAAATACATACACAAGTAAGCTAGCTTAGTATTTTGAGGATAAATCAAACAAAACATATACACTAGAGTCTCAATAATCCAAGTCCCGATATTTTGAACTTATGTTAAATTCAAGGTTATTATATCGTTTTGAAAGAAAATGTTGAATCAGGCTTCCAAGAAATGTTTATAGTCATACAGTATACAAAGAAAATGACTCCGACTTCCGAAAAATGTTTATATCAATATGGCATGCAAAGGAAATGAGTCGAGTTTCCAAGAAATGTTTATATTAATACGGCATGCAAAGGAAATGAGTGACACTTTCGAAAAATGTTTATATCAATACAGTATGCAAAGGAAATGAGTCGGGCTGCCAAGAAATGTTTATTTCAATATGGTATGCAGAGGAAATGAATCGGGCTTCCAAGAAATATTTATAGCTATAAGGTATGCTAAGGGAATAAGTTGGGCTTCCAAGAAATGTTTATATAATGTTCTATAAACTGATTTAGTTCATTTTTAATTACCTATATTATAAGGGTTCATTAAAAAGTCCTACTTTTTCTTATGCACAATAACGTAATTCCATGTAATCCTAGTTTTCCGTCACCCGAGGGGGTCTCGGTCCCATCTACCTCGAATCATCGAGACTCTACTGTAGTTGCTGTTAGGTATGATTTATTAGCTCTGCAAATAGTGGAAGCAACACCATTGCTACAAAATGCCTATCAAACTCATAGAATGTAATGATATGAATCCTTTTATAGCAAGTGCAGAGACAACATTACTTAATCAAATAAACTTTAAAATGAATCATTGAAAAATATTTGAAAATTATTTTGATGCCTTATACAGGATGATTTACAAAGAAACAGAAATACTTTGAGAAAGAAGGATATAGTTCAATACTATCTACAAAATAAGCTTATACTTAAATTTATGGCGTATTTATTAAAGGGTGTAAATGGATTTTTCTGTTTTTATGAAAATGGATTGAACAGGTACCAGATCCTTATTATTATTAGTTTTTAAGGTTCTGGGGGCAAACTGGAAATAATTTTCTGTAAAAACCTCTGATTTTTATGTTAGATGTACAATAACTTTGAAAAATGGGATATAAATAATGTTCATTTAAAATAAACAAAACCTAAACTAAAAAAAAAGCTTTTGTGGTGAGAAGAGTTATTTATTTTAATTAGAAAAAATACACTACAGTTGCTCCAAGTTGTTAAAATAAAATCTGTAGAAATTTGATGTTAAGTAAATTTATATAAAGTTAACCAAAAAGTAAAAATAGCTTGCAAAATTTAAGTTTTAGTAACATTAAAATACTTGGAACCTGGCTTAAAAAATACATTTATTTGAATACAGAAATAATAATATTTCTAATGCCCAAAATATTGTCAAGTAAACGAACATAAAGTAAATAAATAATGATTATTTTTTATACCATTGTTCAAAATGTCATCTTTCATTATTAACACAGTATGTTGCTTGTTTTAAAATGCCTTTGCGGTTCTTCTCATCATATCCGGAGATAGTTCAACATTATTTTTAGAATGTCAAATGCACTGAAAATATTTGCCTTAAAAATCTTTTTTTTGCATTAATTTCTTCAATATATAATAACAATTTTATAAGGCCCCACACAAAATAGTCAATTGTAATCAGATCAAGTGATGGTGGCCCCCTTATCCAATACAGTTGTTCCTAAATGTTAATTAAAATAATTTCTTACTTCACAATAAATATCTCTATGGGGTCCGTGTAGCTGAAAAATCATTTTAGGTCTCATCAATAGTGGAATGTTTTCTAAAAGTTATGGCAATTTAGTTTCCAAAAAAAACCCACTGATATCTTTTAAGGCGATTATAAAAATGGTCCAATTATATGCTTATCAATAATACCAGATCAAACATTTACATAGAATCAAAGCTGAAAACTGTGTTATGCAGTCACATGGGGATTTTCAAAATCTAGCGATGACTATTTTGCCAATTAATTATTTCGTTTCCTTTAAAAGTATTATTTTTTTAAAATAACACCCCATATTTCAGCTAAAGAAATGTTAATAAAATGTATATTTTGAAATAATTTTGTGTTGACTTTACTTACCATTAATTTGCTTACAATTTAATTTTCTACAATTTTGATTTAGAGTAAATATGTGTTTATTACCGATTCTATAATTTTATTATAAAATGTTTACAGAGTCATTCATAAAAACAGGGATTTTCCTCAATTTATTTCCATTTACCCCAATTATTAAAAAAAAATTACTAAATATGGATTTGGACCTGTTTTATTCACTTTAGGTGGTCGAAAATAATAAGGAACCATTTATACTTCTAAATTAATGAGGTATAAATTTCAGTAAGAGCTTAATACATAGCAAGAGTTGAAATGTGGGTGAAAACATTTGTTAGCCATAACTCAGTGATGAAGCATTTCCACACCTATGTTTATATAGAATTTTATTCAAATTTTTTATGTAGATTCGCCTTCTAAAGCATTTCAGTTTCTTCTTGAATCACCCCGTATAAGAATAATACAACCTTTTGTTTTTTATATACAAGAAATTGAGCACAGATCATTTCAATGAAGTAATAATTCGTGTAAATTTCATCTTAAGTATTTTTTTATTAAACTGGCATGTATAATACTGTTCCATATAACTTAATAAAGTGCACTTACTTGTACAACAACTACACTGACTGCAACATTTTCTGGAAGGCGTACAGGAGCACGGAAGTGTCGAGCTAGAGATACAAGTAAATGGAGAATGGCAACTAAATTCTTTGAGTGAACACTTTCAACACTCCATTTTTGTTGTGACCATCGGGTGTGGCCTAAAACCTATAATACATTGAAAATTAAGTCCCAAATTTTGTATCCACTTTTAAATTGATAGTACTGAAATTTTTAAATTGACCTTGTTTTATTTACCATAATTAGGCAAGACTTACAATCTGTGATCAATAAATAGATATTCACTATGTTGAAGTTATCAAATTTCTTATTTTCAGACCCAACATCAGAATAATTAGGCAAGGCTTACAATCTGTGGTCAATAAATAGATATTCACTATGTTAAAGTTATCAAATTTTTTATTTTCAGACCCAACATCAGAATCGAGCTATCCCTAGTTTCAAGTATTTTTTTATGGCCTGAACCTGAAATTAAGTTTGGGTTTATATCTCCTTATACTGCACAACTTTATATAAATAATTTGTGTAAATACTTACTCTGTTGGTAGCCCCTAACACTATGGCAAGCTTTTGTTTCTGTCCTTCCTCTGATTGTGTAACTTCAGGTACATCTAGCTTCTCTCCTGTCAGTTTCTCTGTGAAACAAAATTTGAAAAATGTAATTTATGAATGGTGTGTTGAATATTTTATGATATGAATGCAACTAGTGAATACCTAGTGCCAGAACCTGAAAGGAGGATACACTGTCTAGAGATTTTATTAGCATTATTTGAGTATTCTTTATATATTAACATTTCTCAGTGATAATAGGAGGGCAAGGAAAGTTGATAGAACACCAAATATCCTTCTTTACTTATCAGTAAAGGTCTTTGCAGGGTCTAAGCATCTACTGACCAGATAAGAGACTGACAATAGGGTGTTTCAGGAGGAATCCGCTTATAATAAAAATAAAATAATAAAAAAGTTCATATAAACATGGGTTCGGAAATTCTTGGTTGGGGAGTTATACGGGCTCAAAGATTTAACCTGAAATTCAGCTACCTCAGAGAAATTAACTAGCACTGAAATGTTTAGGGCGTTAACTGAGTTTGTTAATTAGATAAGTTTTATGAAAAACGAGCTGACAAATCGTATAAAACCTGTCCCAGAATTTTGTCTCCAATAATTAAGGAGAAAATTAGAGTAAAGCAAAAAAAGGTTAGAGTCAAAAACACACTTTTTTGCATTTGGACTTTGGACTACAATAACTCTGTTAAATAGCCCATGAATAAACAAAAATGTTAAATAAAATTCTAATAGAATTTTATCCTCAAAAAAATAATGCAAATAAAGTCAATAATAACAGAACTGTTTTCTTTTAAATTCAATTTTATTAATGAGCACACAAAACTACAAATTATGAAAATCATGCATTGCCAACAAAGTAGCCTGTTGACAAAATGTGTACCAATGTCTCTCAAAATAATTGCATTTGAATAAGCTACTTAAAAAATGAGTTAACTTAAATTGATAACAGTATTAAATCAGCTGCTTAAAATGTTCACCTTCATTGTTAATACACATTTCAGTCGGATGATTTAAAGAGGCCATTGTAATCACTAACATTATTGGACTGGTTTTTATTTCTCGGGCAGCAACCATGATTCTGTGTAAAAGTTCATGTTCATTACCCGATTTTTGAGCATACGCTAATATCTTAATGTGTCTCCATGCAAAGAAATCTAAGGGGATTAAATTCTTTAACTCTTAAAAGAAAACTATTCTGTTTTGACTTTATTTACATTATTTTTTTGATAATAAAATTCTCTATAAATTTTATTAAACATTTCTCTTTTTCTTGTCTTCTGTAGAGGGTTAGCTTTGTAAAAGGAACAAATGTTTTGAAACACGTTAGCAAGTACGCAATTACGTATTCTCTTAGTTGAGTATTAAAAAATTTTTTTTCTTTGTTTATAGCAAATTTAACAAAGTTATTGTAGTTCAAGCGCAAAAAGTATGTTTTCGACCCTAACTTTTTTTGCTTTGCCCTAATTTTCTCTTAAACTATTGGAGATTATTTTACATACAACGAATGTAATTAACAAACTCAATTAACGCCCTAAAAATTTCAGTGTGAGTTAATTTCATTGAGGGAGCTGAATTTCAGGATAAATCTTTGAACCTGTATAACTTGCCAAAATTGTAATACACACAAATACATGTTTAATAATCTCTTAAAAATTTTAAGTGCAATTCTAAAGTTTTGAGGTAAAAGTAATAATAAACAATTTGTTGTTCAACCATCTGGTTAAAGCAATTTAAACAATTATAAACAAAATTATAAGGCAGAAATGGACAAAATAACATAGGAGAAGAATATGACTCTTGAAACAATTTGGTTTATTTGAAATAAATTTCAACACATATCAAAGATGATCTTTTTTAGTTGTAATTACATAAGAAAGATCTTTGTGATCCTGTTGATCTGCTGTAAATTTTCAAAACATTAAACTAACTGTACTAAAAAAAATAGTATATTGCTTACTCTTTTTTTACCGAATATCCACGATGTAAGGGGAAAGGAATTTTTTGAAAACTTGCAATTTTAAATAGAAATTTCTGAGCAACATGCACGCTTAAAACTAAGGTTTTGTTTATAAACAAAACTAAGGTACTGAAGAAACACGCAAAACATTTAGTTGACTGAAAAATTATTATAAGGTATTTAGAACATTCTTTTATAAATAATTATTTAGATCATACAGTAATTAATTTGACATACCCAAAAGTTTTTGTAACACTTGACCATCATATAAATCTTCTTCCAAATCCTTCACAATAATCCTTTGATGGGCAAGTTCATCATTAATCCACTCAATTAATACTGAAATTAATTCTCGTAGTTTAGGATCGTCAAACGACCGAGGTTCTATCATGGATCTCTCTTCATTTTCGTCTGAAACAAAATTGTTTCAATTATAATATTTCACAGATAATTTCTATGTGATGAATGTCAGAATACCATTTAGCTTCCAAAAGTGTTTAAAAACTTTATTACAATTAAACTCAAAAAAATTAAACAAAATGGGCTATAGCAGATGGATATACTTTTGCCACAATTAAGTAAAATTTTTCTTGAGAAGCAATATTTCTTAAAGGCAATAACTAGATAGAAGCCTTGCGTATTGAGCTTCAATATGACTTTTATATTAATCATTACCTAAGGCATATTCTTCAGGTGGTAAATCAGGAGCTGTAGGGCTACCAGGTGAATCTATGGCATGTTTACCCTCTTCTTGAACTTCTTGTACTAGAAATAAGAACACATAATAATTAGTACAAACTCTAATGGTCTAAATATTTCAATTGATAACTTTGAAAATTATTAACACAGATAGCTAAAACAATGCCCATAAATTAAATATATACTAGTTTAAATAATTGCTAGCTGTACCCTGCCACATTTTGGTTACATGGATGACAAATGAGGAACAAAACGAACATGTTTCATACAAGTAAATTTTGCAATATTTCAGATGCTATATTATTTTTCGATCGTACCGCTATCAGAATCAATCTGTTAAGAAATGTTTTTTCAGTTCCTTTTTGGCGCTTAAAAAACTATTCCACCAACTCTGTAATTTATCATTTGCATTATGTGATCATGAATGCCCTTTTGTTCATATGTTAATTTGAGAATGCTGGACATATGACTGGAGATCACCAAGGTTGTGACTCTAATCATGAAGCAAATCCATATCAAATGAGGCCATCGCATTTTGGGTAGGTGCTGGCATTCCAAAACAACATCTGCTTGTAATTTGGTGAATGGGGTAATTCAATCACAACATAATGACACAAAAGTACCTGTGTAGACATGTTTTGTTACATGTTGTATAAAATTACAACCAGATCTAACCTAACTGGATACTTCATAGACATATTTTAATATAGCTATATAGTAATGTTGTATAAAATTACAATCAAACCTATCCAAGCTAGATACTTTATAGGTATATAATAATGTTATGTATGTAATACAGTGCACCGTTGCTACTTTTTATATAAGTAGTCTCGAATAAAATGTGATACAAGATAACTTTCCTATTAAAAAAAAAATAATTATTATCAATATTAGTTTAGGACATGTTAAGGAATGTTTTCATGCATATATCAAAATGGTTCCATAATATAAATAACTACCAAAAAATTATTTAGGTTTAAAATTGACAATTAAAACAGTTATATTCATTAACAGAAGAAAACTAAATCTATCATACAGATTAAATAAAACATTAAAAATGCACAAAAAATGGATTGGTAATTGTACGAAATATATAACATTATCTTTATTTATTTTATACATAATACTTGATACATTCTAAACTTTAAAAAAATATTATAAATTTTGCAAACACAGTACTTTACATTTAAAACATAACCTCAATTTATAAACACAAATTTAATGTCGCTTTATAAAACCGATCACTATTTTATATTAAAATATTTTTTTAATCACTTATACAATAGTTTATGACTATCCGAACTTTAAATTTAGTAAATTTGTTAAAACTTACTGAGACAGATTGTTTTCGAGAGCTATGTGCCGATTTTCATCAGTGTCTTCTGCTTGGAGATGTTGGGTCAAGCGGTGACGGTTTTAAAGGTAGGTTTTCGATAGTATAAAATAGTATGTGTGATTTGTATTGTGTTTGTTTGTTTAATATGTTTGTACTTTGTGTTTTTGTGTCGGTAAATTTCATATTGTTTTAGTGTGTTGAAATGTCGTCCTTTTTTATTGATGTGTAGGATTTCTAGGTTATGGTAAGTGTCTTTGTATTTGTGTTCTGTTTCACTTATGCGATTGTAAAACGTTGAGTTGGTGTTCTGTTTGTGTTCCTCGACTCTTTGTTTAAAGCTGCGACCTGTTTGTCCAATGTAGAATTTGTTACATTCGTCGCAGTTCAGTTTGTATATGCCTGGTGCTTGTAGTTTATCTTTGTCGTTGGTGTTGTGTTGTATTTTGTATTGTAACTTGTTATTAGTTTTGTATGCTATTTTGTATCCTATTTTTTGAAATTTACAGGTTATTTTGTTTGTTGTTTTGTTTATGTTTGGTAATGTGATGTATTTGTTTTCCCTGTCTGTAGTGTTAATTTTAGTGTTTTTTTTTTGTATTTTGTATCATAGTTTGTCTATTATTGTGGTGTTGTATCCATTTGTGTATGCTAAATATTTAATTGTGTTGAAGCTGTGTTTTTGTGTGTGGCTTTTTGTTATGGTTAGGTCAAGGAAGTTTAGGGATCGATTGGTTTCAATTTTTGAAGTGAAGTGGAGTTTTTGGTGTATTTTATTAGTGTAGATAAGGAGTTTTTCACATTGACGGGAGTTGCCTCTGTATAGTGTTATGATATCATCGACGCATCTGTGCCAGTAAATGATTTTGTGTGCGTGTGAAATGTGCATTGTTTGTGAGTATCTAGGTGTTTTCTATATGTTATAGAAAAATTTTGCTTACGATACTACTGATAGGCCTTCCCATGGGTAGGCCATCTGGATGTGAATAGAAGTTTGAATTGTGGGTGAAATAGTTTAGTTTGATGATGGTTTGGAGGATGTTTATGATTTCGGTAACATGGGTTTTAGGTATGTTGTTCTGTATTAATTGGGTTTCTAGGATGTTGAGCGTTTCGGGTATGGGTATGTTGGTATACATATTTGTTGTCGAGTGATAGTAGTGTTGAATATTTAGTAAAATATTTTACTAAATAGCTATTTTAAAATACTGCAACAAAAATATAGTTAGCAAAAATTCCTTTGTTTAGTTGAAAAAAAACAAAATTAAGTTGACTAATGTAATCTGATTGCATATGTTTTAACATATGCATGATGTTGCAGATGAGGAAAATGGAGGGCACTATTTCAATAAGTTGTTTTAATTACTTCTATTTTTTTTGTTTTAAACCTATCCTTTATAGACTTATTTTAATACTAGATGGCAATAAAATAATGTAAATAAAACAATATTTCTTATTGTGTGCCGTTAAAGGCTGTGGATATAGATACCACTCTTCAGGAAGCAGTTAGCTTATATTAGAAAATTTGCTTTGTTCTAACCAAACTAGGTACTTTATAACTATTTGGAAAATAGCTGTATTACAAAAAAAAATTCCTATTGCCATAACTAAATGTAAACTGTTTGTAAATTTAGGTTATGTCTGTATCTTCAAATTTATCTGTACATCCAGTTTGAGACATTTATAATAACTTTTTATTCAGAATGTGTTTCTAAGTAATATATGTAAATATGAAAAGAATTTGAGGTGCACCGATATTATATTTAATTACCAAAGAATGATTTTTTTATAATCTACAGCTTCCCTTTTCGTATATAAGAAATTTGGGTAATTATTAAGATCAGTGACTACTGCTTGGATCAGCAAAATTCTTTTTTTTCTGATTAATTTAACCTTGCTGAACACGAATCTGAAGTTTTTTTTTACTGCAAACACATATTTACATTTAAAAAATAACCTGACCTAACCTGACTTTGGTGCTTACTAACCCTCTGATTGGTGATTTTTTTCCTGATAGATTTGACATTGCTAACATTAAAACAAAAATATTCACTTTTTTCAGCGGAAAATACGAAAAGTTAATTGTATAATTTAATATAGGTAGATAGTAATGATAAATAAAATTATAACCAAATCTATCCTGACTGGATACTTCGTAGGTATATTTTAATATAGGTAGATAGCAATATTTAATAAAATTATAACCAAATCTATCCTGATTGGATACTTTGTAGGTATATTTTAATATAGGTATATAGTAATGTTGTATAAAATTACAACCAAATCTAGACGTAGTGCAGTGGGCTGTAGCTACTGCGTGCACGGTTCACGCTATAGGCCTACATGCCATTCCAGCCTGATATTTAAAATGTGAAAAAAGTAACTTTCCATATTTTCCGCAGAAAAAAAGTTGATATTCGTATTCTACACATTAAAGCAAGTAATTAAGAAAAAAAAAGTCACAAGGACTATATTTTTACCAAGTTAGGTTATATATATATATATATTTAAAAAAATGTGTTTACAGTAAAAAAACATTTCAGATTAATGTTCAGCAAGGTTAAATTGATCTGGAATAAAAAATTTCGCCGAAATAATTTCGCTCTTAATAATTACCGAAATTTGGTTAAATTTAATGTTTAGTTATTTGTTAGATTCATGTAAATTGTCTGAAAACTATAACTGCAATTGCAATGTAAATGATGAAGCATTAAATTTAACTTACAATATTATCAAACACGTCGATACAATTTAATAACTCATAGCTTTCTAAATATTAATTTAGCGTTTTTAGAATTATGTTATTACTCGTCTATTTTTAGGCAATAGCCATATTTTGTGCCTCAAATATATTGGGTAGTTAGAAAAACCAATTACAAAAATATATATTATGACACAACCACTGTTTACAACTAAAAATAATTATGACATTAAATGAAAACGCCCATCTACAGCCATAAACAAATCACCAAATAAGGTTATATCCTTGAATACCTACGAAAAATATCACTACCAGTTGAACTCGACTTATAAACAAAAGAATTATAATTGTTTATAAGTATACCTTCTTTAATTCTCTTCTTTCTTCCCAAAGTTCCAATTTTTTCCCAAAATGTTTCTTCTTTTTCATCTTTTTTCGCAGAAACAGGAGGTCTAGGTGATTTCGGTCGAGGAGACGCCATTGCTCACAGGCTCAACAATTATTGACAACTACAGAAGATTAGTAAAAATTTGTTCTGCCGATATATAGCGTCTAGATCTCGAGTTGTCACATTGTAAGTCGAAAAAACCATTTATGTAAAATTAAAGAGGTTTAGAATACTGTGATCATTACACTGGGGAACAAAATCAGCATTTTCCCTACAAATAAGTGATGTGTGATTCTGAAGGGGGTATTGTGTGCTCAATATGGGGTCATTTTTTTATCACTTACGGTTTCCCCGTGTTAAGTGAATATCCTAATGAAAAAAATCACTGTTTACTCATTTCATTGAACTTAAATGACTATAAATTTTACTAGGTTCAAATTAGTTTAAATAAGAACACTAAATCAAACAATTATAATATTCAAGTTAATAATATAACTAACATGCACTATAATAAAAATTAATGCCCTGCCAGATAGCCTAAAATAACAGAAAAAGAAACTCTTTACAACCAACAATTCTTCAGCCTAAAGTCTAATATAATCTTAACCAACAAAATACAATGAATTGAATATATCTTTCGACATAGGGTTACTCTGTGATGGTTTGTTATATATTTAGTTAATAATGGTCGTCCCTGATTCCATCTTGTGGACTTTAACAATTTACCCGTAATTTTAAAAAATGCATCCTTATAATTAGTTACATAGTACTTAGGTGAATTTGAGTAGGATTGGTCGATCTTTAGAAACTTGTAATTCTCACAAATTCCCGATTCCCCCACCACGTATACACTTGACTTCCAGATGTTGGCTCATTTCTCCATTATCCCTTTACCACATTCGCTTCGACTCCCAGCTTTAGACTCCTGTATCACCGAATTCCAGGATTAGACTGCTCTCTTCGGCTCCCAGAACCAAACTGCCCATTTCCCCCATGCCTTGATTGAATATTGTTTCTCATGGCTACTCTTCCTTCCTCTCGCCCATTATTAATTTTTTCTCTTATTTCAACCAATCCTAACTTGCCTTTTCTGTTGTTCTGGCAAAACAAGATATGTTTATGCTTCCCCACACACCTGATTTTGGAATTTACACACTACTCCGAAAATCTCCATTTTGAGAAATACTCGTAGAGATTGTGACTTCGAATGTTTTCTGTGAGTTTAAACTTCGTAAATTAAACTGTCCGGTAGATTGTAGTTCTCACCGTAATTTTTTAAGCATTTTGAAAGCTTTTTTTAAAAGAAGTTTCTCAATAGCCTCACTTGTAATCTCTTGCCCATAAATTTACAACCCGTTCTCTTCTCACGCAGTTCTTTACAAGAGCTGATTTACAAAATGTTTATTCCTTTCCAGCTATGGTACATACCTCAATATTATTTTTTTTTGTATGTTTATTTAGGCAATATAATAACAATTGGCAAATCTAAAGCAGAGACTCAGTTGATGACTTTCTTGTGTATTTTGCTTCTAGAAAATGTTTCTTGAGTAATCAACGGTAATCGTCAAGATCATTAGGATTCCATTTTCCATGGTGTGATTTTTCCATGATGAAGTCAGTCATCGTTGTTGTCGCTAACAGCACTAAAATTTTCAGGGAATCATTCATATGAAAATGTATCACAATTACATTCGCTTTATGATAACCCAAAACGTTCGTAGAAACCTTTACAAACTAATACCATGCTAATTTTTCCATGAATATTACTGCTCTTGAAATTTATTGACCCGCAAAAATTATCCTATTTGTGGGATACCTTCTTTTATTTTTGCATCATTAATCATAGAAAATTTTTCCTTTAAATAAATAAAACCAGCACCATTGCTTTCATGAAGTTTTTTCGCAAGTCACAATTTAATGTATATTAGTGGTAGGAGGACATTTGATAGGGTTAACAAGTGGAGGGTTTTAAAAAATGTATTTCCTGGAATAAACTATTTACGTTTTGGTCAGTGTTTTCTTGTATAATGGCTCTTAAATGGCTAAATCTGGTGTTAGAGTTTTATCTGAACTTTAAATTTTGCAAATTTCTGAAAACTTACTGAGAAAGAACGATTTCGATCGCTGTGTGGTGATCTTCATCAGTGTTTTCTGCTTGGAGATGTAGGGTCAAGTGGCGACGGTTTTAAAGGCAGATTTTGATTGTATCAAAGAGTATGTGTGATTTGTATTGGATTTGTTTGTTTATTATGTTTGTACTTTGTGTTTTTGTGCGTCTGTAAATTTCATATTGTTCTAGTGTTTTGAGATGTGTTTTTGTTGTTGTTGTGTAGGATTTCTAGGTTATGGTAAATGTCGGTGTATTTGTGTTCTGTTCTTTCATGTGATTGTCAAATGCTGAGTTGGTGTTCTGTTTGTGTTCCTCGACTCTTTGTTTAAAGCTGCGAGCTGTTTGTCCAATATAGAATTTGTTACATTTGTCGCAGTTTAGTTTTTATACACCTGGTATATATACAAGTTACAATACAAAATAATACACGACACCAACACAAAAATAAACTAAAAACACCAGGCGTATACAAACTGAACTGCGATGAATGTAACAAATTCTACATTGGACTAACAGGTCGCAGCTTTAAACAAAGAGTCGAGGAACACAAACAGAATACCAACTCAGCATTCTACAATCACATAAAAGAAACAGGACACAAATACACAGACATTTACCAAAACCTAGAAATCTTACACATCAACAAAAAGAGACCACATCTCAACACACTAGAACAATATGAAATTTACAAACACACAAAATACAAATATATTAAACAAACAAACCCAATACAAATCACACATAATCTTTGATACTATCGAAAACCTGCCATTAAAACCGTCACCGCTTGACCTGACATCTCCAAGCAGAAGACTCTGATGAAAATCGCCACATAGCGATCGAAAACGTTGTGTCTCAGTACGTTTTCACAAATTTACAAAATTTAAAGTTCGCATAGTCATAAAATATTGTTTAAGTGATTAAAAAATTACAAGTTTTGGTGCTTCTTTGAGGATTGTTCCATCTTTTTAAACTAGATCTTAAACGCTCAGAATGTTTTCTAGGTAAATTGAATCATTTACCAGACATTAACATCCATTGAGTTAATAAATGAGGCCCATGCGATGAAGTATTACCAGCATTGTTCTCTTTGTTTTGTTCATTAGTTTTCAAATCACTGTTGCCTTATGTCACAATTTCCGGAGTATGTGGGATAGTTGAATTCTCACTATGTGGAAGAAGGAATTTGGTCACAGGTCTTATTTCATAAGCCAGGTTGGGTATTTTATCTTTCGTGACAAGTTAGTAGATTAGACACCTGCTATGATAACATTGATTGTTAAGCCTTTTTTGTGCTAGTTTATATTGAAATCAATGTAGTGAAATGTTGTTGTATTATCGTAACACTATTTAAATATAGTTACTTAATTTAAATTAAGAATGGATTAAATTTGTATTTGTTACACTTTATTGATAAATGTACCTTATTAGTATATCACAAATTTAAAAATATCGTTGTATTAAGTTAACTTACTACTTTATGCGTGCGGTGAGACCCTG
This sequence comes from Prosapia bicincta, assembly GCA_036971475.1. NCBI lineage: Eukaryota > Metazoa > Arthropoda > Insecta > Hemiptera > Cercopidae > Prosapia > Prosapia bicincta. The sequence continues at coordinate 136,735,742 of JBAIZL010000005.1, forward strand.
GGTCTGCTGCACAAGAACTACCTAGTTCACTCTTTCCTTGGCAGTCTCCTTTCAATATCTGACTCTCAGTGTAATGGTATCTTTTCTGACTTCATCCTGCCATTATCTCCGAGGTTTTCCTCTTTTTATCTCATGTTAACTGCTACCTTTGCACCCTAATTGCACCCTAACGCCATCCATACGCATTACATGTCCAGCCTATCTTAGTCTGCATTATTTTAGGTAATTGATGATATCTTACTTATTAAGTTAACCTATTAGGGTTTATTTCATAAAATCTAAAAATGAAATTCAAAGATCTATAAATACGTATGATAAGTTGTAAAATTAAATTCAAAGTCATAATAACAAAACATTCTTGTTTATTTCTGTATTGTGTGAGTTTTATGTAGGAAAGCTATGTAGCAATTTTTATTCAGCACATCTCAATACATACAAACTGGAGTCCTGACTGACTGACTGATCAACGTATAGCCGAAACTAATAATGATACAGTCTTGAAATTTTATCAAGAAGGTACAGGAACTTTCGTTCCTGAAGAGGTACAGGAATTTTTGAAGGTACAGGAACCTTCGTTATACAACGCATTAGCTCACTAAGAAATGATTTAGCAGAATTCTAATTTTAAGGAGTAGAAATAAAGCCGGCTAGAAACCTACCATAAGAAATACACAGTGTTCACAACCTACCAGGTTATATATCTAAACGGTTCATCCGATTGACATGAAACTTTGGCAAGTTGTTGAACACACTCCTGGAGAGGTATTGGCATATTTGTACCCCGATTGGCTATTTCTGTATCCCTAAGTTGTTATTTTTAAACACAATATAAAAAAAAAAAACATTAAAAATGCGACCACCTGCTTTTCTGACCAAGCATTCAGTAGTAATTTATATTGAAATTAAGAATTATAATATAGATGCAACTAATATCAATAGATGGCGGTAATCTAGCTATGACGTGGAGCTGATAATTGAATTAAGTGATAGTAAGATTTAATACAACAATTTTTGTATGTGTTTAGGATAGTTTACATAACAGCTGTTTTGACTCATACGTTATATTACTTTATTTAATGTACAATATTAAGTTAAAATACTATTGAATTGAAAATGTCGTTAATTCATAATTTAATGAATATATCAATTTATAAAATAAACCTTACTAAATTATTTAAAAATAATAAATATGCATTCTATTTTGTTTGTGCCTTAATGTAATATTTGAATGTAATAAATGTAGAATTAGACTAAATTGTTTTGTTTTGAGAGAGATAGGAATTAAGCTATATTTTACTCCTAATTTCTAGAAATTCTGATTTAAATTTATATAGTAGCTATGATTTCATATATTTATATAAGACCCGCTGACTCTAGTTGTTTTCCAGTAACCATAAGTAATGTTTAATTGTGATCTAAAACAAGTTGAATATTGTTGTACTTTAAAAAAAAACATTAAATTAATCATTTAAACAATAGTTTATGACTATCCGAACTTTATATTTAGTAAATTTGTTAAAACTTACTGAGACAGAACGTTTTCGATCGCTATGTGCCGATCTTCATCAGTGTCTTCTGCAGAAAACGTTCTATCTCAGTAAGTTTTAACAAATTTACTAAATATAAAGTTCGGATAGTCATAAACTATTGTTTAAGTGATTAATAAGATTCACCGAACGTAATGGACCACAAAATTCAAGAAAACATTAAACTTTGGAATTAAATATAAAATGTTACTTTTAATTGTTGTTTGAATTGAATATTAAATATAACTATAAATTTTATAGTTATAACAGGACATCTGTTGGGTCAGTTATTATGTTCATAAATATTAAACTAAGTTTAAAATTACCATTAAATTAATTGACTGTTAGGCAAAACTTAAATAGCTGGAATTGAATAGAGGACTGTTTCTCACATGGACAGTTTTATGTTGCATGTTCTATAAACTCTTTCAGTAGCTTACTCATTATTGCCCCAGATAGAAGAACCACCAATGTTGTATATAAAGAGGATTTGAGATAATCAAAGTATCAGCGAAATTAAATAATACATTTTGGTAATAAAGGAAGACGGTTAAACATTTTAGACAAATTAGAAATTATAAGACAAAACTGAAGAAAGAAAATATAATAAATGAACAAGTAAATTCACAAGATTACTTTTATACCATTAATTCCATCAAATTATTCTTCTAAAATCAAAAGAATACAATTTTCAGTTAAAGTTTGCTTTGCTATGGCAGTTAATAAATCACAGATACAGTCTTTAAAAGTATCTGGAATTGATCTGAGAGATGACTGTTTCTCAAGAGGACAATTTTGCGTTGCATGTTCTAGAGTTAGCTCTTCCAGTTTAGTGATTCCAGCTCCAAATGGAAGAACCACTGATGTATGTAAAGAGGTTTTGAGATAATCAAAGTATCAGCGAAAATTAAAAATAATATATCTAGCACGTCTAGTAGGTCTTTTCACGGATTTTATAATACAAAAGATAAGCAGACTACTTGAATAATAATTTGTATATTATTAGTCTGTTATTTTTATTAATATTATACTAACATTAATTTGAAAATAGTTGTTTCTTATTTGGATCTCTTATCAGATAGCACAATATTTATTTCAAACTTTTATTTTTAAGTTAAACTTATATATTTAAAATTATTAAATTTCATAGAAAGAAGGCTAGTAAAATAATATCTTATTTATTGAATTTTGTCTACAGATTTGATAAATAAATTTTTACAATAAACTACTTTTCTTTAATTCAATAAATACTACTTATATAAGTAAATATATGTACTATATACTGTCAACTATCATTTTGATATTTATATAAAGTGTGGTAACTTTAAAGTTGCGCGGACAAAGCCGCGAAGGAGGGAGCTATAAAGTAAAATTGAAGCTCTAAAACCCTTTTACAAGGTTTTGCAACGCTCCAATTGATTGTAAATTTGTCTGCCGTTCCTAAAAATAACATGGATTTCCTTGTTTCATTAATAGTACTTTAAATAGAGCACTGTTCAATAAAGTTAATCCGAAACGTGTCAACAAAGAAAAATATTTTAATGTTAGAAAAAGCAAAAAACGTACTTAAATGTATATAAATATTCCTAGCAGAAGTGAAGATGAGTATATTAAGGATTATATCTTATTGATTCCTCAAGTTATATGACTTTATCCGAATTTCATACTACAGGAAGTTTTCAGTTCAGCCATGCGTGCCTAATACACACCAATATTATTGTTATAGGGCTAACCATTTATTTTTGCGTTTTTTCTACAAAATTTATTGATTTAATCTTACTTTGGTTACTACCTAAGAATAGGGAAGATCTTACAGACTTAGTGGAGTAGGTAGGTCCTATACAGGCAATTTTAAATCTAGTAACTTTAGGTACATTTTACACAGGAAGTAATGGAGGTACATATTTGAAATTTGGCGAGCACATTCTACAACTAAACATGAACATACGTCACTAGAAAATCAATTTTAAATGGAAGAATTT